>JANRMT010062796.1:106843714-106857801 GCA_026402145.1 Polypterus bichir lapradei | reverse complement strand
TGAAAATAAAGAAAACACATTGAATGAGGAGGTGTGTCCAAACTTTTTGCCTGTACTGTATATATATAGTTACACCTTTTTTGAAAGTGTTTATTTGATATTTAGACTTCAGGCTTCACACATTATACACATGTAATGTAGGAAGGACGGTCCTTGCGTGTGTGTGAACTGTTAACATTTGAATTTGATGATTACATATAGCTTGGAACTGACCTCTCTGTACAGTTCTGTCCTCTGCATCTCCTGGGGCCTCATGTATAAATGGTGCGTAAGAACGTTTCCAAGTTCAAATCGCGATGTATAAAACCTAAACTTGGCGTAAAGCCACGCACATTTCCATAGCTCATACCTTGTCGTACACAAGTTCTCTATTCAGTTTCACAGACTGCTGGCACCCAGCGTCAAAGCAGTGCTACTGTTCCTGTGTGGTATCCGTTCATTTTTAGATGCACATCCCTGACATGGCTTTAAAAATACACTTAAATTAACCGCATATTATTTATTAGTTTAATGCATTGGATTGTAATTAACCTGTAACAATATAATGGTCCACAGAATGGTCAAACTATTCTAAATACAATAGCTGCTTTAGCGTTGTTACTCTCACTGCACCTTGGATCCCACATCGGATCATCTTTTTCCATATTACTCTCAGAGTATTTACGTCACTGTATCTGAGTGTGAATCACAGCAGTACAGCAGCTGATTGGAAAGAGAATTATCGGTATACAGCATCAAGCACACTCTGCTTCAGCCATGCTGTCTAATGAACGCTCTCATATGACAAACACTTCAGAGCCTTTCTTGTACGGATTTCAAAAACAGTTTCATCCCAAGAACTCTAAACGCACTTAATCAATTGCTCCTTGTAGAACTATCTGTACTTATTACTACAATCACCTCACTGTAAACTTGCACTACAGTTATAATATTGCACAACCTGAGCCACTTTATAAAGCGCGTATTTACATATGATGATGATATAATTTTTAAGATGAAATGCAGCAAAATATGTTTATTATATTATACACATAAAGATTTAACTTTAACTACATGGTGCTGCAGCGCTAGTGGGCCGCTGGCGCTCCATTCCTGGATTGTTCCTGCCTCACGCTATATTCTTGCTGGTGCTGACTGGAAGGATAGATGGATAGAATAATTAAACACGTACTACGAAGATATTTCAATGTTCCTTAAAAGTTTTGAAGAATCGCCGTTCTAAGCTTACAGATGGCTTAACGTGTATTACACAGCTGATTGTGTGGCGAATGGTTATTTGGAGAAAGAAACGTAAGGACAGGAATTGGAAGTTAATACGTTTGAAGGAGACAGTACTGCTACAATAAAAGTATTTCATCAAAGGTCACACACGGCGCAGCAAGCATCTTGCGTGAGACATGAACAATCACGGCGCCACCGTGTTCCCATGTTTAATAACGTGCTTTAACTCCTGTCTTCATGAAAATTATATCACGTATACATCTCAGTATTTAAATTATTCAGGGAGCTGTAATATCACAAATGTAATGGATACTGTGAGAAAGCCAGGAAGCACATAATGATTCACACACATAAAGCACATAGAAGATCAAATACAAAACAAAGCATTTAACTTGCTACTTTACTTATGATGGGATATAGAAACTAGTAAATTAAACGGTTTTAAGATGAAGTTTATGATGTTCTACTTTAATGACAAAATAAACTATGTGATTAAAGTGGAAATTTAGAGATTGAAGTTGACATTTCATGCTTTTTCCCCACTGTGTGCCTTGTTTTGTCTTTGTACCCTAATAATCTGTCATATGACACTCAGACGGTGCGCTACGTCTCGCCTTTTCATGGCAACTTTGATATCTGACAACTTCTTTTTTATTTCATGCACTGTGCGACTTTGTGAACTTGAGCTTTCAAGTTTCTAAGACACTCTCTGTCACTCGATCGACTTCCTTTTGTTGTTTATACCACTGTTTAAAGCAACAAATAATACGTTTTTCTTTGCCTCCACTTGGTATTCGGTGAAATTCTTCTATTTCCCCTGTTGTTTTTACCATTGCCTTTTCACAGAACGCTGAGCTTAAGGGCTATTTATATTGATTTGCATATTCAAAGAGGCGTAATTCTGGAAAGATCCTTGTGGTTGGAAAGGCATGGAGAGCATACAGTTTTCAGATGAGGCCTCGTCAGTTTTTATAAAGCTTCAGCAGAACCTCCTTGGATCTGTTCTCCACATATCAAGGTGCTATATAACCTGACATTATATTAGCCTTTTTAACGGCTTCTGAACACTGTCTGGTAGTTGATAGTGACAAGTCCATCATAACTCATAAATCCTTCTCACAAGGTGGACTTTCAATTTTCAGGCCCCTAATTGTGTAATCAAACCTAATGTTCTTACTTCCACTTTATATTTACTTACATTAAATGTCACCTCCCACAAATCTGCCCAAGGTTGTGTGCTATCCAAGTCCCTCTGTGATGATTCAACAGATTCTCAATTATCTTCCATTCCGCCTAGCTTGGCTAACTTAACCAGCTTGTTACTTATATTCCTATCCAAATCATTCATATACATATTAAAAATAGCAGCGGTCCCAGCAGTGACCCCTGCTGGACACCACTCTTAACATCAGCCAATTCTGATGAGGTTCCTCACACCATCACCCCCTGATTTCTATATCTGAGTCAATTCTTCACCCATCTAAAAACATCACCCTGAACTCCCCATCTCACAGGAGTAAAAAAGTGAAAAACAAATTTGTTCTAAAAGGAAAGAAAGCTTTAAAGATTCCTGCCTGGCTCCTTAGCGACAACTAAAAACAACATTTTTTAGAAGCAAAATATATTGTTTAATTAACTCTAACACTTCAGAATCCAAAACTCTCAAGCAGCTTCTCTAAAACTCACAAAGAAGACGTCAGTACGTCAGCATGTCTGAGCCTCCAGTCAGATTACCCACAGTTGGATTTAACGGGTATGAGAATGCTATGCTATTTCTTAGATGCAGTTTTCCTAAACATCAAGCACAGTTACAGTGGGCCATAATTTACAAGAGATCCTGGTAGTCACTAATTCATTAAAGTTTAAATTGACTCATTGGACTCGTAACTATTTGTGATTTATTACAAGTCAGTTGTTCTCCAGAACAAAACTTCGTAGTCAAACTGTCAAGTAATTAAGCATAATAATACAATTACAGTATATAAAGACAATGCAAATGTGGAAATACATACAAAACAAAAAGAAATAAAGCACACTGGAGAAGAAAATAAAAAGGGTTGGGGTCCGTGATGGAATCGCAGTTTAACGAAGAGCTTACTAGAAGCTTTAAGAAAGTAGAAGCAGCCAAAATGGTCTATGGTAATGCTGGTTAACTAAGTGTCATGATTGCGTTTTTTGTTATTATTTGGTATACTTTTGTATTACTATTGGGGGTTATTAAGGATTCTCTTTCTTTTATACTTGAATTTTGTAATGCTTCAGTTGTTTTGTTTTGCAACGTCTTGGATGCCACTTTAAGTTGCCGCCACTTTGTAATCCTGTCGTTAAGTTTGCTTCCCTGTGTTTCTAGGGGTGTGGTCTCTGAGGTTGTGACCTGTGTTTAATCGACATGATCGGATAAAAGGACAGATAGGAAGCCATTGCCTCATCTGATCAATGCAAATCAAAACTCCTAAAATAAAAAGTCTTGTGCAAAACTTCTTGCTTGTTCTCTCAGCCTCAAATCTTGTTTTGGCTTTGGTTTGATTTTTGCTGTCGTACCCTTTTTGTTCTCCTACACACATCTTCTAGTCATATTCAAAATGTTTTACTATGAAAATGAATTACTGGTTCCTTCAGTTGTGGATCCAAGAAAGAATGCCCAAGTCTGGTTTGCTTTGTGCTTTTATAGCAGCCCTAGCGTAATCCAGATGCCTGATGGGAATTGTTGTCCTCACTTCACCCCGGTTTTTGGGTTGCCCCCCTGATATACAATTCTTCTCCACAATATGCTGTATAGCCTATATTTTAAGTGGTATCAATGGCAACACACACACCAAATTTTATGATGATCAATGCAGCAATTTTTGGGTAATTGGGCAACAAACAAATAGCTCATAAGTTTATGTATACAGCTATTATTAATGTGATTGGTTAGTAATTATCCATCCATCCATCCATTATCCAACCCGCTATATCCTAACTACAGGGTCACGAGAGTCTGCTGGAGCCAATCCCAGCCCAACAAAGGGCGTAAGGCAGGAAACAAACCCCGGGCAGGGCGCCAGCCCACCGCAGGGCGGGTTAGTAATTATTAATTTGTAATATAAATAATGATGCACATTCGCATCTCATAAAGCAAACAGCAAATGAAGATGCCAACAAATTAATTTGTGTGATAGAGGTGTGCATCAGGACCGGGTTGTAGATACTGAACCTTTTCAATGATTTGAGAGTAACAATTACCAGTCGCTTTTGAGAAATGCCAGATAACAAAGTGCCTATAATGTGCAATAAAACTCCAATAAAAATGTAATTGCTTTGAATGTGAACAAAAATCATTACGTTATAAAAAATCCAATCATAATGCCATTATTCTTGAAATGTATTTTCTGAATGTCAGATATTCAAAGCATATTGAGAACACGGAGCAGGCAGATGTGCAAAGGAAAATCAAAACCAGCCAGCGTAAAAAAAAAGATGGAGAAACTGGAAATTTGAGAAAACTTTACTGGGTTTAGATTTGGACTGTCTGAGCTATGTTAAGTCTTCTCAAATTATGTTTCAGAGAGTAGCAACATGTGCTCCCTGCAAACATCAAGCAAGAAAAAAATAGCAAATTATGTTGAACTTGTGCAAGAAGACATGTGTGCCTATGACTTTGTAGCTGGTAAAGACGTTGTGCATCTTGTTCGATATTTTGTAGTGATGGGAAAATGAAGCCTCATGAAACTTTGAGGCTTTCTTTCTATTTGTGCCGAAAAAAGATTTGAAGCTTTGAAGCCTTAGCCCCAGTATGAGCAACGACATCTGGTGGTTAACTGAGGTCAAGGCAAGCTCTCAAAAGCGCAAGTGAAGCAGCACTCACTGTTTCAGTCTCATAGCAATAACGGAAACCTGGTTAAATAATAAAGATGGGGATGAGTGTAACATAGAGGGATACACATTTTTAAGAAGGATAGACAGAACAGAAAAGGAGGTGGGGTGGCTGTTTATGCCAAACAGGATTTAAATGTAAGTCCTCTTCAGTTGGATGATGAGCCCCATCTTAGTGAGGACATGTGGCTTTGCCTGGAAACTTTTAGGGAAAGAGGTCTTACAGTATTTTAGGAGTGTGTTACAGACCACCCAATTCAGACAGTAATTTCAACACACATTTTTTTAGTAATATCAAAAAGGTAAGTTTACATGGAGATATTATAGTCATGGGAGACTTTAATTATTCAAGTATTAACTGGGTTAACCTTGCAGATGAAGGAGCAAAAGAGCAGGAGATTTTAGAAGTAATCAGTGACTGTTTTTTAACACAGCATATTAAAGCACCAACACGGGGAGAAGCCTGTCTGGATTTAGTATTTTGCAATAATCAGGATAGAATTGAGGGTGTAGAGGTGATTGAACCACTAGGGTCATGTGACCACAATGTAATACAAATCTCAGGGTTTTGTAAGAGTGCAGATGCAAAGACTAAATTGTTAAGTTAAACTTTGGTTTTGAGCAGATGCGACAAAGGCTAAGTAGGATACACTGGGATAAGCTTTTAAGTGTGGAGACAGTTGAGGAGCAGTGGACCAGGTTTAAAAATGTTTTACATTGTGACAGATTGGGTCTGCTATCGCTCCCTTGAACCCTTGTCCAAGACGCCATACACGTGGTAAAAGTTCAATAATCGACTTTATTTAAACTGCACAGTGCACAAAGCACCCTCCTATCCACAATACTCATAAATCAATAATCAAATACACTACAATAAACAATCCACCACTCCCAGACGTGTTGCCACCCTTCCACCCAGGTCAGGTCATTGTCTGGGAGTTCCCACAATCCTTTTCTAGTCTGTGACACGGAAGTGCTTCTGAACCCTTAATCGATGTGACTTCTTAGCACTTCCGGGTCAGATCAAAAACTCTTTTTTTTCTTCACCCCAGAAGCATGTCATTCCCCTTGTCCATGTGACTTGGACGTACTTCCGGGGCGTAGGGCAAATAATATTCTTTGCTCCTCCCTGCAGCTCCATCTAGCGGCCCCGGTGGTATCCAACAAGACTGTGGATGAAAACTCCATTGTCCAGGATTCCCTGCTGGTCTTCGAGGCACCTCCTGCTGCAGGGAGGGCTCCATCTGGCGGCCTGGGAGTATTGGACGGGATGACAAGCTGGCAATAGACCACAACATGTAATGCAGGACAGATACAGACCTAAATTTAGAATTAATAGGAAACCAAAAAAAACTCCACGGTGGATTAATAAAGATTAAAAAAAGAAGTGGCAAAGGAAAAAAACTGCTTTATAAGGCATATAAGACTAATGACTACAAAGTGAATCGTAGAGCGTATGAAAATATGAGAGCAACCATTAAGAAGGATATCAGGGAGGCTAAAAGACGACCCCAAGAGATTCTTTCAGTATTTTAGTAGTAAAAGAACAGTCAAGGAGGAGGTCAAGTGCATCAGGAATAGTAAAGGGGAATTAAAAGATACAGACAATGAAATAGCGGATGCCCTAAACTTACATTTCTCTGAGGTGAATACAAGTGAGCAAGTGGATAACCTCCCAGAGGTAAACGCAACTACTAAGGAGGTAATGAGGGATTTGGAAATTGTAGAGGGAGAAGTGCTGCTCAGATTAAATAAGATGAAATCAAACAAATCACCAGGACCAGATAATATTTATCCTCGAGTTCTTAAGGAGGCTAGTGAGTACATATATAAACCCTTGACACATATTTTTACGAAGTCACTGCACACTGGAGAAATTCCGAAGGACTGGAAAATGGCAACTATCATCCTGTTATATAAAAAGGGTGACAGGGCAGATCCAAGCAACTATAGGCCAGTAAGCATAACGTGAATCACATGAAAATTAATGGAAGGAATTATTAAGGATACGATTCAGCAACACATGGCAAGGATAGGAGTTATTAGGAACAGTCAGCATGGGGTCAGAAGAGGGAGGTCATGTTTCAGTGCTCAGTACAAGTCACTGGAGGTTCTGCTCAACCTTTATAACACACTGGTGAGGCCTCATCTGGAGTACTGTGTGCAGCTTTGGTCTCCAGGCTACAAAAAGGACATAGCAGCACTAGAAAAGGTCCAGAGAAGAGCGACTAGGCCAATTCCAGTGCTACAGGGTTTGACTTATAAGGATTAAAAGAGCTGAGCCTTTACAGTTTAAAGAAAAGATGATTAAGAAGTGACATGAATAAAGTGTTTAAAATTATGAAGGGAATTAGTACAGTGGATTGAGACGGTGACTTTGAAATGAGTTCATCAAGAACACGGGGACACAGTTGGAAACTTGTGAAGGGTAAATTTCACACAAACATTTGGAAGTTTTTCTTTACACAAAGAACGATAGACACTTGGAATAAGCTCCCAAGTAGTGTGGTAGACAGTAAGATGTTAGGGACTTTCAAAACTCGACTTGATGTCACCAGTGAAAGGTCAGAAAAGTTTGTTTTCATTTTATTCTGCTAAGGCCCTTGTCCATTTATACTATTTAACTTTTGAACGCTGTTTTTCGCCATTAGTTGCCATCTTTCGTCAAATCTCTCTCTCCTCACAACTCAACATTGTTCAATGAGAGCAATGCATTTTATATAGGCTCCTGTTAATTTAGCACCAAAGCTGTCAAACCGACGAAACACTGTCAAACCAATAAAGTGCGCTGTGAAGCACTCATGACACTTGAAGCTTCAAACTTCACGGGTCATGTCACAGCAGTGTTTTGGAACAAGCTCCAACACAGCGATTCGACTCCCTACGCTTCAGATTGACTGACACAAGCTTCGACGCTTCAGTTTCATTTTCCCATCTTTAATATTTTGTTGACCCAACTGCAAAATACAGTAAGTTAGTTTTATTAAAATAAAAAATCTTTAAAAACTAAAAGAAAAATCTAAAACTTTAAATTTCTTTTTTTTTTCGTTTATTTGAGGGAATGGTCTGAGTTCAATATTCTCAAGATTCTGCCTGTTTGGTTGTTTTGTGGAATGTTCCCTGTGTCTATATAAGTTTTCATCCTGTTACTTCATTGATGAATTGGGTGGGCCTTGAAACAGACCTGTGTCCTGATCAGGATCACTCCAATGGACACTGACCTTTCACAGTGATGAGTCTGAACATTAGAAAAAAATTTGCAGTGGTCTCCCTTAGACTTTCTCCTACACTCAGATATGGGGATGGATATTAGAGGAGTAAACCGCAAGACAATGATCACATTTTTATATTTTGTACATTAAAGACCCATCAACAACAAATCAAATCAAATTAATAATATATTGAACAATTATTGTAAAAGTAAAGATGAATAAATCGGACTCTGCTGCTGCTTGAATAAAAAATTTGCCTGGATAATCTTATTTTGCCGAACAATTCAGGCAATTTACCACTTTCAGTAAGCGTAAGTGGGTCAAAAGTTGCAAGGGACTTCAATAATGTATGTAATGTAATACTTTTGCACAAAATTTCATTTATTAATATGTATGTATTACCATTTGAACGTCAAATGAAAAATTTTGATTATCTCGAAAACCCGTCGTTTTTTCGAAAAAATTCAGAGACAAAGAATGTTTAGAATGTGGTGCTTTACATAATATGATATGAAATTATCAAATTTTTTATATTTTTGGGGAAACGTTTCAGGTAAAGTACCACTTCCGATTAGCAGAAATAGCCCAAATGTTGATTGAAATCTACATTTTGTACCTAATATTTGTATGCAAAATTTGGTTGACCTAAGTGAAAGCGTACTCAAGTTATCGTATTTATACACACACATTGTGGCAGTAGAGGTTCCGACCCACCTCTTGAACCCCAGGTACCACTCCAAACACCAGGTACAAGTCCAAGACTCTTTTATTTTCTTTTAGCACAGTGCACCAAGCACCTTCCAATCTACTCTTTTAATAAACACTACAATAACCAAACCTCCTCTCCCAGACACTTAGCTACCCTTCCTCCCAGCTCAGCTCAGTGTCTGGGCTTTCCCAGTGTCCCTTTATACCCCCTGACCCGGAGGTGTTCCTGCCCAACTGTCCACAAGTCCTTACCACTTCCGGGTCAAGGTAAACAGTCCATATCTTCATCCTGGAAGCACGTCATCTCTTCCTGTCCCGGGATTATGACGTACTTCTGGGTTATAGGGCATATACGAGTCCACGGGCCCTCTGACTCCCAGCGACTCCCAGTGGCCCCCAAGGTATCCAGCAGGGCTGTGCATAAAAACTACATAGTCCATAAGGCCCTGCTGGAACTCAGGGCCCGTCCACGCTGTCGGGAGAGCTCCTCCTGGCGGCCTGGGGGTGAGGAGCGGAATATAAAGCCAGCCATCCACCACAACATACACACACAGACAGACTCGCAGAATTCCTAAAATGGTATTTTTAGACTCAGGGAGGTTTAAAACATTGCAATTCATCAAAATCTCAAAACTGAACTTTTGGATGTTACCAATACTTTCCCTATACTTTGTATATGAGAAAGTAATTTAGACGAGAGCAGGCCATTAAGCCCAACAAGGCTCACTAGTCTTATCAACTTAAATCCCTTAAAATGGCATCAAGATGATTTTCAAAGACCCCTAATGTCGTAATGTCTACCTCACTATTTGGTCACTTATTCCATATGTTGTTGTGGAAAAAACTGTCCTTTATTTTCAAAGAAGTCATTCTCGGAGACAAGATGAAACTGCAGGACAGTTCTTTATTTACACTAGATATGCACAAATGTCTCAGTCCATGGACTAAACAATTAATTAAACAATTCATTCTTTTATACTTTTCTATTACCATTGCCTTATCTAATACTCGTACATCACGTCATCTGACTCTTAATATAAAGAATTCTGTCATCTTAGCCAGCCGACTACAGCCGCCAGTAATTTCATATACTCGTCAATTCTTCCATTATTCTAAACATTGTTAATAGGGGTGTCCTACGGGTTTTGCAATTGATTTTATCACAGCTTCATAATAGGGGTGTTTGGGCTTTCTCACTAGTTTGACCTCTCTTATTATGGAGGTGTTCATTACTCATTTACTTCATTTTAAATCTAAGATGAGGCAACCCTCGCATGCTCAAGCATTATGGTTTTAATAATCCATGGTTACAACTTCATTTAAGTATAAATTTCTATTAAATTGTAAAAATGATCATGTATTGATTAAAAATATTTTATTAAAATTCTATAGTATCTATAATCTTTGTGTGAGACAGAACTTTCAAATGTTTGTGCAAAACTTACCTGTAACAAGTTTCCAATTGTGTCCTCCTCAGGGCCAGGACAGAGATAGGCAAACGAGGCACTTGCCTTGGGTGAACAATGCAAAAGGGCTCTAAATTGATGAAAAATGAAAATTATGTGAACAATGGCAGGCTATATATTCCGGACCACACCTCCAAGCCGCCAGATGGAGCCCTGCCAGCGGCATGGAGGTTCCACGAATTCCAGCAGAGCCTCATGGACCTTGTAGTTTTTATAAACAGCCCTGCTGGATACCATGGGGACCACCAGGAGCCGCTATAGGGAGGCTTGGGGAGTGAGGACTTTGTATCTGACCCGAAAGTGATAAGGAATCTCATGGACTGTAGGGTGGATTCACTTCCGGGTCAGGAGATATAAAAGGACCATGGGAAATCCCAGACGCTGAGCTGAGCTGGGAGGAAGGGTGGCAGTCTTTGTTGCAATGTTCATCAAATACCTTAAGCAAACTGACGATTTGCATCGGACGCTCTTGCTCGATACACTCATTTCTTTGTATGATATCGTCCTAGTAAGTATTTTTATTTAATACTTATTAGTAATAAAAACTATATACATAGGGGTGCAAATTTATCCTCCTGCTTCAGGTGAAAATACCTCTAGGCCCGGCTCTGGTCCCCCTTTCTTCACTGAATTCTTTGTCTTTTCAATAGAAAGGCAATGCAGTGGATGGGAACAACCAGAGTACCTATGGAAATGCGATTAAAAAAAAATTGTGTGACCAGTCCTGCTGTACATTGTAAATATAATTGACAAAACCCACAAAAACTGGGTCTACCAATTGAGCCAGCCCATTTATTTGTCATGGCTATTTGAAGGCAAAAAGTAAGAAACTTAATATTATAAGAAACAATCTTGTTAGGTACTACCTAAGGTGAAGTGCAGTTACAGGAGGATCCATTACGCTCTATCCCTGGTCTAGATGATCAGATAATAATTAATTTTTTGACAAAATTCTTTTATTCTTCTTAAAAGGAAGGGGTGGAGTTGGGCGTGAGAAGCCAGGATTTATCTTTCTTCATTCTAAACAGGAGGGTAGAAAAAACTGAGTATTGATTCATCACTTATCTGCTACTGGTGCAGCTTTTAATCGCCCTATGACTTACCAAGCTTACATTTTTGTGAGTTGATTATTAATGATAAAAATAATTATCAAAATTGAATGTATTAAATGATTTCTGTTCTTGTTCATTGTTAGCTTTTGTATGTTAATTAAAGTTTCTTAAACTGTGAACTAGTCCTGCTGCTACTTTAGTACAAGGACAAGTATTGATAAGAAAATCAGTACACCCGAGTGTAGCAGAATCCTAACTCCTAGTACTGATTGTTTATCAGTAACTAGCAAGAATATGATATGTGAGACTAATCTGTACTTGACAAAGTGTATTCAAGAAATGTTACCAGCATCTGTTAGTCAGTCCACTCTTTCCATGTCCTGAGTGACTCCACATAAAAGCTATTCTTCTCATCCTAAACTAGCTTTGTGATCTGACTTTGACACAGAATAATATTAAAACAGGAGAAAGATGATCCCATTTGATTATTTCAGTCAAAAAGGAAATATGATGTATCAGGAATGGTGAGGGGGAGATTAAAATACAGAGTGAAATTGCAGATCCTCTGAAGTTGCATTTTTCAACATGTGAGGAAGTGGATAACCGCTCTCAGTGAGCGGTACTGCGTGACTTGGAAATTATAGAGGTAGAAGTGCTTCTTAGATTAAATAGGCTAAAATCAAACAAATTACCAGGACCAGATACTATTTACCCTTGAGTGTTTAAAGAGCTTAGTGAGTGCATATATAAACCCTTAATGCAAACTTTTTGAAAGTCACTACACACTGGGGAAATTCCTAAAGACTGGAAAATAATATCAGATATTTTCAAAAAAAAAAAGAGTGATCAAGCAGAATCAGGTAGCAACAAGCCAATAAGCTTAATGTATATCACAGGTACATTAATGGAAGAAATTATTACAAAGACTGAGCAACACATGGCAAGAGCAGTAGTTTAAGAGAACAGTCAATCATTTCAGACGAGAAGGCTGTGTTTCAATGTCATGCTAAAATTTTATAAGGAAGGAACAAATGAGTTTGATCAGAAAGATGCACGTGAATTTATCTTGATTTTCAGAAAGCATTTGATAAGGTGCCACACAAGAGTTTGGTATCAATCTAAAAGAGGTGGGAGTTCAGGGTTGGTGTGTTTAGTTTAGGTAGTTAGGTTCAGTTAGGTAATTAGGTTCAGGGTTAGGTGTGTGTAGTTTATTTTTGTGTTAGTTTAGGTAGTGTGTAGATGGGTGCAGAATTACCTAATTGTTTATCTTTGTTATGAACATGTGCATTATTTAATTATCTTTTGTAGATTATTCATTATTTTTCCTATTTTAATTTGTCTTTACATGCAATTACTACTTTGACATCTTGTAAAGCACTGTTTTATATAAAAATGTACAGTATAAATTAATTATCAATTAATTAATTTAATTAATTAATTAATTAAAGCGCAGGAAGCAGAGGGTGATAGTGCATGAGGCCTGATCAGAACTGGGTATTGTTAAGAGTGGTGTCCAGCAGGGGTCAGTGCTGGGGCTGCAGCTATTTTTAATATGAATGAATGATTTCAATAAGAATATAAGTAACAAGCTGGTTAAATCTGCAGATGATACCAAGCTAGGAAGGCTGGCAGGTAATCTTGAATCGGTTGACTCATCACAGAGGGACATGGACAGCATACAGGCTGGGTAGATTTGTGGCAGATTAAATGTAATGTCTTGACTTTAAAATACTGCTTATGGTTTACAAAGCCTTTAACACTAGAATTATCAGAGCCTACGAAAAAACCCGTAATTCCGCCCCACCTTAAATCACTTCTTAAATCCCTTCACACCTCTCCGCCAGCGTCCTTTGTCTTCTAAATGTGCTGATAAAGAGAAGTTAGGAGCAGCCGGCTATTCCATCCCCCTACCAATTTAGAACGTGCACGAACTTCTCCCAGCTCATGCCTTGATTGAGTATCTGGGAGTGAAGTGGAGTTTCAGAGTGGAAATAATAGATCGTTATTTGGAACACACGCATTTCATGTCTGTTCCGTTTCTACAGTAATCTGTGTAAACACATTGTTAAAACAGAAACGTTTTTTATATTCTAGTAGTAGATGACAAAATGTAGGCATAAACTATATAATGTATGAAAGCCTTAAGTCTAAATATCAAAGAAATATTTTCACAAAAGGTACAAATATAACACAACAATTATGCTTTTATTCAAAAATATAACTGCAGAAACAAAAAGCCGCCTTAACATGCGAAATTGACACCTGTTTATTGTAACTGCCTCCGTGGTGCAATAGAATCAGTTCCCGCCTGGGAGTCAGAAGGGCGCGAGTTCGATCCTGCACCATTCCGTTTTGAGAAGTAAACTGCCCTTAGTCTTACTATTTTAGAATAAAAGCATACATTTGATTTCAGTCTGTAACAGCCGGTGCAATTTATGATCCTTGTAAAGTTTAGCCTTTTTTTTTTTTTTTTTAATTCACTTTTCATTCTCTCAGTCGCGTTCAGAATCAATCCATACAACCCCATCTGACACGGCTGTTTTCACATAAAGACACGCTATAGCTCTGCAGTG
>JANRMT010062796.1:106806019-106833110 GCA_026402145.1 Polypterus bichir lapradei | reverse complement strand
GCTCGCCACAACCGTCTGATAGAACATCTGCAGCATCTTATTGCAGATGGTGAAGGACGCCTGCCTTCTAAGGAAGTAGAGTCGGTTCTGTCCTCTCTTGCACAGAGCATCAGTATTGGCAGTCCAGTCCAATTTGTCATCTAGCTGCACTCCCAGGTATTTCTAGGTCTTCACCCTCTGCACACAGTCACCTCCGATGATCACGGGGTCCAGGAGGGGCCTGGGGCTCCTAAAATCCACCACCAGCTCCTTGGTTTTGCTGGTGTTCAGTTGTAGGTGGTTTGAGTCGCACCATTTAACAAAAGTCCTTGATTAGGTTCCTATACTCCTCCTCCTGCCCACTCCTGATGCAGCCCATGATAGCAGTGTCGTTAGTGAACTTTTGCAAGTGGCAGGACTCTGAGTTGTATTGGAAGTCCGATGTATGTTGGCTGAACAGGACTGGAGAAAGTACAGTCCCCTGCGGCGCTCCTGTGCTGCTGACCACAATCTCAGACCTGCAATTCCCGAGACGCACATATTGAGGTCTGTCTGTAAGATAGTCCACGATCCATGCCACCAGGTGTGAATCTACTCCCATCTCTGTCATCTTGTCACTAAGGAGCCGAGGTTGGATGGTGTTCAAGGCACTAGAGAAGTCCAGAAATATAATTTTTACAGCACCATTGCCTCTGTCCAAGTGGGAGAGGGATCGGTGTAGCATATAGATGATGGCATCCTCTGCTCCCACTTTTTCCTGGTATGCAAACACTGAAGTCATCAGTAGGGCCAGAACTGGAAGTGGTGTCATTTATGCTGAAATGACATCATCAGTTGGAGCAGAACCGCAAGTAATGTCATTAGTTGGGCGGAACTGGAAGTGACATGATCAGTAGGGGCGGAAATCAGAGTGGCATCATTGAGGCAAAAACCAGAAATGATGTCATTGGGGCCACGCGGAATTTCCTGTAACTGGTCTGCAGAGAAGTGAGAGAGTTAGTGCATTCCGCCACCCCCTGGTCTGGCATGGAATTACTCTCATTCAAGCCCTTCAGCTGCCTCCCATGTGCACGTGTGTGACACAATTCAGAGAGAGAACTGCTACATTGCTAAACTACTCTTATTACTGAAAAGACGCAATTTAAAACAGTGAGTGCAGCTGTTTAAGATTAAAATAAGCAATTAAGGGTGAGAAATCTTAACAAATGACACAACAAAAATGAAGCACAGGTTGTCAGCCACCACCAGAACCATACAGGAATGGACAACAGAGGCTGAGGACGTTCTGAAGGATGACCTTGACAACACTGAATGGGATCTGTGAGTCACATGGCTAGGGCATTGAGGAACTGAGCCACTGTATCTCAAACTACAACAAGTTTTGTGTGGATAACTCCACACAAAGACAGTATGCTGTTTTCTCAAAAACAAGCCACGGGTCACAAAAGACTTGAAAGACCTACTGAATGTCTGTGTGGTCCCAATACCAAAGAGAGGGTATTTCAGTGATCCCAAAGACATCAGACCAGTGGCTCTCACTTCATACAATCTTGAAGACCATTGAGGGGCCTGGTCCTAAACCAGCTATGATCCCTGGTTTCAGAACATCTGGATCCTCAGCAGCTTGACATTCCAACACATGTAGGTTTGGAGGATGCTCTGATCTACATGCTCCACAGAGGCTACTCCCACTTGGAGAAGCTGGCACCATAGTTAGGGTCATGTTCTTTAAATATTCTAGTTCTTTTAACACCATTCTGCCTCATCGACTGGAGAGAAAGCTCAAGGCTTTGAATCTTGATGACCCCACAGTCTCTTGGATCATGGACTACCTGTCAGGAATGGCAGTGTGTAACACTGGAGAAGCTCAGGAAACTGTCCTGTTTCCCTTCCTGTTATAATAATAATAATAATGTAAGAGCCATTTTCATAGTTATATAAGATTCATAAATATTATATTAAGATGACAATGCATAATCTATGGGAGGTTCCTAAAACCCCCATAAGTTGAGTAGAATTGGTATGTTCTTGCCATTTCTAACAGCTCTGACTAAAAACTTTTTTTCTTCAGTTAGTAACAGCCTTGACATGTGTAAGGCATAGAGGGCATACAGTTTTAAAGCCTGCTCGTGCCCATGCCTACAGGCTCTTTGAGTGTGTGAAGTAACACATAAAGATAACGCACTTATATAAGCATGAAGCCATACGCTTAAAGCGTACAGAAGAAATAAAGAACTTTTAAGCACAGAAATAACTAAAGTTTCTCAAGAAAAGCTAAGTTTAGAAAAGATACATTTTTTCCTTTTTTTTGCCTTTTATTCTATGTGTGTAACTATTTTTCCTTTATTCTTGTGTGGATTATCTGCTTTTAACTTTCACTAAATACTTTAAAAACAAACTTTTGGACTGAGAGATTTCTTTCGGCACACATTTTGCCCATGCTCGACTTCGCCTTATACTTTGGTGGCTACAAATAATAATAATAATAGTAATAATAATAATAATAATAATACATTTTATTTATATAGCACCTTTCCCATGCGGTTCACAGAGACTCAGAAAGAAGCAACAGGTATATGTAATAATAATAATAATAAATTTTATTTATACTGCACTTTATATTTTAGCAATGTCAAAGTGCTACAGAGTAAAAAATAAAGTAATAAACAAGAGAATCTATAAAATACTTTAACAAAAAGTCTTTCTAAAAAAGATGAGTTTTTAGGTTTCATTTAAACGCATCAGTCGACTGTGGGGCTCTCAGGTAGTCAGGGAGGGCGTTCCACAGCCTCGGCGCCACAGATGAAAAAGCCCTATCACCCATACTGCTGAGCTTGGTTCTAGGGACTTGGAGGGTTTTAGCATGTACAGAACGGAGGGAGCGTGAGGAGGTATGAGGAGTGAGAAGTTCCTGTAAATAAAGGGGGGCATGTCCATGAATGCACTGATGGGTGAGGAGGGAGACCTTGTACTCTATTCTGAGTGGGGCAGGGAGCCAGTGAAGGGTTTTCAAGATAGGGGTGATGTGGTCATGCTTTCGCACCCTCATCAGGATCCTGGCAGCACTGTTCTGGATATACTGGAGTCTCTGGATACTCTTGCCAGGAATCCCAATGAGGAGCACATTACAGTAATCAAGCCTGGAGGAAACAAATGCATGGACGAGCTTCTCTGCATCTGCCAGGGTGAGTGTTGAGCGTAGTTTGGCGATGTTCTTGAGGTGGTAGAAAGATGACTTACAGAGGTGTTTGATATGGGTGTCAAAGGTGAGTTTAGAGTCCATTTTAACACCCAAATTGGTGACAGATGTGGAAAGAGGAATGTTTTGGCCAGAGAAAGTGATACTGGTGATGGTAGAAGAGCGGAGATGGTGTGGTGTGCCAACTAAGATAGCTTCTGTTTTAGATCTGTTCAGCTGAAGGAAGTTGAGCCTCATCCATGCCTCTATCTCCTCCAGGCAGGTAGTCAGTGTGGATGTTGGCAGAGGAGCAGTAGTGGAGGTGGGGGTAGTCCTGAGGTAAAGCTGAGTGTCATCGGCATAGCAATAGAAAGATAAACCATGTCTGCTAATGACATTTCCAAGAGGGAGCATGTAGATGGTGAAAAGGATGGGGCCTAGCAAAGAGCCCTGTGGGACACCACAGGCGACGTTATGGGTGTGAGATTTTGCACTGTCCAAGGCGACATGCTCAGTTCTACCAGTCAGGTATGATGTGAACCAGTTATGAACATTTCCTGAGAGTCCAATGGTGTATTGCAGGTGGTGAAGAAGGATATTGTGGTCTATTGTGTCGAAAGCAGCTGTCAGATGAAGGAGGATGAGTAGAGAAGGGGAACCAATATCTGCTGTCATCAGAAAGTCATTGGTGACCCTGACCAGGGCTGTTTCGGTGCTATGGCCAGGGCAGAAACCAGACTGAAACTTTTCAAACAGATTATTCAGTTTGAGATGATCATGGAATTGTGCTGCAACTGTTTTTTCCAGAACTTTAGAAAGAAATGGAAGATTGGAGACGGGCCTTTAGTTAGAGAGAACTTCAGGATCCAGGATGGGTTTTTTTAGTAGAGGTCTAATGACAGCAGTTTTTAGTGCAGAAGGAATATGGCCAGCCAGGAGGGAATGGTTTATGATCCTGGTGATAAGTGGAGAGACGGCAGAGATGAGGGGAAAGGTTCCAGGGAACTAGTAGACGGTTTCATTTTCCTGATGAAGTCCTCCTCCCATGTGGCAACAGAGAAGGAGCAAAAGGGCTGAACAGTCTCAGACAGTGGGTCGACAGTTGAGGGGGGCAGGATATCCATAGTGGAGAGGTGTAAGTGGACGTTATCAACTTTTTGTTTAAAAAAATTGATGTGCATGTTGCACCTCTCATCGGTAGCCTCAGAGTGGGCAGGTGAAGGAGGTTTAAGAAGGTGATTTATAATTGAAAAAAAGTTTTTTGGGGTTCCTGGAGCTGTTTCTGATGATGGTACAATAGAACCTGGACCGTGCAAACTTCAGAGCTTCTGCATATGCCCTCTTGTGTTCCTTGTAAGCCTGTTTGTGGACAGTCAACCCAGAAGCCATGAGCCGCCGCCCAGGACACGCCCAGCCACCTTCATTTTTCAGAGCTCGCAGGTGTACCAAGGTACTGAGCACGAGAATGAGACGGACCTAGATGTTAAGGGGGTGTGGAAGTCCAGGAGACTGCTCAGGGACTGGTTGTAAAAATCCACGAGATCAGCATCAGAAAGGGAACTGGTAGGGTCAGAGGAGAGAAGTTTGAGGTCCAGGGTAAGGGCATCCACATTGATGTTCTTCAGATTTCTGAAATAGATCTGTCTCTTTGGTTTGGTACGGGGGGAAAGAAAGGGAAGCTCCATTGACACTACTTTGTGGTCTGAAATACCAAGATCATATACCTGTAGGTTACTGATTGGGGCAAAGTTTGAAATGACCAAGTCAAGTGTGTGACCCCTAGAATGTGTGGGGACATCAACATGTTGTTGTAGGTTGAGAAAATCTAGTAGCTCAAGAAAATGAGCAGTGAGAGAACCTGTGAGACTGTCAACATGAATATTTATATCTCATAGGATTATGATGTTAGTAGAGGTAGCACGAAGTGTTGTAAGAAGATCAGTCATTTCCGGGATGAAGGCAGAGTTGGGTTTTGGAGGTCGGCAGATAAGGAGAACAGTCATGGGAAAAGGAGGCTTACATTTATTGCAAGGCACTCGCAGAAAGATGTTGCAGGAATCGAGATAGGGGACAACCCCAGGTCCTGATGGTGGATGATAGCTAAGCCACCACCATGCCCAGTACTGTGAGCTACCTCCAAGTAACTGTAGCCAGGTGGACAGGCTTCATTTAGGGCAGAGTAAACCTCTGACTGGTGCCAGGTTTCTGTCAGACACATGAAGTCAAGTCCTTTCTCCCTGATGTGTTCTTCAATCAGTGTGGATTTATTGCTGATGGATTGAGAGTTAAACAGTTCAAACCTAACCAATGACTGTGGAGTAAATCTCTGTACAGGTCGCAAAACATTAAAATCCACTCCACGCAGCTTAGAATCCACTCCACAAAATAAATCCAGCCAGGGATGTGAAGATCTCACGATGTTTCTCTCAATGGCTTGGGTATTTCCTATACTGGGGTGCAGAGATCTCACGATACTTCCAGTGTTAATAGTAGTTGGAGCAACGGTGCTCTGATGATGCGTCAGACATGCGACAGGTGACCAGAAAGATGGAATGCTGGTAGCAGAGCACTTTAGCTGGTTATGGAAGATGAATTTTCGACTGAATGTAACGAGGATGGCGAAGGAGTCCAAGTTCTTTATTCAAGGGGATGTTAATTTCAGGAGTGGTTGCGGGATTAAGTCGGCGGAGTTGTGAACTGGAATAGCTAAACGCCATTCTGACCGAAGCAAAAGGGAGGGATGCCATCCAGATACCACCGTATCACCGTAAAATCCAAAGCAGACGGTATAACAATATATCCAGGCAACAGGTGAGTAAACAGATGAGTAAACAGCAAAAACTTGATAAAATCCGTAAAATCCACAGCAGATGGTAAAACAGTAAAACAGTACATCCAGGCAACAGGTGAGTAGACAGCAAAAACTTGATAAAACTTAATAAAATCCGTAAAATCCACAGCAGATGGTAAAACAGTATATCTGAGCAACAAGTGAGTAGACAGCTAAAACTTGATAAAACTTAATAAAATCCATAAGATCCACGGCAGACAATAAAACAGTACAAGAAAACTTTCAGAAAAAGTACAAAACTTTTTAACTAAAACAAAAAATAAAATAGTAAATTAGTATTATTAGTAATATATAAGTAATATTAGTCATATTAAGCTCAGAGGGAGAAGCGGCAAACATTCAACGCCAGCGTCCTCTTGCCTCCACAAACTTCATCTTGTTCCATTGAGCATCTGTTGAAGAGAGAGAAGGCACACACCTTTAATTATCAACTCTTAAACTCTTCTGTAGCTCAAAGCCAGCTAGATATGTAACATTGGATTGAATAAAACACTAAAGCACATAGATACAAGATACACAAAGCTTTAAATAGAATAAAAGAATAAATCAGAGTAAGATACTAAATTCACTACTAAAAGAAAAGCCTAGCAAATAACATCATTTGTGATATAACACACACATTATACTGAGCATCTGGACAGAGAGGAAGACTGAAAGAGAAGGCAGAATGTCAGGTTAAGTTAGACACCTTCCTGAACAGATGAGTTTTCAGTTGTTGCATTGAGTCAGCTGATCTCATTAATTTCGGGAAGTCATTCTAAAGTTTGGGGGGCGCTATATACAGATAAAGGCCCTGTCACCCATAGAGTGCAGGTTAATGTGGGGAACAACAAGATTACCAGAATTAGAGGACCTTAGTGGGTGAACAAGAGCAGAGTGATGGAGGAGGTCACTGATGTAGTCTGGTGAGAGGCCATTTAAAGCTTTGTTGGTTATGAATAGTATTCTGTATTTGATCCTGTAAGATACAGGGAGCCAGTGTAGGAGAAGCAGAATAGGTGTGATGTGCTTGCTGTTTCTGGTTTGTTTAAGGACTCTTGCAGCAGAGTTTTGAATTAACTGGAGCTGTGATATAAGATTAGAAGGGACACCTGCCAGTAGGGAGTTACATTAATCAAAGCATGGACAAGTTTCTCAGCATTTGAAAAGAAGAAGAATGAGTGAAGACAGGATATGTAAAGGAGGTGGAAGTAGGAAATTTTCTTAATTAGAACATTAGAACACTCTAGACGAGAACAAACCATTCTGCCCAACAAAGCTCACCAGTCCTATCCACTTATTTCTTCCAAGAAAACATCAAATCGAGTTTTGAAAGTCCCTAACGTCTTACTGTCTACCACAGTACTTGGTAGTTTATTCCAAGTGTCTATCATTCTTTGTGTAAAGAAAAACTTCCTAATGGGATTTATTTGGGTGGCATAAGAAAGGGAGGAATCAAAGATGACACCAAGATTCCTTGCATTGCAAGAAGATCTGATGAGATCACCATCAAGAGTGACTGAGAAGGAGCTCACTTTCTTAAGTTGTGCCAATTTGCAGAAGTTCAATTTTGTTGCAATTTAATTTGAAAGAGTTCTGCTCCATCCAAGTTTTTATTTCACCGAGGGAAGTTGCAAGCTGAGAAAGCTCTGATGAAGTTTCACTTTTAAACATTGAAATAGAGTTGAGTATTGTCCTCATAAAAATGATAATCCAGTCCAAAGCTATGAATAATATGGCCAAGGGGAAGCATACAGATAGAGAAGAGCAGAGTTCTGAGGACAGACCCTGAGGAATTCCCTCTGTGACCAGCACTTTGCTGGTCCCACTGCTGCCAAGGCTAGCAAACCCCTGCCTGTCAGTCGGATAGGACTCAAACCACTGGAGGGCAGTGCCAGAGATACCTAGCAGGTTCTCCATTCTGGACTGTAGAATGTCATGCCTGACAGTGCCGAGTGCTGCAAAGAGGTCTAACAGAATTAATATGCTGGTTTGTCCAGAGTCTTCCACCATACGCAAATCATTGGTTATCCAAAGTAGTGCAGTTTCACTGTTTATCCCTCTACACCACACACTTCTAGTACAACACCAGCGCTTGCCATCTACAGAAATTTTCAGATGACTTGACCATCATAGGCTGCATTAATAATGCAGACAAGTCAGAGTACAGGAAGATTGTGCAGAGTTTTGTCCTGTGGTGCAGGGACAACATCCTGCAACTAAACATCAGTGGGATAAAAAAGCTGGTGGTGGTCTTCCAACATCTCAAGGAGCCTGTGAGACCAGTCAACATTCAAGAGAAGGACGTGAAAGTGGTGCAGAGCTACAGGTACCTGGGGAATCACATAGACAACAAACTGGACTGGTCTGACAACAAAGTACAAGAAGTGCTGGAGCAGACTTTCTGAGGGGACACAAGTCTTTTGATGAGTACAGCAAGCTGCTGGAAATATTCTCCTAGTCCATAGTAGCCAGTGTGGTGTCCTACACTGCAGTATCCTGGGGAAGCAACCTAAACTCAGAAGAAGCACATGCCTGAACAAACTTATTAGGAAAGCCTGCATCATTACAGGGTGAACCCTGGACACACTGTTGTGGAAAAGAGGATGGTGATAAAGTTAGATGCCATCATTAAAAAATACCCTCCTTTACCACAGGGTCATCCCACTGTGGTGTGCTAAGAAGCGTGTCTGGTGGTCTTTTCTGTCCACTGCTATCAGGCAATTCGATGCTTCCACCCGATGTTAAGTTTATATTTATTTATTTATCGATCAGTTTGATTGGTTGTATTATCTGTCCTGTGAATCTGTAATTTTGTTTGTTATGTTTCTGCTGCTACATGCATCTAAAGTTCTCCATGGGATTAATAAAGCTTATCTAATTTAATCTAAAAGTGTTGCTGGAGTGATAAGTGCATCAACAACAATTGTACTGTCAGCGTAATTTTTTTGTTTTGTCCTCATCAAAAATCTTAGGTGTTCTTCATAGATTTGTGGGTGCTGAATACAAATCTGGAAACTGAAAGTGGTCTATCAAAATCCAGTTTTTGAGAGATGAAGGTTTAAAATTAAAAAAAAACAATATTTTATTGAAAAAATAGGATATTTTTAAAATTGATTATATAGACTTGAAATAATTATACTGTATATTAAAGATATAATTATCCATCTATCCACCCATTTTCCAACCTGTTGAATCCGAACACAGGGTCACGGGGGTCTGCTGGAGCCAATCCCAGCCAACACAGGACGCAAGGCAGGAAACAATCCCGGGCAGGGCACCAACCCACCGCAGGACACACACACACCCCAAGCACACTCTAGGGACAATTTAGAATCGCCAATCCACCTAACCTGCATGTCTTTGGACTGTGGGAGGAAACCCACACAGACACGGGGAGAACATGCAAACTCCACGCAGGGAGGACCCGGGAAGCGAACCTGGGTCTCCTCACTACGAGGCAGCAGCGCTACCACTGTGCCACCATGACGCCCAAGATATAATTATTTTAAATGTAATTATTACTCATAAAAAGTAGTCACTTGGTAGTTTTTGTCCTCTTTTAATTCTCTGAAAGTGTTTCACAATGGAACGACCAACAGTTGCCGGCTGACATTCTGTACGGTAGACTCACTTCACTTTCCACAACCAGGTCTCTTCATTTGAGTGATGCATAAGCCCCTACCTTTTGTGCACACCACCCGTTGATTCATCTGATTGGGTGGTTTAGTGAGGTCTTTTGATTGGCTCTGCTGCAGTCGCTCACGGCCTCTGATGGACGGCCTAGACTGTGATTCGAACTTGACCATAGAGGAGTTAGTAAAAGTCATAAGAAAGACTCTGTAGATGAACATTAGAACACTCTAGACGAGAACAGGCCATTCAGCCCAAGAAAGCTCGCCAGTCCTATCCACTTATTTCTTCCAAAAAAACATCAAGTCGAGTTTTGAAAGTCCCTAAAGTCTTATTGTCTATCACACTACTTGTAGCTTATTCCAGGTGTCTATCGTTCTTTGTGTAAAGAAAAACTTCCTAATGTTTGTGCGAAATTTACCCTTAACAAGTTTCCAACTGTGTCCCCGTGTTCTTGATGAACTCATTTTATAATAACCGTCTCGATCCACTGTACTAATTCCCTTCATAATTTTAAACACTTCAATCATGTCACCTCTTAATCTTCTTTTACTTAAACTGTAAAGGCTCAGCTCTTTGAATCTTTCCTCATATCTCATCCCCTGTAGTCCTGGAATCAGCCTAGTCGCTCTTCTCTGGACCTTTTCTAGTGCTGCTATGTCCTTTTTGTAGCCTGGAGACCAAAACTGCACACAGATTTCCTGATAAGGCCTCACCAGTATGTTATAAAGGTTGAGCATAACCTCCTTGGACTTTTACTTCACACATCAAGGCGCTATATAACCTAACATTCTGTTAGCCTTCTAAATGGCTTCTGAACACCGTCTGGAAGTCGATAGCTTAGAGTCCACTATGTCTCCTAAATCCTTCTCATAAGGTGTACTCTCGATTTTCTGACCGTCCATTGTGTATTCAAACCTAACATTTTTACTTCCTATGTGTAATACTTTACATTTACTGACATTAAATTTCATCTGCCTCAAATCTGCCCAACCCTATGTGCTGTGCAAGTCCTTCTGTAATAATATAACGGATTCCAAATTATCTGCTTATCCACCTATCTTGGTATCATCTGTAAACTTAACCAGCTTGTTACTTATATTCCTATCTAAATCATTTATATATCTTAAAAATAGCAGCGGCCCTAGCACTTACACCTGCTGGACACCACTCTTAACATCACCCAATTCTAATGAGGTTCCTCACACCATCACCCTCTGCTTCCTGTGTCTGAGCCAATTCTGCATCCACCTACACACCACACCCTGAACTCCCCCTTCTTTTAATTTGATGCCCACCCTCTCATGTGGCACCTTATCAAATACTTTCTGAAAGTCCAGATAAATAATCTCATCTGCTCCACTTTGATCATATCCTTTTGTTGCCTCCTCATAGAATTCCAGCATGTTAGTAAAACACGACCTCCCTCTTCTGAACCCATGCTGACTTTTCAGAATAACTCCTGTCCTTGTCAGGTGTTGCTCATTCTTATCTGTGAATCTGTAGAAGGGTCATAACTAAGCTATGTGGGGTGAGAGCAGAATGCCAACATGTCTGTCTGACTCCAGACCTCCTCCCAAACCAGCATCCAGTCAGAACCTAATCCCATTTTTCAAATGAGATTACTGCTTTGGTATCTGTGTTTTCCTTACCCATGTGGTTTTTTAGGACCATTACCCCGTGGATAATGATAGTTGACTGCAAATGTTTTCAATATAATTATTACACAGTCCAACAAACAAAAATTGTCTTGGTTTTTAGGCCTGTTCCTGGGGTTATTTGGGGCGCTGATTCAGAAAATTGCATTGGATAGACCGCATCAGCTCTAGTTTCTTTACCGAAGACAATAACTTAGTATTCTGCCATGACATTGGAAACCTTCTGAAGAAAATGGATCTTTCAGAATATCACCCAAGTGAGTGGTATCCTTTCATCAAAAGTTCAAAATGTAGTATGAAATTTATTTTTTTAAATAACGGCAAACAAGTATGGTTCTATTCCAATTGGTCACTCCACCAGGATGAAAGAAGACTACAAGGCCATCTCTTTAGTCTTGGAAAAGATAAATTACCAAGAACATCAATGGGTGATTTGTGTAGACTTGAAGATGGTTCATTTTCTTCTTGGTCAACACAAAGTACCCTTGCTGTTTATACCTTTGGGATAGTAGAGCCCAACATGAACCTTGGGCAAGAAAAGACTGGCCTCCGAGGGAATATATGGTGGTTGGAGGGCAAAATGTAATCAATGAACTTTTGGTAGCACAAGATAGAATCATACTGGCACTACTACATATGAAGCTAGGCCTGATGAAACAATTTGTAAAGGGTTTGAATAAAGACGGTTCATGCATTGAATACGTAGTGCATAAGTAATCTGGACTTACCGTGGAAAAACCAAAGGCAGGAATTTTTTGATGGTCCACAGATCAGACGACTTATAAAGGAGCCATATTTCATAGCATCAGTGAATGAAACTGAGTAATATGCCTGGTCTTCATTTGCTCTTCTTGTGAAAAACTTTCTTGGCAACAAGAAGGCTGACGACTACACACAATTAGTCAAGGATATGCCCTTTCATTTAAACAGGCTTGGCTGTCACATGAGTGTTAAAGTCCATTATCTGCCCAGTCACTTACAGCAGATCACTTTCTAGAGAGCCTCAGTGACTTAAGGCGAAGAGCAAAGTGAAAGATTTCACCAAGACATAAAAACAATGGAAGCCAGATACTAAGGAAGATGGGATGCACACATGATGGAATCTTATTACGCGGGGTTGTCCTGGCATATCCCACTCTCGGAAGTCTTCAAAAAGGATCTTTTTTGCGTGTAGAATGACTAGAAAGTTTGAATCATAAATCTGTGCTTTTGGTATGAAATAAGTAGATTTTCATTTAGTATACTTTTCTTTTAATATTTAATATGTTTCCTTCATGGTTAAAAGATATTCATTTAAACACTACACTGCGGTGGGCTTGGCGCCCTGCCTGG
Organism: Polypterus bichir lapradei; assembly: GCA_026402145.1. Lineage (NCBI taxonomy): Eukaryota > Metazoa > Chordata > Cladistia > Polypteriformes > Polypteridae > Polypterus > Polypterus bichir. The sequence goes on along the minus strand of JANRMT010062796.1, from coordinate 106,820,500 downwards.
GATTTGTTCCTGCCTTGCACCCCCCCATCACCCTGTGTTAGGATATAACGGGTTGGAGAATGACTGACTGACTGACTTAAACACTACAATAAAATATCCAGATTTTTTTATGGGCGAGCTGAGTGAAGAGTGGTATATAGCATTTGTTCTGTATCTCAAAAACTAGAGCTGATAGAGGGAAACTGGGGCCATTTTTGGAATCAACGGGTCAAATATACCCAGAAACAGGTCTAACATATGAGGCACCAAAATGTGTGTTGGCCAGTTTTATGTACAAAAAGTCGTCACTTGGTAGTTTTTTTTCCCTCTTATAATTCTCTGAAAGTGTTTCACAATGGAATGACCAACAGATGTTTGCTAAGATAGATTCGCGTCACTTTCCACTATAACATTGTAGAAAGACTACATAACACTACAAACGGGTTGGCTTTCTGGACTGGCCGTCACTGTATTATATGGCCTGGAGGTTGTCTAAGAAAGATCCCTTCATGCGTGATTGTGGATGACCAAGTTTTGGGAGGACCCCACCCGGTAAGGATTCCAGCTGCCTGTTGCCGGCGTCATATTGCTATGACATCTAAGCAGAAAATGGATGTTTCCGTGGGAAACTTTTCTTTTTAAAGGTAAATGGTGAACTGAGGAAAAGGAGGGAGAGAAGCAGAAGGCAAGGAGCTCGGCTGTCTACGCCTAATAATATTTCACGATCAGACTTCACCCAGGCACGTCTGCTATTTGTGGGTGGCCACCCTGAAGTTGAAACGGTGAGGCGACTCCCCGAGAAGAGGCAAGGGGTTGTGGTATATGAACCTGAGGTTCTTTGGGTGCTCCTGCTAGTGAGTGTTTTAAGTTCTCCGGGATAGCTAGCCAGGAAGCTGTATTCGCCTGGGGACCGTTTTATTTTCCCTGCATCATGCAGTAAGAACTGTACTACAGGATTCTTTGCCGTTTCACAGACTACATTTGATCTTTCTGTTTTTGAGAACCATTTCCTTTATGTGTGGTTCAAACCAGGGATTAACATTTGGATGCTGGGGGTATAGGATGGGGAGAGCATCCGGGGAAAAAGTGATCACTAATGAGCACTCAGTCACCGGGCATGTAAATATATCAACGTTGGAATACACTTGCTAATTTAACCAGTCCAACTACCATCTGGTTTCTTTCAAGTATTGGTGGGCATGTAAACGAGAGAAGAGGGGCTGAGGACCAAATATTTTAATGCTCTTATAGTCTTCGAACATCGTCCACTTCCGTCCCGGGTGGTGAAGTGTAGTGATGGGTCCCGTATCGGGCAATTGTTACAGTGTCTCTCCGTTTGAGTGATGTCCTGTTGGAACCTATCCCCATGTTCATCAGAAACCACTTCCATGTTCCCTGAGGAAAAAAATCCCAATGACAGTGTAGGAAGTGGATTTTTAAAGACATGTTGCACTCAGGTGCTAGGTAGGAAAACAAAGCTCCTTCAGAGGTTCCTCGTAATTTTCCAACTTTGTATTTCCAAAACATTGGGGGACGGGGTACTGTATTTATCAATAAAGGAAGGTTGCGTGTTGGTTTACCATTTGCTTACCTGCTTCCTGGTCAAGAAATTGGAAGAATCAACCCGAGCTTTTACATTTCTGTAAAAAAACGTGAACAACAACTTTCTCACTTCAGTACAAAAAAAGGCCTTCCTTCTAAATATAAATTTCTGGCAAAAATGTACAGCAAATATTTGATTTGGGGTTGTTTCCACCTCAACTAATGCTAACAATATGGAAGACAACCATTTTCCAACTCAAAATATACTTCAAATAATACTCCGAGCATTAAAAATACTTGTATCATAAAACAAATGTAACTTACTATTAAAAAACAGCATTTTTTTTTTCAAAAAGGTGTTTCATTCAGAATCCAAAATATTGCAGAAATAGGCTATGGTAGAGAAATTCCAATTTCAGAAATGGATTCAGCACCCCCAAATCTAAAAAGTATAGCAGCTTTTTTTTTTTTTTTCGTGGAAGGATTTTGAAGCACTAAGGCCCTCCAGGACCCATTGTGCAGACCCCTGCTTTATATTATTGACTGAAGTGAATGGTCAGAATTGTATCACAATTTGGGGAATTCATGTCGCACCGATATCTCTGAATTGTGTTCTGTGTATCTATGTATCTTTTATTATATTCCACCAGTAACGGCGGACTGCACGATAACATGCAGTGAATACACTTGACTTGAGTATTTCTAGTTTTCAGACTCTTTCTCTGTACGTTTACCATTCGCTTACTCAGAGGTTGATGCGCTTGCTGCTTCATGGGCCGCTCTTCTTTTATCCACCCTAGCGGCCTGCTTATTCTCTTCTTTCATCGGCATCTTTTCGTGTTAAAACTGATTAAGTCAGTGTTTATATTGCAATTACTTAGTACATTTTCTTTCATTTTTCACTTAAGTTGGTCTTCAATCTGCCTCAAGAATGATTTAAGATATGAAGAGTTAGGGGAAGTGATGGCGAAGGTGGTAGGGATAAGAACTTCGCCCGTACGCATGCACCGCACGGTCGAGAGTTGATTCTACAATAAAATAAAAATAAAAAGAGGAATAACCTTGGAGGTCAATCATTACCCCGAAAGCGGATAGTAGACGTCACGTAGTATACGTGTACCAAATTTCAGGTCAATAGTTCAAACGATTTGCGAGCTACTGGTGACTTAAAATCCTGGAAGGACAAACGGACAACTACGGTAGAGTATTATATATAAAGATGTGTTTTGTGGGTGATTCCCCAAGACATGGGACCACTTGCCCATCACTGCCAGGGACTGCCCTCAACCTTATAAAGGAGAGGGTTTCCCACAGGTCCAGGTGGTTCATCTTGAATATGTTTCCTGACTTCGGCTTGGGTTACATATTGGGATTTTGTTTGCTATGGCTTGCCTTTGCCTTTTCAAGAAATTCTTCTTTTTGCCTTTTTATGCTCTGTGGAACTTCGTGTTATCTCAGAGCCTTTCCATTAAGAATAAATCCTTTATTTTGTAAAGATTCTACATAGCCATGGTTTTCCCCTTTTAGTGAGCATTTTTGAACCTGTTCGGGATTTGCCAGCTTGGTAACTCTCAAGTGAAATAACAAATAGGATGTTATGTTATATATTATGAGTCGTGGAATATAAGTCAAGGGAGGTTATGCTGAAGTTATATAACATACTAGTGAGGCCTTAAATGGAGAAATGTGTACAGATTTGGTCTCCATATTAAAAAAAAAAAACATAGCAGCACTAGAGAAGGTCCAGAGGAGAGCACCAAGGCTGATTCCAGGAATGAGAGGTATGAACTATGAGGAGGGATTGAAGGAGTTGAACATTTTTAATTTAAGCAAATAGGACATCAAAATTATTGTTTTCTGGCACTGTAAATAAATATATATATATATATTTGTAACTTATTCTTTGGACTGTGCTTCCTACCACTAGTCTGGTGCCCAGAGTTTGCAGAGGTGGCAGTGCATGGGGCATCACAAGTGGATTTAATATCAGAACTCTGGAGGCTGGACTGTCCTGGATGCAGAAGAGGAGAAGATGTTACCAACAGCGCCCTCTCATGTTCAGGAGTGGTATTGCCTGTTTTATTGCAGACCTGTAATTGCCCTCTACTTACAGTATGTGTGTGTCTGACAGTTTATAATTACCAAGCACATGTGGGTCTAGCTCCTATTTTATTTTCAATACTGGTCTGATAACAGCCCAAACATTCTTTTAGTTTATTTTTTACACCTATTATGCCATTTGAACCAGAGGGAGGCTACTTCTGAATTTTTAGAATTCATATCAGCTCATCTTCAGATCACAATAGCTCAAGCACTGCTGTTTCTGTGCTTTTGTTTACTTTTTTTTTCAACTGAAGAAAATCCTATTTTTAATTTTAGTAATATTGGATGGCACTAGATAAAGGTGGCTTTATGTGTAATAGCTAATGTAGGTGTGCCTTGGGGAACCGTAACCAGAATCTATTTTTGTTTCTGATATATAAAGAAAAGAATGAACAAGCAAAATCCAGCAGAAGCCGAGTCACAGGGGGCTTGATCAGCACCAATCTCTCCTTTGCAGACTTACTGGTGGTTCAGCTGCTTAGCACCTAGAGCTAAAAAAAAAAACAGAAGAGACATTGATTGTTACCCAAAAATAGAACTTTTGTGAACATCAGACATCATTGTCATTGTCACAAAATATTTCATTTTAGGAGTTTACTGTTCTCATTTTGAAGCCCCATTGCTATGGAAACACAACATGCTTTAGAAAATGGGCTCCCAGGTGTTTTTCATTGTACAGTTGTTCAGGGAGAAAAAGCCTTATTGTTGCTATTCAACAGATGGCATTAAAATAATTGCCTAACTACTTTAACAGAAAACAGAGGGGCCATAGAAGACTTTAGATATGAAATTGCAGAAGGGATGTACCTGGTGGATTAGGGATTAAATTTATTTCAAAAACTTAAACTAAGATTGCTCAAGAGTGGCTGACTAGGATAGCAGTAAGAGCTCCAGATTGGTACACACTCCCAGCCAGATGCCACTATAAGGCCGCGTTACCAAGGTAGTAAATGTGGAAGCACTAGAGAAGTGCCATAAAACCCCAGGCAATTAGTTGGCAGTAGCATGATCCTAATGCTGCATTCCATTTGAACTAGGAAGTCAGAATTTCCAAGTTCCTAGTCAGAATCTTCTACTGAAATGCCCCTACAAGTCAGATTTCCTACTGTGAAACCTGGGACTGGTCAGTCAAGTCTGAGTTTGTCCGACTGGACTATAATGTGTGGAATCTACAGTATACAATACAATGCTATAATATATGTATTACTATGTATTGACAGGGTGCCTTGAGGGGAGTTGTGGTATTGAATGAGGAAGTCGGGAGTGGTTGAGAAGTATGTAAAAATTGTACAGGATATGTACGAGGGAAGTGTGACTGTGGCGAGGTCTGCAGTAGGAGTGACGGATGCATTCAAGTTGGAGGTGGGATTACATCAGGGATCGACTCTGAGCCCTTTCTTATTTGGTATGATGATGGACAGTTTGACAGACGAGATTAGACAGGAGTCCCCGTGGACTATGATGTTTGCTGATGCCATTGTGATCTGTAGTGATAGTAGGGAGCAGGTTGAGGAGACTCTGGAGAGGTGGAGAAGATGCAACCCGCTTGTCCCAGCGCTTCTTCCATTCCTGGAAACACTCCCTGTACTCATATTTTATTACTGTGTCTTGATCCTCCTGTGATTTCTATCTGGATTTTCCCACAGTAGCAAATCTTCTTCAATTCAGTCTCAATTCAAGTTTCCCGAACAAAATGAAGTCACAGGAAGTGAGATCTGGTGAATACGGGGATGGCAACAAAGCAACAACCGCATTGCTTTTGGTCAAACACTCTTTGACTGACAGTGCAGTGTGTAGACGAGTTATCAAGGTTCAAGATCCAGTTTTGGGTGTGTCACTTTTCCAGACTTTATTTCCTAATGCAATCCCATCGATGCCTCAGCAGTTCAATGTAATGGTTCTGATTAATTTACTGTGGCCTGACTCTTTATGAACAATTCCAACGTTGAAAAATGTGATCATGTTTGTCTTTTGAAAATCTGTCATGGTGGTTTGAAGAAAACTAAATCTGTCAAGTCTACAATTGTAGATTAAACAGCAGAAATAGTTAATCAGATCAGCATGATTAACCTGACATGCGATACCTAGAGCTAAAGTCGATAACTGCACCCTTCTCCCGTGCTATTGATTCCAGGAATTCCAGGAAATTCCAGGAATTTTTGGGTCCCTCTAATATAGTTGCATGTACAGTTAGCAAAGGTTTAGCTACCAATATCAACATGAACTGTTTCAATGTGCAAACATATTTTATGGATAACTGTATTGCCGTAGACTCACAGTGATCCTCTATTAAAATATTGAATGTGTAAATATATAGTATGAAGTAAGAAACTCTTGTAGCACCAGTATTGTCTCCTAAATTTCTGACTTTTTTCATTTAGTTTTTCTCATTTCTATTAAAAAATACAAAATCTAAACTTGAAACACTGTGACCACTAGGGGTGCTGCAGCACCCCAAACCATACAGGTTGAAACAAAAGGTTAATTAACAACAATACCTTACAAAAGGCTTCTCACACATTGTATAAACACAAGTATTCTTTTGTTTCTTCTCTCTCTCATTTATTCATTCCCTTCTGCCAGGTGAACTTTCTTCTTCAACCTCACGCTAACTCGCCTGGGTGATGCAAAGCAACTCGTTTTACTTCCGGTACTACGGTATATCCTGCTGGATATTCCGGGTCAAGTGGAAGTCCCCGAAAGCAGGAAGCATAAATTCCTTTAGTTCCCTCTGCTGGAACCTATGGAATCCAACAGAGCTGCTTGAGGGTACTACAGTTCCCAGCATTCCTAGTGGGTGTACATTTGGTTACCAAGGCTCAAGGATTTTTCCATCTAATATATGAAATCCTCTCCAGTTATTCCATTTTGTTGTTTTCTTGGCTGGGTAAGGGTCCTTTATACACCAAGATGACAACAAGCTGGCAAGATCCTCATGCCAACCTTTAGGCAAAGAAAGGAGGTGTCCTTCCTTTTCTTTCTGTAGGCCTCCCAGTCAGGTAATGTACTGGAACCCATCCTGGTAAGGATAGCAGCCCATGTGTGCTGTCTATTAGATACAGTAGATGAATAGATAGAACTTTATTTGTCCCCAAAGGGAAATTTGGCTTTTTACAGAAGCTCTTTAAATAAATAAATACATAGATAGATGGGTAAGTAAATAAATAAAGACATAAATTTACACATACCTGTACACTATAGTCTGAACACACATTGGAATGACTATAAAACAAGAAAATTCAAAAGAATGAAATGTTCTGACCGTGAGGAATTATGCAGATGTATTGCTGTTGGTATAAAGGAGCCCCAATCTGCTGAATAACTGGTTGTCTAAAAGTCCTCAGTATTGGTGTGTCAGAGAGAGGATGTGCAGCATTGTTCATAATGGCACTTTTTGTTTTAATTCTCTCCATTGCTGCTACCTCCAAGGGTTCCAGAGTGTGTCCTATAACTGAGCCTGTCTTTATAATTAGCTTATTTACTTGTTGGGCCTCTCTTGAAGTGATGTTACCAGCCCTGCACTCCACACTGGCCATCACAGAGTTGTACAAGATGTCAAGGATGTCACTTCCAACGTTAAAGGATCAGAGTCTCCTAAGGAATGAGAGCCTTCTCTACCCTTTCTTCTCTAGTTCCTTTGTATTCTGAGAACAGTCCAACCTGTCATTAATATGGACTCTCAAGTGCTTGTAGGAGTGGACCACCATTATATTCTCTCCTTGAATAGTGAGCAGACATAGAGGCTCTTTGGTGTGGAGAAAATCACTAAGCAGTTCCTTGGTTTGGCTGATTTTAAGATGAAGACAATTTGTACAAAGAAACAAAATTCTCCACCTGACTCCTCTCCACTATCTCACCCCACAAGTCCAGAATCACCTGATAATATCTGTAAGTGACCTGACCTGCTGTTATATTGAAAGTCTGAGGTGCACAGAGTGAAGAGAAAAGCACACAGGCCTGTTCCTTTTGGTGCTCCAGTGTGGCTCACACAGTCCATCATCGGGACCCCACAGGCTTATACACATGATGCCCATCTCTGAGCTGACCCGTTAACAGGGATTGCTAGATGGTATTGAAGGCACTGGAGAAATACAAAAACCTAATACTCTCAGTGCTGCCAGCTTTGTCCAGGTGAGAATAAGCCTTGAGGAGCAGACAGATAGGTGCATTCTCCACGCCAATCTTTGTCTGAAAGGCAAACTGTAGTGGGTCCAGGCAGTTTACCACAAGAACATTCATATAGTTCAAGATCAGCCTCTCAAAGGTCTTCATGATTTGAGATGCAAGTGCCACTGGTCTGCAGTCATGAAGTGAAGATGCACCTGACTTCTTTGGAACAGGAACAATGTAGGATGTTTTCCACAGCAGTGGCACTTCCTGAAGCTATAGGGACAGACAAAACATGGTGACAAATGACACCAAAATGTTGATCAACAGAAACCTCGAGGAATGACTCCATCTGGCCTCACAGCTTTTCCTAGATGTAGCTTCCTCAGTTGGTCTTCAGTTATGGACAGTCCACACTGGGAGGACTTGTCCCTGGCCTTTACCATTGATGTGGTAGGTTTTACACTTTGCTAATTTTTAATGAATGTGTCTTTAAATTAAAGAACAATTATTCATTAATAGTTCAATTTAGTGGTGGATTTAATTGTTAAATGCATTTTATAGATACTGTAAAATATTTCAATTCAATGTTAATGATGATAGAGTTTTAATTGTTTACGGTGTTATTTTTATCGATGTAAACTGTACGATTGTCTACACTTCTGACTGTTTCTTGACAGTTAAATGATTAGCACTTCAGCTGCCAGTCATTCAGCCATCAAATTACGGTACAATTTGTACAGTGCTTGTTGCAGGTGTTACGTCTGCGAATGTAAAAGAGTTTTTCTATACCTGAGATGTCTGTTATAGTCACTACTCTAGGTGGGATTTTACAATTGCTAGCAAAACACATTTTCATTTGGCAACAGAACAATTGGCTGAAATAAGAATATAAGAATCTGGCAAACACCGGGAGGTCCTCCAGTCCATCAAATTTGTTTGTTTAGCTCGGGGTCCCCAACTTCAGTCCTGGAGGGCCCCAGTGGCTGCAGGTTTTTATTCTAACCTTTTTCGTAATTAGTGACCTGTTTATGTAATTAACTTATTTTGAATTAATTTTAATTGACTCAGACCCCTTCATTGTTTCTTTTTTTCCCTATTTAGCAGCCAAACAATAATGAGATACAAAATGAGCCAAAACATGACCAGCAAACTGTGGCCTTTATACAATATCTGAAAATAAAGAAAGATGAAGGTCTCAGGAATGTTGATCTGCTCAGTGTGGTATAGCGGGTCCGCGGCTTCCAAAAAAAGGTTGGGTTTTTTAAATCCGTAGAGCCGTGTCGTTCTCCGTGGGTGCGATTGCACGACCATGGGGAGTTAATGAGGTGATTGGAGCGAGTCGCACCTGCACGTGCGGGTGCGGTCATTCTTGTTTGCCTCATTGGCTTCCTGTGGTTTGTAATTAGGACGCTGTGCCCATGGAGGCAGAGGTGTATGTATACATAAATGGAGGTACACCAGAGAGAGGGGGATAAATCGTTGAAAATAAAGGATAAATCATGGGAGAGAAATGGAAGGAGGTTAAAGCACAGCAATGGCAGTCTAGGCTGGATGATCTGGCAACCTGAAAAGAAAGAGACAGAACGAGCAGGGGGGCCCCGCTAAAGGGGCTAGTTCACCCCACTGACAACTAGCAAGTGGGGTGAGCAGGAGAGGTGTCATCCTGTTGGATCTGAGGAGCGACTACTTGTGCGCGAAAGATCACGGGAGGAGAGCCAACCTCGTTGGTCTGGCAGTAACGTCCGTTTGGAGGCCAAGACGGAGGTTGACAGAAGGAGCTCGTGACTGTTGGGTCTCCGCGGCTGCGAGTAATTGTGAGCCGGGGAGAGAGTTAGATGGAGGTGGGCCAGAGAAGGAACAAGGGAGTGAGAGACTGCATTTTTAACTTCTACATTTTTAACCTTGGATTTTAAAGGATTTATTTGTTGGTTTTTTTAACCCCACTGGACACTTGTTTTTATGGATTTATTTATGGAACTTGAAGCACTTCATTTTTTGTTTTTGATTGTTTTAAATAAAGCACTATTTCACTTTTGGAATATATCCCCTGGCTTTGAGAGGTTTTTCCCCATTCGTCCGCTCATCTCGGTGACATTATCGACGGTGTTGGGTTCAGGGTTCCCAAATGGACGAGGAGAGCATGGAAGAGAACCCGCATCGTCGCACTCAGGACCCCAAAACATTTTAACAGAGCTCTTAAAAAAGAGAAAATCAACAATTTCGATATGTGTGAGAGCAGTAACATGCCACGGAATTAAAGAACGGGTTTAATTAACAACAAGAATCAACTGGTTAGAGTGAAATTGTTTGGAGTTTGAGGCCCTGACTTAGTTGGTCTTCTGCTGGCTCACTCACTTCTCATTTCATTTCTGTTTGGGTGCTGTTTAAGGAAAGAAATGAAGCAATTCAGAGGAAGGATGAAGAAATTCAGGGGAACAAATCTTAAAAAACAAGTCAATTAAAATGAATTCAAAAGAAGTTAATTAGCAGCAAAATGAAGTGCATTAATTAAGAAAAGGGTTAAAATGAAAGCCTGTAGCCACTGGGGTCCTCCAGGACCGGAGTTGGGGTCCCCTGGTTTAGCTATTAGCTAAGATGTCCCAATATCTCATCCAGATTAGGTTGTCGTGTTTTCTGCTTCAACTCAATGTCTTGGTACTTTGTTCCAGGTTCCCATGAATTTTTGCCTAAAGAAGTGCTTTCTGGGTTCAGTCCTAAATGCTCTTCTCCTTAATTTTCACAGATGTCCTAAAGTATGTGATTCACTTTTAAGTTGAAAGAATGTTATAGGATCTACTTTATCAATGCCTTTGAGGATTTTGAATATCTGGATTACGTCCCCACCCAGTCTCCTCTGCTCAGACTAAGCAGGTTTAATTCTCTGAGTGTGTCACAGTATATGACATGTCCTTATGTCCTGGAATGTACTTTAGTTGCTCTCCTCTGCACAGCTTCAAGTGCTGCTATGTCTTTCTTGTAGCTTGGTAGCTAGAACTGCACATAGTACTGTAGATCCAGTTTCACTACCGTGTTTCCCCAAAAAATAAGACCTACTCTGAAAATAAGCCCTAGCATGTTCTGTAATATAAGCCCTAACCAAAGAATAAGCCCTAGTCAAGATCGTCAGCTGAAAAGTAAGGTGCCTAAGGCCAGGTTTATACTTCATGAGATGTGACGCGAGTGCCTGAAACATCCATTCAATTCCGAGGACACCTTGCCACAATATCTCTGAAAAGAATGTTTAATGATTACATCCATCAATCCGGGGATGGGCCCTTTCCTGCAAGCATCACCACAAGACAGAATCAAAATCCCTGGACAGAGCATCAGCTCATCGCACACAAGCACACACACACACACATACACAGGTGTCATTGCAGCTTCACGAAATCCCCAATCCATTATGTATTTGGATGGAAAACTGAGCCCACTGTGGAAAGCCACCAGGAAAACATGCAAACTCCAGGCAGGGAACACCAGGGATGTGACTCCCTGCGAGACAGCAGCGCTACTGCTTTGCCATCGTGCCTCCCCATATGTGTAACTATTAACAGTATTCATTATTTAAACAAAGTTAACGATTTATCTGTAAATGTAACATACAGTGGAACCTCGGTTCACGAACGTCTCTGAATATGTCCAAATCGGGTTATGACCAAAATGTTCGCCAAACTTTTGCATCTGTTCACGACCACACACTCGATATATGAACAAGCCAGTTTCCCTTTCGGTTTGTGCGCGCCGATGATTTCCGCACCTGTTCAGTCTCTCCCTTTGCCTTCCCTGTGCAGCGAGCGAGAGAGAAAGAGAGAGCGACACACACCGACACACACAGACACACACGACAGAGAGACACGCACACACGAGCGGAGACACACAGGAGAGAAAGAGCGAGAGAGAGAGCTGGCAGTTAAAGAATGCATCGGGCTTGTTTTTAGAGAGACAGATTCGAACATTGTTTTAACCTCATTGTATTTAATGAAGACTTTTTTGCATTGGATTTTAACCTCCACTTTACTTCTGTTTACAGCGATCGGTTCGTAGCGTGCATTGTTGTAATGTTACTTTGTTTGGTGATTTATTAAATTATGGATTTTTCAAATGTTCATTTTTTTCCCTGTGCTTAAAACGCATTAAAAAAAGTGTTTTTAGCGAACGGTTCGTAGCGCTATAGCACTTGAAAATCTTTTAAAAAATATATTTACATACAGTTCGTACGGCCTGGAACAGATTAATTGTATTTACATACAATCCTATGGGGGAAATTACTTTGGGTCCACTGTACATATTTTGATTCATTTCATTATGAAAGTAATATCAAGTGTTAATCTAAGAATTCTAAATGTGCAGAGAGCTGGAATATCATAAATGTAATGTGTTCTGTGTGGCGATCTATTGCTGCTTGCTGCTGCTGTCAGGTCAGGAGGAAGCCCCAGAAGCAATTAACAACTGGGTCGGTTTGAAGATGACGTTTACAAAGGTCTCCTTTAATGACAAAGTAAACTATGAGGTTAAAGTGGACAATTCGAAATTTTCACTTTAATCACAAAATAGACATTTTCATTATGTGCTTATTTTTTTTTCTCTTTGTTATCGGTCTAGATTGAATACCGCAGAATGAATACGATTGAACTTTGTACCATTGCTTTTTTGATGTCACCAATGAGTGCGTCCTGGGAATTCCAGTACATTGCTCACCAATGGCGAAAACAAAATGGCATCTTAGTAGAACGGAAACAAACATTCAACATTGTCCTTAGGCAAAAAAACACAAAATCTGACCTCAGTTGTACTTCAAAACCCCATTCTTGATATATAACAGTTTATAATTATAGAACGAGCACAAAAAAATTAGAAATATCAGAGATCATAGCAATTGTAGGGTGATGACCAGAGTTGTTCACAATACTCCAAATGAGGAGGTCACATTGGTGCAACTAGTGAGAAGCAGGCATTACGGGATTGGCGGTGAAGAGACATTAACACACACAAATACTGTGGAAAGGTGCTGAAGGTACATGTGGGTCAAGAGATAGCAAACATCTTTTAATTATTCTATTACCTGTCTTTGACAGACTCTGTGGGTAGTATAAAAATTAATAATTCCAACTTTCTATCTGAATTTCTGTGGTTGTGGTCGTTCACTGTGTATGAAAATTCTCTGCTGCTGCACTATAAAACAGTAATTAACTTTATAGTAATTTTCATATTTAGATTAATTTAACCCAACTTAGTGCATCATTACTGTTGCCATTATACAGTACATTTATTTTAATAGCTTTTCTTTACACATGAGCTACTAGAAGAGAGTTATGGGCAAGTTAGGGGTTCCTAAGGGGACACATTTAATGACAGGCTACAGTGTGAAGAGGAGATCCCCTCCAGGAAACCATGTAGACTACGGGTACCTGTCAGAGGAACACTAGGCCTTTGATAAATAGTTGGGACTATACAAGCAGGAACACAGGTGACAAAGACAGACAAATGGCATAGGGCCATTTTCTAATACTTTTTTTGGAAAATACTGTCTCTCCTTTTAATCTGATTTTTCACTCTCATTGCGCTTGGTTTTTTATGCCACAATTGCAGCATCCATTCTCTCAGCTAGACCCTCCTACATGCACTTCCAGCCACAGCGTCCATGCCCTCCCAGCCTCTTGTGCCTTTCTTTACGCTTTGTAGCGATGCTTTTGTCTGGTGGCTGCATTATCAGCAAACAGCTGTGTAACCCTGAAAAAGGGCTTGAGAAGAGGTGGAGAAAAGCTAAAACAATGGGAAAGGTAGTTCACTTTTTTTTAAAACATAAATTTCATAAGTACATTTTTCTGTGAAACCAGTCCACCATGTCGGCCTTCCTGGGAGGCAATCTTTCCCTCAACATTAAAAACGTATTACTTTTTAAAAATGTATTTCTTAGCTGACACCTTTACCCAATGTGACGTAAAATGTTTCAGAGATACAACTAATAACATTTCTTTTGGTTTTCTAATTGGAGCAAAAGCAGGCAAAGTGACTTGTAACATGTTATAATAATACAACAACAACAACATTTATTTATATAGCACATTTTCATATAAAAAAAATGTAGCTCAAAGTGCTTTACAAAATGAAGAAATAGAAAAATAGAAGACACAGTAAGAAAATAAAATAAGTCAACATTCATTAACATAGAATAAGTAAGGTCCGATGGCCAGGGTGGACAGAAAAAACAAAAAAAAAACTCCAGACGGCTGGAGAAAAAAAATAAAATCTGCAGGGATTTCAGACCAAGAGACCGCCCAGTCCCCTGTGGACAATAATAGTAAACAATGATGATGATGATGATGATGATGAATAATTCAACCAGAATAACACTGGTCTGGTAACAGAAGAGTCTTTGTCGGGACTTCCTGGCATCTTGGTGGTTGCTTTCTTAAGTCTGTTTGACAGAAAGAGGAGGATCCAGTTTGCCAGCAGTAAGTTATGGATGTTCTTGTTGTCGTTCTTCAAGTCTTGAGACAAAAAGAAATTAGAGGCATTAAGTGACAGAAAAAACCCTCGACTCGTGTAATTACCTACAGACGAGTCCTGAAGCTGGGTCTGTGACAGCCAAGCCAGAACTTTTCTTTCTTTTTAATTGTTTTGCTTTATTGTCGTTCTGGAGTGTGTTCAGACCAAAGTGTGTATGTATGTAAAGATCTATCTATCTATCTATCTATCTATCTATCTATCTATCTATCTATCTATCTATCTATCTATCTATCTATC
>JANRMT010062796.1:106737749-106805281 GCA_026402145.1 Polypterus bichir lapradei | reverse complement strand
TATCTATCTATCTATCTATCTATCTATCTATCTATCTATCTATCTATTTTATAGTTTTTTCCCATGCTCAAGACACTTATTAATCTATTATATAGTGCCTTTCATATCTGTCTATCTATCTATCATATAGTGCCTTTCACATCTGTCTATCTATCTATCATATAGTGCCTTTCACATCTATCTATCTATCTATCTATCATATAGTGCCTTTCACATCTATCTATCTATCTATCATATAGTGCCTTTCACATCTATCTGTCTATCTATCTATCTATCTATCTATGCTGCAGTGCGTGGAGATTTGTCTTCCAGTAAAATCCATTTTCAAAGAAAATGTGATGCAACTTTTATTAATTCGAAAAAAAAATTGTGTTTTTCTTCACTTAGACAAACAATGTACTCCGGACTTCAGTAAGCAGATACTATTGATTGCCTGTTAATGTCCTTGCAAGCAAAATTAAGCCTTCAAGGTGACCAATTTCCAGGATTCAAGTTCTGAACAGCATGCCGATCAATGCAAATTATCAAAGCAAGTAGGGAAATCGATAGGCCAATGGTTAAGTCTTATCATATCATGTTTACTGGGAAATCACTTCCTTTGCGGCCTGCACACCTCCCTCTGATCAAAGCAATGGAGATAAAGCAAAGAACATGAAAAAAACAAAAGTGAGTGCCGTATTGGTTTCAGCACCTGTTTCAAGAGGTGCTATCAGAGACGGCACTTGGATTCTCCCGGTGGAGTCGGCGCTCTTTTATTTTTAACTTTTGGTGATTGAGTTGTGTGTACTCTTGTGTAAATGGCAGCACTTTGTAATGAAGAGGCTTGTAGTGTGTTGTCTTTTCCCTTTACTGATTTCCTCCTTAATTTTATTTTACTTTATTTTTTTGCAGTACATTTGAAATGATGGAGATATAATTGGATTTGGGGTTTTCTGGAAAGCAATAAGTGAGTGTAATAGTTACCCAGTGTGGAAATGGACTGCAGCAGCTTAATTGGGTTTGGATTAATATCAGTCATATACTGTATAAATAAACACATTCCAGAAAAGTACAATTTCAACTATACAGACTCAGAGTGCAATGCGCATTTATATAAAGAACGAGCAGAAATAAAACAAAGTTCTTCTCTTGTATAAAAATAGAACAATACCATATAGATCAGAGCTTCAAAGTCGTGGTCCTGGGGCATCAACAAGTGTTAACCAATGTTTTAATAAGACAGCGAATGCCTGCCTCTAGCTGTACTTCTTGTTTAATCTCGTGTCTTATTTCTACATTTGATTCCAAAGTCACAAAAACATGGAAGCATATGGGCAAAGATTTTTCCTGATAGCTTTAATTTCTTAAGTTCAGCTGTTCTTTTTCAGTTGGTGTGATCTTCATTTTTAATTCTCATGGGTGTCAAGACGTTACCTTTGGTGTGTTCCTATACACAATCTGCAGCCCTACAGTGAAGGAAGGTCAGTTTGTGTTTCTTCAGCTTGGATTTTAATCATCAGAGGTCTCTTGCTATATGTGGCAGAAACAAAGGCCTTACACTTCTGTCTGCCTTGATCTAGCTTTTTTCCGTGGTGCATTAGTTGCCTTGTGATTTTCCATTTCACAAAACTCAAAAAGGCTTCAATGGCAAAACAAGTAGTCAAGGCTTCAGTGTGGCCAAGACACAAAATCGTCCTGGCCCTAAAATCAAGAAGCAGGCTTTAGGGCCTGCACAGGCCAAACAGGACCAAACTGAAAAATTCAAACAGGATGGGGGAACCCTGTAAAAATCCCTGGCACAAATGACAAAAATATAATTAATGACTGTACTGTATGAACAAAATGAAGTTTGAAAAACGAAATAGGAGCAAACCAAAAAGCTGATAAATGATCCAATATTCACGAAAGCAAAGGCTCAAAAAGCCAGAGATTAAAAATACTTATGAAAATGATCATAAGCACACAAACCATTGATAGCCAATGCGACAGCACTGAGCTAAGAAATCGCAGGTCTTCTAAAGTCTGGGGACGGTCCCCACAGCTGCAGTTTTAGGAAGCCCAACCCCCTTTGGTTTCACATACAAAAGAACAAAGAGGACATCCAATAGATTTTACCGAACGACCATACATAACAACAACATAATAATTAGGAATGGCTCTCTAGTGCTATGTGGCTGAATTCCGCTCTATGATTTTATTTTTTTTTTTCCATTCATTTGTCCTTGTCAAGTTCTTCTCCTCATAGACCTTTCTTCTCTTTCTTCACTTTCCCTTTCTCTCTTCCAGCAGAAACCTTTAATGATTTAAGCCATTGCAGCTGTGATGTATGGCCGGCCGTTCATCCCAGTCAATACCCCCACGCCACCAGGTGGAGCCCTCCCTGCAGTATGGAGGTGCCCCGAAGACCAGCAGGGCATCATGGACATTGGAGTCGTCCATGCTAGGAGACGCTGCAGGGAGGAACAACGAGTATTTGCCTTTGTCTGAGTCACATGGACAAGGGGAATGACTTTCTTCAAGGGTAAAGAAAAGGACTTTTGATCTGACCCAGAAGTGATAGGAGATCACATGGACTGGGGATTGGAATACTTCCGGGTCAGGGATAATAAAAGGACTCTGGGAACTCCCAGACGGCGAGCTGAGCTGGGTGGAAGGGTGGCAATGTGTCTGGGAGTGGAGGATTGTTTATTGTGAATTATTGTATTGTTTAATGAGTATTGTGGAGAAGAGGGTGCTTTGTGCATTGTGCAGTTTAAATAAAGTCGATTATTGGACTTTTACCTCGTGTCTGCCGTCTTGGACAAGGGTTCAAGGGAGCGATAGAGCCCCCAATCTGTCACACAGCTTAATTGATTTTAGATTCTTCCTCAAAATCTCCTGCCCTTGTCTCTCCTGCAATCTGGAAGTATACATTTTATAACTTCCTCCTTCTTGAACTTTCTACATCTCAGGTCATCTCAGGTCAACAGGTGTCCTGGCTCTGCTGTCCGCAGTGGGTTTCATGCTGTTCAGTTAGTAGAGATTAGTTGTTCCAGGAGGCAGTTTTTCAACTCTAACTTTCTTCAATTTTATTTCTTTTTTTTTTTTTTGTATGCTCCTACGTGGTGCGTGTGCCAGGTTACCCTTCAATTCTTTTATTTTTCCCCTCTCTCTTATGGTGTTTTTGTTTAAATAGCCAATAGGGTGTTGATGGAGAAGTATAGAAAAGGCCAGAAGGAGTTGCATTGCGTCTTTGTGGACCTGGAGAAAGCAAATGACAGGGTGCCTCAAGAGGAGCTGTGGTATTGTATGAGGAAGTCGGGAGTGGCAGAGAAATATGTAAGAGTTGTACAGGAGATGTACGAGGGAAGTGTGACAGTGGTGAGGTCTCCGGTAGGAGTGACGGATGCATTCAAGGTGGAGGTGGGATTACATCAGGGATCGGCTCTAAACCCTTTCTTATTTGCAATGGTGATGGACAGGTTGACAGACGAGATTAGACAGGAGTCCCCGTGGACTGTGATGTTTGCTGATGACATTGTGATGAGTAGGGAGCAGGTTGAGGAGACCCTGGAGAGGTGGAGATATGAGAGAGGAGAGGAATCAAGGTCAGTAGGAACAAAACAGAATACATGTGAGTGAATGAGAGGGAGGTCAGTGGAGTGATGAGGATGCAGGGAGTAGAGTTGGCGAAGGTGGATGAGTTTAAATACTTTGGATCAACAGTACAGAGTAATAGGGAGTGTGGAAGAGAAGTGAAAAAGAGAGTGCTGGCAGAGTGGAGTGGGTGGAGAAGAGTGTCAGGAGTGATTTGAGGGCATTAGAGGGTCAGCTCAGGTTGGACAGTTGGGTGACAAAGTCAGAGAGGTGAGATTGCGTTGGTTTTGACATGTGCAGAGGAAAGATGCTGGGTATATTGGGAGAAGAATGTTAAGGATAGAGCTGCCAGGGAAGAGGAAAAGAGGAAGGCCTAAGAGAAGGTTTGTGGATGTGATGAGAGAGGACATGCAGGTGATGGGTGTGACAGAACAAGATGGAGAGGACAGAAAGATATGGAAGAAGATGATCCGCTGTGGAAACCCCTAACTGGAGCAGCCGAAAGAAGAAGAAGAATACCCATGTATTAATTAAAAAAAACTGGCAGTAAAAATTTAAATTCACTTCTGAAACTAACAGGCAGCCAGTGTAAAAAGGCTTAAGTTGGAGAAACAGAATGAAACTTTCTTGTCCCATCCAAAACACAAGCAGCAGCATCCTGGACCAACTGCAACCTGCGTATCAGGGATTTGCTAATCCCATAATACATCCAGTTACAGTAATCAATCTGTGAAAGATAAAGGCATGAGTAACTTTCTCAAGATGCCTAGGAGATGAAAAGGCTTAAGCTTGGCAAAAAGACGAAGCTGTCAAAAAACAACTCTCAACCACAGAATTAATGTGTTTCTCAAAAGAGAAGTTACTATTAAAAATAATCCCAAGAATAATCCACGGGTGCAATCCTGCAACGGACGGCCCATGTTCATTTGACCTTGGCTTCAACTAGACTAATGGCAGAGCGCTGCGCTGTGTGTGTTTGAACTACCCATAAACCATTGCAAACATTGTGCATTGTATAAGCTTCTATCCATTGTAGTTACTGCATAATTTTCCAGTATCGTCTACTTTTTGATTTACCCTCTGTGGAAGATGGGGCACTCTCGAGCCCCAAAACCCAGACACAACTAACACGTTGTGAGCCACTAGGGGGTGTACCACTACCCTAACCCCCAACACAGACAGGCAGGACACAGGTTCAATTCAGTACCCGTGTTTATTTACAATATAAGTGCACCAATTACCAACACCGCAATACACAGTCCATTCCCTTCCTTTCCGACAGTCCATCCGCCTCCACTCTTCCTCAGGCTTTCAATCACCTTCCTGACTTTGGCTGCCAAATAGTGAGACTGGCCACTTTTCATAGGGCACCTGGAAGGACTCCAGGTGCTTAATGAGCCTCTTCCGGCCACATCTCGGGTATGGAGGAAGTGTGGCCAAATAAGGCCCTGGAAATGTCCATACGCCCCCTGGTGGTGGCCACGGGCCCAAACAGGTTTGAACTACCATGCTCATAACCTATGGCCCCACAAGAAACCAAGGGGGCTGCCCTCTATCGGTCCTGGGGAGAAACTGTCCCGATAATCCTCTTTCCCCCCCAGTCCTTCCACACTTTGGGCATCCTGGCCAGGTAAGGATTCTAGCCACAATGTACAAAGTCTTGGGTTCAAATAATGGATTTTATTCCTCCAAATACTTTCTAAACAATACAAAACCAAAATAAAAGGTGAATCCTTTCTTTTCTCTCTTCTTCTCCCAACTCCTCTTCCTCCCACAAGTGTTGTCCTCTGCCTCCTGACTCCGACCTGCCTGATTGAAGTTGAGCTGCTCCTCTGATCTTGGACCCCAGAGTACTTCTGGTGCCAGGGCGTAGCCCAATGGAAGGCCCTTCTGGGTCAATCGGAAGTCCCATAAAGTAGGGAGCGTAATTCCCTGTAGGATCCTCTGGCAGCACACACAGACCCCAGCAAGGCTGCCTCACTGCACTACAGTTATCACTAGTTACTGTTATGTGATATCATCTCCTGTTGAATTCTGCTCTGTACTTGTAATATTTCTATTGCACTATTATATTTTATTAAGGATTGCTTGTGTTCTTCTGTTCTGTGTATTGTGTTGTATTTACCACCTTTTTTTGACACCCACTGCACGCCCGACCTACCTGGAAAGGGGTCTCTCTTTCAATTGCCTTTCCCAAGGTTTCTTCCATTCTTCTTCCTACAAGGTTTTCTTGATTGTCTTCTTAGAGAGTCAAGACTGGGGGGCTGTCAAATGGGAGGGCCGGTTAAAGCCCATTGCAGCACTTCTTGTGTGATTTTGGGGTATACAAAAATAGATTGTGTTGAATTGTATTGTATTGTACAGTTCCCAGCATTCCTTGCGGGTATGTGAATGGGTCCTGAAGCCCAAGGATGCTGCCATCTAGTGGGTCGGGGAAGCATATATTTATGAAATAGATGGAGCCACCAATCTCTTACATTGGCCTCCCATCCTGTTAAGGGAATGGGATCAATCCCAGCTGGGACGTAAGCCCATGTGTGCTGTCTTTTACGCCTCGTCATATCCAACATTTGTAACATTTACAGCATGTCACAGACATAATGGTCTCGCAAGAGCTTTCTATTCAAGGAGAGTGTGAGGGAGAAGCTTATTATTATTATTACTGCTTTTATTTGAAATTCTAAGGGGGATTCCAAGGAGAAGGCAGGCGAGCAGAGTTCCTTTCACTAACAGATCAATATCAAAACCAAAGACAAATCAAATCCTAAGTCGTTAGGCAACGATCACAAAAGACTATTAAATAAAACAAGAAAAGGAGCTGTTCAAAAGGCAGATACTTTGGGATTGAAATGATTCTTAACTTTGAATAAACAAACGGCAGGCACCAGACACACCGTGAGCCGACCTTTCATAGCAGTGTAACGTCAAGTGCCGCGCAACCTCTAGCTTTATAGCAACCACAGATAAAACACATCTGATGATGTCACCACCAAGATGGAAATATCAGTAATTAATTAATTAATTAAATAATAAATAAGCAAGAACTCAGTTAACAAATGAAAATCATTTAAACCTTAGCAAATGGAATACAAAAAAGATTGAACAACCCTTTATATGGCTTGAAATTCTAATCTAGAAAGAAAAATAAAATAGTCTATTGCCAGACTTTAGAAGAAAATATACCTTACATGTAAAGAATAACTAGATTTATTGCCACAAATACCTTAATGCACACCACAGACATAGCAATATGACTTTCTCTTTCCCCTGCTCTTCCCAGGTAAGGTTCGTCTGACTCCTCTACCGACTCTGACTTCTTTATACCGGACCTACTGGATTGAGTACATCTGGTGCTATCACACTGCATCTAGGAAACACTTCTGGGTCAAACAGAACCCCCCAATGACAGGAGAGCCTGCCTCTAACAGCTCCCCCAAGGGTGAGACCTTGGCTGAAACCTAACACAAAGAGAGGATGTCCACCGTCCCGAACAGAAAATGATGGAAATGTATCAACTATGTCATCAAAGATAGATTGCAGCTCTATGACCAAGATCAACCATCCCTGGTCTCTATTTGCTTTTGCTGGGTTTGATTATTTTTATCTTATTTGTTAATCATTTTCAGTTATTTTTCTATGTAAATGTTTTTGTTATTTACTGTTTTGCGTTTCTATTATTTTTTAGTGATCAAATTGTTATTGTTATCCACATATTTATCTGGATGCCTTTCCTGATGTAACCCTCACCATTTATCTGGGCTTGGGGCTGGCACGAAGAAACACCCTGGTTTGTTAGGTTTGAAGGTCATTAGGACCAAGACATGTGTGTGAATGAGAGGGAGGTTAGAGGAATGGTGAGGATGCAGGGAGTAGAGCTGATGAAGATGGATGAGTTTAAATACTTGGGATCAACAGCACAGAGTAATGGGAATTGTGGAAGTGAAGTGAAGAAGAGAGTGCAGGCAGGGTGGAGTAGGTGGAGAAGAGTGTCAGGAGTGATTTGTGACAGACGGGTATCAGCAAGAGTGAAAGGGAAGGTCTACAGGACAGTAGTGAGACCAGCTATGTTATATGGGCTGGAGACGGTGGCACTGACCAGAAAACAGGAGACAGAGCTGGAGGTGGCAGAGTTAAAGATGTTAAGACTTGCATTGGGTGTGACGAGGATGGACAGGATTAGGAATTAGTGTAGTTGCTAGTTATTTAAGTTATATAAATGTTTGCCTAAATATTAGTGCATAGTCTATTGGGAGGTTTTTACAACCCACCTAAGTTGAATTGAATTGGTACATTCTAATTACTTCTAACCAGGTGTAAGGCATTGAGGGCACATAGTTTTTAACCGTGCCTTGCGTGCCTTGCGTGCCAGGTAACATGAAAAACAAAGTACTTAGTTGAACGTGCAGCGCCGTACGTTTAAAGCGTACAGAAGAACTAAGGCAACTTTAAGTATGGAAACACCTAAAGTAAGACAAGAAAAGCTACGTTTGGAGAAGATAACATTTTTTCAATTTTTTTGCCTTTTATTCTACGTGTGTAACAACCTTTTTCCTTTATTCTTGTGTGGATTATTTGCTTTGAATTTTCACTAAAAATTTTAAAACGAACTTTTGGACTGAGAGATTTCTGTCGGCATGCGTTTTACCTGGGCTTGAACTCGCCTTACACTCCTGCAGCTACAATGAGGACATTAGCGGGTCAGCTCAGGTTGGACACAGTTTGGTGACAAAGTCAGAGAGGCGAGATTGATAGATAGATAGATACAGTACAGGCCAAAAGTTTGGACACACCTCCTCATTCAATGTGTTTTCTTTATTTTCATGACTGAAGGCATCAAAACTATGAATGAACACATGTGGAGTTATGTACTTAACAAAAAAAAGGTGAAATAACTGAAAACATGTTTTATATTCTAGTTTCTTCAAAATAGCCACCCTTTGCTCTGATTACTGCTTTGCACACTCTTGGCATTCTCTCGATGAGCTTCAACAGGTAGTCACCTGAAATGCTTTTCACTTCACAGGTGTGCCTTATCAGGGTTATTTAGTGGAATTTCTTGCTTTATCAATGGGGTTGGGACCAGCAGTTGTGTTGTGCAGAAGTCAGGTTAGTTGGACGATCATTTATTTTTCAACAGGACAATGACCCCAAACACACCTCCAGGCTGTGTAAGGGCTATTTGACCAAGAAGGAGAGTGATGGAGTGCTGTAAATGGTCATGAAAATAAAGAAAACACATTGAATGAGGAGGTGTGTCCAAACTTTTGGCCTGTACTGTAGATAGATAGATAGATAGATGTGAAAGGCACTATATAATGATAGATAGATAGATAGATAGATAGATGTGAAAGGCACTATATAATGATAGATAGATAGATAGATCGAGATAGATAGATCGAGATAGACAGATAGATAGATAGATAGATAGATAGATAGATAGATAGATAGATAGATAGATAGATAGATAGATAGATACTTTATTAATCCCAAGGGGAAATTCACCTATTGCATTGGTTTGGACATGTGCAGAGGAGAGATGCTGGGTATAGGGGTTAGGGGTTGCCACAGCGGATCTTCTTTTTATGTGTTTGCCTGGGGGGTTGCAAACTGGGATCCTGAGTTGTTTCGTCGTGTAGTGGAGGCGGCAACGCGCTGTACCAGTGCATGCTCCCCAACTTGACTTGACTTGATTGTGTTTTTTTCTATTTATTTTATTTATGTTTATTGTATGTTTTATTGTACAGCACTTTGGCTACAGCATTACCGATGTTGTTTTAAGTGTGATCTAAATAAATTGACATTGACATCTCCTCACACTTCACATTCACATGAAAATCACAACAAAAATATTTATTTATATAGCACATTTTCATACAAATTATATAGTTCAAATTGCTTTACAGGATGAAGAAATTGATAAAAAAACAAAATGTTAAAATAAAATTAGGCAATACTAATTAACATAGAATAAAAGTAAGGTCCGATGGCCAGGGAGGACAGAAAAAAAAAAAAAAACTCCAGACGGCCGGAGAAAAAAAATAAAATCTGCAGGGGTTTAGATGCCGCGAGACCACCTAGCCCCCTCTAGGCATTCTACCTAACATCAATGATTACAATCAGTCCTCATGGTATTCAGGGTTCACATGGAAGAACTTGATGATGACGGTCATGTGGACCTCTGGCCTTCAAACCATCATATAAGGACACAACACACACAACAGAACACTGGGAAAAGAACAACAGAGAAAGTAGGGGTTCGAAGCCACCATAAGTGATAATGATAATTAAATGCATATAGAGAATATCAGGATTAAACTAAAATGAAGCTATGAGAAAGCCATGTTACAATAATGACTTTTTAGCAGTTTTTTTAAAGTGCGCCATCGTGTTAGCCTGGCGAATTTCTATTGGTCAGCTAGTCCAGATTTTAGGTGCATAACAGCAGAAGGCCGCCTTACCACTTCTTTTAAGTTCAGCTCTTGGAATTCTAAGCAAACACTCATTTGAAGATCTAAGGTTACGATTTGGAGTGTAAGGTGTAAGACATTCCAAAATACAAGATGGAGCAGATTATTTAAGGCTTTGTAAACCATAAGCAGTATTTTAAAGTCAATTCTAAATAGCAAAGGTAACCAGTGTAGTGAAATCAAAACAGGAGAGATGTGCTCAGATTCTGGTAGCTGCATTCTGCACTTGTTGCAATCGACTGATGTCTTTTTTGGGTGGTCCTGAGAGGAGTGCGTTACAGTAATCTAGCCGACTGAAAACAAAAGTGTGAACAAATTTCTCAGCATCCTGCAATGTTATAAGAGGTCTTTTATGGTGTATAAAATCTACATCTTATTCTGTATTATATTTTGCTCAAACCCAACAAGATGAATTCAGATGTAGGAGGCATTAAAATAAAAAGACATATCCTCTTTTGTTTACCTCACTGTTATAACAGTCAGTGCTAATTTGGTTTACAGCCTGAGAAAGAAAGCCTGACCTGATACCTCAGGCTATTGATGACCTTACGGATGGACATCTGGAACATCAATTGGGTTTACAGCCTGAGAAAGAAAGCCTGACCTGATACCTCAGGCTATTGATGACCTTACGGATGGACATCTGGAACATCAATTGGGTTTACAGCCTGAGAAAGGAAGCATGACCTGATAGCTCAGGTTATTGATTACTTTACGGATGGACATCTGGGACATCAATGGGGTTTACAGTCTGAGAAAGGAAGAACTGAGGCAATATCAAAGAACTTTATTACCTGGGTAGCAAAATTCATCCATCATCTTGACAGCCAGCCAATCAGGTGCATGGAACATTCATGTGCTGTGAAAACGCGACATGAAACTTTATAATAAATATGCCTCATTTTAAGCAACGTCAGAAGCAGAAGAAGAAGAGAATCAGTGACGACAGAAGAGCCACGTCAGAGAATACAACAAAGACACGTGTAACCAGTTTTCATCCGATCGTCAGTTAACAGCATTCTCATGAACATCAATTGCTAAATCAACCGCCGCCTGGGACTTTCATCCTTGACATCAGTGATTCCTTTCAGTAAGCTTTTTTTAAAGACTATTTTATCCAGACTTTACTATCGAACTTATTTTCTATTACTTATTATTTGTTCTTTAATAAAAAGTAACTTGTCTTCATCTTTCTATGCTTTGTCTTAATATCTAGAGTGATTGAAGTAATAAGGTAGATTTTTAAGAGCACCTGAAGCAGCTAGAGATTTTGCCATTTAGCTCTATGCTGCGGGGTTTTAAGGCTGAGAGTGAGGGCGCCGCTCGATAGTTAGGGACAAATACGATAAAGAAGGTGTTCTTGGCTGATAAATGGCCTATAGTCAAGGATACTGAGTCTTTGTATGTTTTAATGTTTTCTTGGAGACCAAAAGTAATATTTAGGTCTGAGGTCTATTTAAAACATCGTATGTTGTCTGTGCCGATAAATAAATAAGTCTCTTGATGTGCTGAGAGAGTGACAAGTTGTGTTATACCTAAAGCATTTGTGTGGTTTTTAAGTGCTAAAAGTTAGCCAACTGTGTGTGTGTCATTCATAGGGCACTGCTGTGGTTAGGGTCTGAGTGTATGTGTATCAATGTATGCGTGTGTGTTATTATTTAGGGTGCGGGAGTAGACCAATCCAATAACGAACTAGACAAAGAAAAGGGTAAATTAAATAGATGATAATACAAGGTCTAACTTTTGCTATATTTCTTAAGTGAAAAAATGCTGTCCTAGTAATCTGATTAATATGGGATTTAAAGTTTAGATCAGAGTCAATAGTTACCCCTAAATTCTTTACCTCTGTCTTGACTTTTAAATCCTAATGGATCAAGAGACGGAATAAAAGGAACAAATATTTGTTTTGTCAGCTCCCTCAGTTTGAGTATATGATTTATTATTACTTCTTTACTTAGTTTTGTCCAACACCATCACTTCATCTCTCAACACCGTCTCAACACCATCTCTCTGTGAGTGCATGCCATCTTTTTTTCACTTGATAACAAAATCATTGGCTTTCTAATGGTGGGCTAATATTATGATTGATAGAAAAGTACATTATTTACATGTTTCTTTCCATCAATGTTAATGACAAAATTAAACAGAATGACTTTAATGACAATATTACCCCAAGCCCTGTTCATATCAACCACATTTCTTTTTTTCTTATTGCTTTTTAAATAATAATAATAATAACTATGTGTTTACTGAAATTAACTATGGAGATTAATTCAACTCACCAGTATCTAATAGGCCTCTAGAAAAGAAAATGGTCGGTATCCCAAAGGATTCCCCATTTAAGTCTTTTAGGGCTGATTTTTTTTTTGTTTGGCATATACTGGTGGAAAAAAAGGCGTACCTTTTATTTTGTCATTGAATAATCCACAGGCAACTCACGGCCAGGCTGATAAAATTGTTTATATGTTGGTTCCACAATGTCAAGCAGGGGCTGAACTTTATACATGGGGTTATAGCCTGGTTCACCCCTTGGGATTTGCTTCTGGTTATCACAGAAATGAGTAAAACTTTGCAGCAGCACATACCTATCACGTGGCATAACCTGTCCAAAGCCACCAGAGGACAAAGCACGTTAGGACCAATGCTCCCTGAAGTTATATCGCCAGTCCAGTCCCATCTCTATTTGTAATGCCACAAAGCATTTCATCTCATCTTTTGTTGTGGGTTTCCACTTTGAAAAACGAGAATGCAGTGCAAGCTCACCCCACGATTCAAAAAATTGCTCAGCATACCTGCTCGTCTCATCTGACAGTAACTGAAAGGCAGCCTCAGGAAAGAACAGCCCAAAGTAGTCCAGCGGCTGGTAATCTGTCATGTCCAACAGCAAGCCTGGCTGTCTTGTGAAGTCCGGTAGCCAGGTTGGCTACCACAGATCAAGTCTAGGTATTCTTCCCATGTGACCCATGCCATAGGTGCATCGGCTGCGCGAATGTGCTCACCTGGCAGCTGATCAGCTGAGGTGGCATTGGCTGGGGTCTGGTCACCTGATGCCAGTTCCTCACTCTCTTGCTCGATCTTCTGACCACTCTCAGCAAAATCAGATTCTGAAAAATCCAACTCAGCGATAATGTGCAAAACATCGTCAGCTGAGTATTTTGTTTTCTGCACCCGCTTCACTCCCTCAAGAGATGTCGATGCCATCTTGCCTTTATTTACGTTTCGTACCTGACGCACACGCAAGAATTAGATGCCGAGTCAATGAGTCTAACATTCCTCCAAGCAAAGAGGGAATACCTTTAACATAACAGTGAGTTTTGTCGCCATTTACAGCTGATTATCACCCTCTACCCCTGGATGTCGACTTTTATTAGCCCCTCCTGACAACAAAGTCGACATCCGTCACTCTGAATGTCCAAAGAACGAGAGTGAAAGTAAGCACCAGTGCACATAGTTAAGCACATTTCAGAAAAGAAAGAGGGCTTTCAGAGGCACAGCGCTTCATGCTCCTTGGAAGTTCTTAAAGTGAATGCCAACTTCTAGTTGAAGCTTTGGTTGTAAACAATTAAGTCTGGAAGGGGTGTGGCTTGATGCAAGCAAGAAATGACATCATCCTCTTATAGCAGTTTCTCTTCCTCCACTCTAGAGAAATAAACACAACACTCTTTTCCTTCCCTGAACTAGTCCAGCATGAGCCCATAAAAGGCTCCCCAAGTTCACATGTCTAACAAAGGAAAGCTTTCCAACATAATTAGGAACAATAGCAGAGGCAGAATTTCTTCAGGATGAAAATCTGTTCAAATTCCCAAGATAAAAACTGTGAAATCATCTATTAATACTTGAGAGACCCCATGCTCTAGGAGGAACTACTGTTTTGACCAAACTTTTCCAACTCATATTGGAATGTATAGTGTATACAGTATTGTGATAGAAACAGGGTGCCACCGAGCCCCAAACCCCAAACACGATGACACAATACAGTCCCTAGTTCAAACAAATGGATGATTTATTATACATTGTACCTCAATGTATGGCACAAAGCACAAGTAATCTCTTCTCCAATTCACCTCTCCTCTCCTTTCCTCTCTTTACCGTACTACCCTCCTCCAGTCGCGTGTTACCTTCCTTCCTCCCAGCTCCAACTCACCTGGAAAAGGGAGTGTGGTCACTTTTTTTGAGGACCCAGGTGCCAGTGCTACTGCCCATTGGAAGTAATTCTAGGCCATATGGAAGTCCAATAGAGCAGGGAGCACATCTCCCTGTAGCACCCACTTGTGGCACCCACAGGCCCCAGCAGGGCTTTGCTGCCGGACTACAACTCCTGACATTCCCTGCTGGTTCCCAAATGGGCGCCAATATGAAATGCTGCTGCCATCTAGCACCTAGGGGGAATAAACACCCCTAAGACACAGTCCTTCCCTGTCCTCTTTTATCCTGACCAGGTAAGGTATTTAACACATGTCCAGCTGGGATGCCTGTCCATTTGTTTGGGGCTTTCCACCGAGGTAAGAAACCATCTCCTCTGGCTGGGATGTCCATCCATCCATTCAGGCAGCCATGCCCAGGTGCGACATCCTTGCCCTTTTGTTTACTCTAGGCCTCTCGTCCTGGTAATATATATATATATATATATATATATATCATCCTACCCAGACAACGGAAACTTTACTACCCAGTTGACAATATAACTTCATGCCCCAAACAATAATTTCACTTTTGTCCTCATCTAATGACATCACTTCCATCCTCATCTAATGACGTCACTTCCATCATCTCTTGAAGATATCACTTCCTACTTCAATTTTGTCTTGTCATTTCCTAATCCTCTGCCTTGATGTAACTTCCTCCATGATGGTACAAAAGAACACTGTCTACTGTACAAGACTGTCAACTGTATCTCATACATATGACCAGAGCACCAGTCTGTATTGATTACTCTGCATCCAAGAGATTATATGGGGAATTCCCCCAACACTTTATGCTTGATTCTACATATTTAAAGCTAGAAATTCAGAAAGGTGGAAAATTAATCACATATCTTAAAATAATCTTTCATTCCTGAGCTTTTGACACATATCAGGTGTCATCATCAGAGGAAAAATATTAGATATACAAGAATCAAAGGCAATTACAGCAAATGAGGAAGGGGGAGGTAGGTGGGTGTAAGAGGGGAGGATTAGTAAGGTGGGGTTCAGAGGGTGTTGGTCTTAAAAGTGTTTTTTATTATTTAGATGTTCTTCTTTTTAAGCCTACATATGCCAGGTTTGTGTCTAAGTGTCTGTTAATGGCATTTTCATTTGCTAGCCATGATTCACTCTTAGTATTTGCACTGAATTTTACTTAATTTTACTCCAGTTAAATGTGTGTCCGGTTGAATTGATATGTATATATATATATCAGAGACTGTGGGTCCTTCCGTCTGACAGCATTGCGATGTTCTTGTATACGTGTTGCGAGTGGTTTAGGTGGTTGTTGCACGTATACAGCTGGTTATGCATTGCATGGTATACTGTGCATGGTGTTTTGTGACTCAGCTGCAGAATTGTTGCTTTTGGCATTAAAAAGTACTGACCACAGAGTGTTTCCCATTTTATGCACTACTTTGATGCCTGATCTGGAGAGGATGCATGCTGTGGTTTCTGATACTCCACGTTGAAACTTGTCTTCTTATTGGATTGTGATCTCCTATCGAAGTTTCTTCCAGTTTCCAATTGCCTTTGGATTGTGTAGGATACCACTGGACTCACTGATACTTTGATCTACATGAAAGGCTTACTCTTCATTTCATTTCATTTGTTAATTGACATTTTCTTGCCAATATTCCTAGACTATTGTCTAAGTAGTACTTCAGCGGGTGTAGTCACACAGACTGTTCTAATTCTACTTAAAGACACACTAAGGGTGTTTAAGTAATCAACAGAAGTTGGAACACCTGTGCAAATTGTTTGCTTCAACTTGCAAGGCTTCATTTACTTTAATTGCTGCAGAACTTCTGTAGGTTGTAACCTATTAGTTGTTCCCTGACAAAGGTCCATTTGTGATATTCTAAAATTTCCTTTGTTTTTCAGTTTTTGCTAATTTAAACCTCTACTAGTTTATTGCTTACATTTTCACCATTTTCGATCATTCATTGCATTTCAAATTATTATATTTGAAGAAAAAACGGATAAACTGAGGTGTTCTAAAACTTCTGACTGGCTGATTAATCACATTTAAAGTTTGCAATTAACACATTAAAAATTTCTGCAATTACATTTTTTAGCACAACCTCTAAATGCTCAAATTTAATTTGGTTAACTTGACTGTGCTTCACAAGCAATGAAGCAGCACCAAATGAATCCAAGTCTGTTAATAGTAGTAGCAGGTCACCAGTTCTTGATCATTTATGATGTTGGTTCTTGATAATGAACTTTATTCAAACCCACCGTTAGAGTTGTCACCCATCCCTTATAATATGGGAGTGTCCCATATTGGAAAATAAAATGCCACATACCATACTGAATTAATAAAGGATGAGATTTGTTCTGTTCTTTTGCATGCATTTTTTTCATATACAGTCGACCCCCGCAAAGTCGCTCTTCAGAGTTTGAGCCCTCAGTCGTTTGTGGATATTTCTTTAGAACCTGACTAATAATTGTTTGTGGAAACTGCAAATATCCTCCACACTTTTTTTATAACTTTTCTCGTGCCAATACTGTACTGTAGTCCTCTGAATTGATTCCTTTCTTCATTAAATGACAACCAAACAGAAATGAGACGTGAAACGAGATAAGAGATGACCAGCTAAACTGGGATTTCAAACTCCAACCAATTTCACTCCAACCAATCTCTTAATTAGAAGCCGATTCTTGCTGTTAATTAAACTCGTTATTTAATTCCATGGCCTGTTGCTGCTCTCATTCTGCCACAGCAGACATTCCCAAAACTGTTGGATTTTCTGTTTTTTCTAAGATCACCGTCAAGATGTTTTGGTGACCTGAGAGATCAGCCTTACTGAGACCTTCACCTTTATTTTCTGCTATTGCGTGATGGGCACAGGTGAGCTGGTCATGCGACTGTTTGTTTTGTGTCTCATTATTATTTGGCTGCTAATTAAGGAAAAAGAGACAACTAAGGGGTCTGTGTCAAGTTAATTATAATTAAGGCAAAAGAAGTTAATTAGCAGCAAATACAGGTCACTAATGAAGAAGATGGTTAGAATGAAAACCTGCAGCCACTGCGGCCCTCCAGGAACAGAGTTTGACACCTATGCTGTAGAGAGAACACAAAGCAACCGTAGAGGAAAACACAGTTTGGGATGGTGAAATACCGCTGCACTCAGAGGCGGGAGGTTTGAAAGTAGCTAATCCGAGAGCGTTATTCATTTCTCCTTGCTGCTGATTGGCTGCTGCCCTGTGACACATCTCCAGCAGATGCAGCCAACATTCCCGCATCATAACAATTTACCGCGCGTAGCTATCTCGAGTGTTTCGCTGTGTTCTTGTGTTTTTCATTTTGTTCTTCTTAAAGCCCTAAGATGCCACCCAAGTGCCTGAAGAAGAGATGCCACCTGAGGAGCTGTAAATCCTCTGCTTTGCTGTGCAGTTATTATCTTCATTACATACCTTCATCATACTGCACAGCTAATTCATCATCATCTTCAATCAATATCATTCATTATTGGTGAGTACCCGTATATTTTGCTGTATTTTTATTAAATTTAATTATTACTGTATTTACCCTACTTATAACAAACAAAACGACAGTGCATACTAAAGGATAGGAATAGAATTGAGGGTGTAGAGGTGATAGGGTCAAGTGACCATAATGTAATACAGTTCTCAGTATTTTGTAATAGTACGGATGCAAAGACTAAAATTGTTAAGCTGAACTTTGGTAGGGCTAATTTTGAGAAGATTCGACAAAGTCTAAGTAGGATAGACTGGGATAAGCTTTTAAGTGTGGAGACAGTCGAGGAGCAGTGGAACAGGTTTAAAAATGTGTTATATGTAATGCAGGACAGATACAGACCTAAATTTGGAATTAATAGGAAACTAAAAAAAACTCCACGATGGATTAATAAAGATTTAAAAAAGAAGTTGCAAAGGAAAAAACTGCTGTATAAGGCATATAAGACTAATGACTGCAAAGAGAATCATAGTGCATATGAGAACATGAGGGCAACCATTAAGAAGAATATCCGGGAGGCTAAAAGACAGTTGGAGAGGAATATAGCAGAAAAGGCGAAAGAAGACCCCAAGAGATTCTTTCAGTATTTTAGTAGTAAAAGAACAGTCAAGGAGGAGGAGTTCAAGTTCATCAGGAATAGTAAAGGGGAATTAAAAGATACAGACAATGAAATAGCAGATGCCCTAAACTTACATTTTTCGGAGGTGTTTACAAGTGAGCAAGTGGATAACCTCCCAGAGGTAAACGCAACTACTAAGGAGGTACTGAGGGATTTGGAAATTGTAGAGGGAGACGTGCTGCTCAGATTAAATAAGCTGAAATCAAGCAAATCACCAGGCCCAGATAATATTTATCCTCGTGTTCTTAAGGAGGCTAGAGAGTACAGATATAAACCCTTGACACATATTTTTAGGAAGTCACTGTGCATTGGAGAGATTCCGAAGGACTGGAAAATGGCAAATATCATTCCATTATATAAAAAGGGTGACAGGGCAGATCAGAGCAACTATAGCCCAGTAAGCTTAACATCCATCACAGGAAAATTAATGGAAGGAATTATTAAGGATAAGATTGAGCAACACATGGCAAGGACAGGAGTTATTCTGACCAGTCAGCATGGGTTCAGAAGAGGGAGGTCATGTTTTACTAAAAATGTTTGAATTCTATGAGGTTGCAACAAAAGCATACGATCATAGTGGAGCAGATGAGATTATTTATCTGGACTTTCAGAAAGCATTTGATAAGGTGCCACATGAGAGGTTGGGCATCAAGTTAAAAGAAGTGGGAGTTCAGGGTGATGTTTTTAGATGGGTGCAGAATTGGCTCAGACACAGGAAGCAGAGGGTGATGGTGCGAGGAACCTCATCAGAACTGGCCGATGTTAAGAGTGGTGTTCCACAGGGGTCAGTGCTAGGGCCGCTGCTATTTTTAATATATATAAATGATTTAGATAGGAATATAAGTAACAAGCTGGTTAAGTTTGCAGATGATACCAAAATAGGTGGATTAGCAGATAATTTGGAATCCGTTATATCATTACAGAAGGACTTGGATAGCATACAGGCTTGGGCAGATTTGTGGCAGATGAAATTTAATGTAAAGTATTACACATAGGAAGTAAAAATATTGGGTTTGAATACACAATGGGCGGTCGGAAAATCGAGAGTACACCTTATGAGAAGGATTTAGGAGTCATAGTGGACTCTAAGCTATCAACTTCCCAACAGTGTTCAGAAGCCATTAAGAAGGCTAACAGAATGTTAGGATATATAGCACGATGTGTGGAGTACAAGTCCAAGGAGGTTATGCTCAACCTTTATAATGCACTGGTGAGGCCTCATCTTGAGTACTGTGTGCAGTTTTGGTCTCCAGCTACAAAAAGGACATAGCAGCACTAGAAAAGGTCCAGAGAAGAGCGACTAGGCTGATTCCAGGGTTACAGGGGATGAGTTATGAGGAAAGATTAAAAGAGCTGAGCCTTTACAGTTTAAGCAAAAGAAGATTAAGAGGTGACATGATTGAAGTGTTTAAAATTATGAAGGGAATTAGTCCAGTGGATCGAGACTTGTATTTTAAAATGAGTTCATCAAGAACACGGGGACACAGTTGGAAACTTGTTAAGGGTAAATTTCGCACAAACATTAGGAAGTTTTTCTTTACACAAAGAACGATAGACACTTGGAATAAGCTACCAAGTAGTGTGGTAGACAGTAAGACGTTAGGGACTTTCAAAACTCAACTTGATGTTTTCTTGGAGGAAACAAGTGGATAGGACTGGAGAGCTTTGTTGGGCTGAATGGCCTGTTCTCGTCTAGAATGTTCTAATGTTCTAAAGAAAACATGCTTGCATTAATTACAGTACATATAGGGGTAACATATTTTATATTTTAGCACTGCGGGAGCTCTAGCAGTACAGTACTGTACAGTATACGGGTTATACCTTTACATTCTTTTTTTTTTTAGGGTAATGTATTAAGCTGAGTTTGAAATTAAATTATAGTGGTTTGGGGGCATATTTAGGGTTTAAACTATAAAAATGGGCATTTTTTTGAACACATCAAAAATTTGTGGTTTTTCACAATTCGCGGGTGCTCTAGGAATGGAACCCCCGCGAATTTCGGGGGTCGACTGTATACACTCGCACTTCAAAGTGCAGAGAACAACATGAGAAGAGTTAAAATCAAACCAGCTATACCAGCAGAGTGAGCGAGTTTCACTTTTGTGTTGCATTAGTGGACAAATGGACTGCTGGCTGAGTGAGATGCTTGTCTTTACCAACAGGCTGTGTTGACACATTAACAAAAAAAAAATAAGGGCATTATTTTTCTAAGTGCAGCAATGAGAAGTACATCATTACTAATGAGCAACACCACTCCCGTTATACATATTTCAGTGAAATGTTTGTGTGTGTTGCCAAGCAGGACTCGCTGGCAGCCCAGATGGGATGAGTATGAGACCCTTATCCAGATGGGCGGACAATATATGGCAACAGTGGGGGAAAGTTCCTAAAATTAAATGTTTTCATCCCCACCATCCGCTAGATGGCAGCATCCTAGGACCATAATAGCCATGTGGAGCCAAGCGGGGCATGATGGGAATTGTAGTGCCAAGAGTCAACCCTGCTGGATTCCATGCGAGTCACTAGGGGGTGCTGTAGGAATTTGCATTTCAAGGAGTCAGCAGCTTGAATGGATGTGGATAACCAATTCCACCAGTGGGAAAGTACCCATGAAGAGTCTGGGCTGAGATTCGATAACACACAGAGGTGGCACCACCAGACGCTGATCACTAGAAGGACCTCTCAAGGAGCATAGGACCTCAGTGCACTTGTTCTGTTATATCTGTGTGTTTTGTGAAAGTGTTTATTTGATATTTGGACATCAGTCTTCACACATTATACACTTATCAGCATTTGGCCAATTATTAGTAGAACATGAAAAAACTTTTTGTTTTAGGAATGTTTTCAACATTTCTTGCCTTGCATTTCCTGTCATTTCCTACACTTACCCAGATCGTTGTAGACACGGAACACACATAAAATGTATGTATTCCAAATAACAATATATTATTTACCCTCTACAACTCCAGACCTACCTCACACCCAGAAAAACAGACTTGAGTTGGGAGAACTGCTTGTGCTGATCGACACATTTGCAAAACAAAAGAAGCCGATAAGGAGGTGCAAAGCAATTTAAGATGGCCCAGGATTACGACTTTTTTCGTAGGCTTCAGGGATTCAAGTGTTAAGGGTCTCCATAAATATACAGTAGGTGCTGACCTGTCAACTACACTGTGGTCAAGCATCAACCAGGGGAAGGGGTCTGACTACTTTCTAAAGGTGCTATATGTACTGTTATTTGTATTACTAGGGTGGATGACAAAAAATACACATTTTGGTTTATTTTGACTTTGCTATCATATTCAGAATTTTTCAGAATGAGGGATGGCCATAGTAGTTTGAAGCTGGTGTCACACATGCGATTGGGAGGCAGCTAGAGGGCCTAAATAATAGTAGTACCGCGCCAGACCAGGGGGTGTCGAGCTGCACTAACTTTCTCTCACCGTCCTCTGCAGACTATCCACGGGAAATCCCACTAGGTGCCAGCGCCATTGATAACGTCACTTCTGGTCCCTACGACATCACTTCCAATTCCGGTCCAGATGACGTCACTTCCTGTCATGGCCTTCAAAGCCACCATGTTATCAAACTAAAGTCAGTTCTGTTTTAGATTTCAACCTGAACACAACTCACAAAAAATACCCATTTGTAGCCAGGGCATATTATACGGGTGGCTGCCCCAAACCTTTTTTTATGTCTCTTGGCTATATTTGTTACATTGGCTAGACTTTTTTTGAATACCAGCCATCTCCCTAGTGGGCAGTGTAGTGTGACCATTGTACCTTTAATATGTCGATTGTTACAATCTCATGACTTTTGATGACAGACAATTAAAGCAAAATCAAAGTCATCTGCTACCCAGGATCAGAAAGGCAATTTGGGCTGAATAAATCTTTTTTTTTTTCTCAGATGTAAGCGACCATTCAAATTCCTTGGCATCTGTTTGTTTCACACATTTACGCCAGCTTCTCACCTCATTCTGATGTTTCTCATTCTGCTTACACTTAACCTTATACTAATCGCCCTTGTAAACAGGCCTCAACATCTTGACGCTTTGAAGCTACATTTTAGGTTGCTTAGTTATTTTGGGAACATTTTCTCACATGTAATATTCACACACATCTTGCTTCCTGTAGTTTGACTGCAACCTGTCATTAAACTGCCAGGCATGGGCACTTTCCCTTTGCTTAATTCCACCTTCCTCATTTATCTCTACTGTGTGTCTTCTTCTTCTTCTTCTTCTTCTTCACAAAGGGTCAATGGCGCCTTGCCTGGAGTTATGGGTGTTCTGCTCTCTGCGTGAACAGATCCCTGTAAGTTTTCTATTTCTGCTTCAGAATTGTGTTGCCTCAGCGAGTTCTGCTACAGTCAAGCAAGCAGAAGTCCCAGAGGAACTCTTGTGAAGTACAAGAAGAAGTGATGCTTTACATGTTGTGACAGTTTGACAAAGCTGAAGAACAAAGACTTGGATCTGTGACGGGCTCTATGCTGCTTTAATGAACTGCCTTTCCTTTCCCCTGCTATGGTTTCACTTCATTTTCTCTCCCTTACTCATCCATAGAAATTATCGCAATACCATCACCCCATCAATCATGAATACTGAAAGGAAAACAACTGCAGATTTTCCCATCCCCACCTTTAAACAAAAGACAATAAACTCTTCTTCATGTGTTACCCACTCTCTTTTCATTATGTCCCTGAGGGAAAAATCAAAGTGTAATAATCATTTTTAACAATTGAAGAATAATGTTGGCTGTGCTCATGCTTTGCTGTTAGCATAAAGCAACACCCTCTAGAAGCAGAAGAATGACTAAGCCTTCTATTCACCTCCTCACTAGGCCCTTCATCCTGCCCCCTGGTTTCTTATATCAGCACTGTGATGATGACACACAGCTGTACCTGTTGTTTCCCTCCAGAAGATCACATGGTATCTCTAAATGTCTAAACGTCTCACTGATATTGCAATCAGGATAAAGGAACACCATCTCCAGCTCAAGTTGGCACCAACATGTTATCCTAGACATCCCATCTATGCTGCTCTTCATTCTTGATGGGTCCAGACTTTCATTTCACAACTATTGAGGACATTGGTCTCCTGGGAACACTCAAGGCTTTTGAAATGGCTTTATCATCTTACCACAACTTGATCACAGAGGTTTACAGAGAGTTCCTTGGACTTCTTGGCTTGTTTGTTGTCCTGACATGCAATGTGAATTGAGTGACCTTCTATACACGGTGTAGATGCCACATGGGCTGGACCGGAACTGCAGCCAGACGAGGGGATAGATCCTTACCCGGACGGGAGGCTCCTAGAACGGACCAGGGAAGAGATAGATCAACCAGACCTGGAAGGGATGTCCAGAATAAATGGACGGACAGCCCACCAGAAATAAAAGAGGTCACGGGGGACTTGCTATTCCCCCCAGACAATAGATGGCAGCAGCCCTTCATGAAGGCGCCCATTTGGGAGAGATGTAGTCCGGCAATATAGCCCTGCTGGGGACCATGGGTGCCACAAGGGGGCGCTGTAGGGAGTTGCGCTCCTCAATTTTAGGGACTTCCAGTATTCCTGGGCCCATAATAAAAGGCAAGTTGGAGCTGGGAGGAAGTAGAGAAACACTTGACTAGAGGAGTGCAGTGCGGTGGTCAGAGATATTGTGAGGAGAGATGGGAAGAAATAACCTGTGCTTTTGATTACTTTTGAAGGAATTAGTGAATAAACCATCCTTTATTTGAACCCAGGACTCGAGTCTGGGTTTGGGGTTCACTGACGCCCTGG
This sequence comes from Polypterus bichir lapradei, assembly GCA_026402145.1. Taxonomy (NCBI): domain Eukaryota; kingdom Metazoa; phylum Chordata; class Cladistia; order Polypteriformes; family Polypteridae; genus Polypterus; species Polypterus bichir. The sequence continues at coordinate 106,781,196 of JANRMT010062796.1, read as the reverse complement.
TTTAATTACAACGGGTACAAATGTGCCATTTTAAACAATGTCCAATCAGTCTGGTTTGCCACAAGGTGGTTACCAACCATGTCCTAAAAACATCTCAAAGATATTTAAAGCAAACACAATGAACCTGACTGCAATGTGGAGTGCCACAGCAAATGGTCTGAATAGTTTTATGAATGAAAGATTTCAGTTTTTGAATCTTAATAAATTCCTATAGTTTGAATTCTACCTGTCATTAAACTGCCAGGTGTGGGCACTTTCTCTTTGTTTCATTCCACCATCCCTATTGATCTCTACTGTGTGTTTATTCTGAATAACTTTTTCGCTTTGTCATTGAGTGTAGATTGATGGACAAAATGGCAAGTTCATTATTTTAAAATTTAATCTACAATACAATGTAGTGTACACAGAGTGAAGGGGTCTCAGTTCATTCTGAATCCAAAGTATGCGGTGGGTCAGAATAACTAGTAGATTACAGTTTACAGCCTCATTTTGATTGACCCTTTTACAAGGAATTCATAAGGTTGGGTTCTCTACATTATTAAGCAATGGCAAGATGGTTATATATTAGTAATATATTATATATTATATTATATTATATTTATATATTATTATTATACTTTATTTATTTATTTATTATTAATTTATTTATTATTAGAGTATTAATGGCTAATTCATAAGGCTGGGTTCTCTACATTATTAAGCAATGGCTAGATGAAATATCAAAAAGGATATTGTGATGGGCTGGGAAGCTATTTTTGGCAATGAGCTTTTGATGTTGAAACCACCAATTTACACAGTTAAAGATAACACATGGATAATATCATCTCACTGCTACCCCCTGTGGTGTTAATGCTAAAGGACGAATCTCTCACATATTGCATGTAATTTATACTCTCTACAGCCTCAGGCATGCTTCCTCACACCACACAATGAATGCTGGGAATGTCTTGTTGTATCCTGTTTCAGGTGTTTTTAAGTGTGTTAATATATGAGAACTTGTCAAAACAACACAATCATTGTCATTTGAAATAACTGTTAGGAAGAACCCATACTTGTGGAACATACCTCTTCTATATCCAATATGGAACAAAATCTTATGTGCAAGATGGACTCTTAAAATAAATTGCCAGACTGCACTCATTTAAGATTAGCACTCTGATTAGGAATTGGTTGCCATTAACACTACGGTCTCCTGTCCATTGAGGCACAATAGAAACATAAAGGATGAAGGATAGTGCTGCCAGGGTTTGGCTGTGTTTGTTTTAAAGTAAGCAGTTAATCTGTTATCTTTTACTATATAAGCCTCAAAAGACAAGACAAGACAATGAAAGATAAGACAACAAAAGAAAAGACAAGATAAGGAAAGATAAGATAAAAGAAGAAAAGATAAGGCAAGATAAGACAAGATATAGTAAGGAAAGATAAGATAAGATACGATTCGATAACAGTTTGTTTGGCCATAGAGGAAATTTGTCTAATGACAGAAGCTCTTTAAATAAACAAACAAACAAATAAATAGATTTATATATATATATATATATATACAGTGGAACCTCGGTTTACGAGTAACTTGGTTTACAAGTGTTTTGCAAGACGAGCAAAAATTTTTAATAAATTTTGACTTGATAAACGAGCGATGTCTTGCAATACGAGTAGTATGGATACACTTTGTCTGCTGAGCGTCATGTGATCACAACTGAGCTGATGGTTCTTCTCTCTCTCCTTATCTCGCTCGCTCGCCCAACGCGTCTCTCTCTCTCTCTCTCTCCTTATCTCGCTCGCTTGCTCGCCCAGCGCGTCTCTCTCTCTCTCCTTATCTCGCTCGCTTGCTCGCCCAGCGCGTCTCTCTCTCTCTCTCCTTATCTCGCTCCTCCAGCGCGTCTCTCTCTCTCCTTATCTCGCTCGCCCAGCGCGTCTCTCTCTCTCTCTCCTTATCTCGCTCGCTCGCCCAGTGCGTCTCTCTCTCTTTCTCTGGCAATCGTCTCCTATTCTCCGTCTGAGTCTGTGTGCCTCACTCATATAGTCAACATCTGTTTACTACAGCATTGTGACTGTGTGTGTGCGCTGTGAAGTGCGAGTCCCCATCTTGCTCCCCAAAACACGAAGCTGAGTCTCAGTACTTTAACAGTGTAGACAATAGCACTGACCCTCACCAAGATCTAGAAGATGTCAGGAACATTGTCTCCTGAGTCTGCTGTAAACTTTCTTCTCTAGTTCCTCTGTGCTCCAAGACCATTCCTACCTGTCATTAATGTGGTCCCTCAAGTACTTGTAGGAGTGGACCACCTCTACATCCACTCCTTAAATAGTGACCAGACATAGAGGCTCTTTGGTGCGGTGAATGTCAATAGCCAGTTCTGCACCAAGGAACAAAGTTCTCCCCTTGACTCCTATACACTGTGTCACCCCGCTTATCAATACACTCCATAAGTGCAGAATCATTTGAGAATTTCTGCAAGTGACCTGGAGTTATATTTGTAGTCTGAGGTGTACAGAGTGAAAAGTGAAGGAGACAGGCCTGTTCCATGTGGTGCTGCAGTGTTGCTCACATAGTTTGAAACTGTGGTCTGTCTGACAGATAGTCCATTATCCAGGACACCACAGGCTCATCCATCTGCATATCTCTGAGTTTACCCCTTAACATGGGTGTCCATTTTTATCATCATTCTTAGCACACTGTGTAGATCTTTTTTTTTGTATTTTTTTTATTTTATTATTTGTTTCATTATTACAGTTGCTCGGACGGGCAACCTTTAACAGATTCACAAATCCTTTCTTTGTCTGTGTTATGTTACATCATCAGTGTGAGCCTCTCCCAACGTTCATTGTGTTAACTGTGAGAGGAAGAATTGTGCCGGCATACTTTGAGCACTCATATGTTTTTTGTTTTAACATTTCAGCCTGTTAATAATAAACATTAACAGATAAAGTAGTTCAGTGTGGTTTCATTACCCCTTTGTGGTGGTTTACATGGAACGACACATCGTTAGTCACAATGCAGAAGCTTCAGATGTTACTTGATTTCAAAGCCAAAGCGCAGCAGTACAGCGCATGTGGTGAACACTGTTTACAATAATAATAAAGTAATAATAAATTTTATTGATAAGAGAGAGCCTGCAATGTCACATGTGATTACATTCACTTTCTACTTGATTACCTTTATCTTTGTGTCAAGATCAATTGTTTTTTTTCCTGTAATTGTAAGACAAATGTAACTGAATATAGTTGAAACTCTTGCAGGTAAAAAACTGACTTTGAGATGAATGAGTCAGCGAGACACGGTAACGATCATAAGACAAATGGTCATAAGACGCATAGGTCGTAAGTCGATGACTACCTGTAAGACCAAATAGGGTGTGGCAGTTGCTCTTGGCCAATTCACAGCTCCTTGCTACTTTAACATGGTGATGATCCTTACTGATAGAAAACATTCTATGTGCAGATCAAGGAGGGTGTCATCTCGTGATGGACACTAGAAGTGAATAGTCAATCCTCTTAGCTAAACTCCTGTTTTATGGTGGAACAGAAGTCACTGTAAGTGACCCTCCTAGGCTGGACAACCTCCTGGACAGTTCCTTAAACTTTGCTGGGCATGTCTTCACTGAGATACCTCCAGTGGTAAAGCCTCCCTTCCAGATGTTCTAAATAACTTCTAAATAGCATGCTTTGATGCTTTGAACAACATACCTGCTAGGGAGTCCATCCCTCTTCAGAAAGAGCAGTATTGTATTTGTCTATTGCTGACATGAGAATGACTTTGTCGAATGTAAACCCATGCAGAGCTGCTGGTTCAGGCCACACACTTGGCGGAGTTCTCAAGGAATGTCCTCCCCAGCTGATTGATATTTACAGATCTCGTCAGCATTTTGTTGAGACAGGCAGTTGTCCCCAAGTGATTCAAAATCACCACTATCATACCCATGCTGAAGTCCTCTGCCCCTTACCTCAAAGACCATTGCCCCATAGTACTCATGACAGTCATCATGAAGTGCTTTGAGAAGATAGTCCAGGGCCACTTGAAAGTCAGACTTCCCACATCCCATGATCCTCTCCAGTTTGCCTACTGAAGATGTCATCTGCTCTTCATCTGGCCCTGTTCCATCTGAACAAAAGTGACACTTATTCTGGAATGCATTTCACTGCCTTCAGTTCAGCTTTCAATACCATCATCCCTAAGAAGCTCACAGGGAGGTTGCATTTGCTAGGCTACAACACTTCCCTAAGCATCTGAATCCTGGACTTGCTAAAAAAGAGACCTCAGGCACGTCACGTCTGACAGACCATCACCACAATCATTACGCTGACCACTGGTTCTCCCCAATGGGTTGTGTAGTCAGTCTACTTCTGTTTTCTTTGCTGTCTCATGATTGTATGGCTGTGTGCGGCTTTAACACCATTATTAAGTTTGCAGATGGAACAATGGTGGTGGGTCTCATAATAGGGATGAGTAAACTTACAAAATGGAGATAATGACTGGTTTGAATGGTGTAAGTGCAACAGTCTGTCTCTTAATGTGGACAAGGTGGCTTCAGGTAGGCCCATGCTGTCCAACCCACTGCACATCATAGAACTGGTCAAGAATACCAAATTCCTTGATGTGCACCTGGCAGCTGACCTTACTCGGTCAATTAAAACCACCTCCATAGCCAAGGAGGTGCAGGAGCATCTCTACTTCCTTTGGCGGCTAAAGAAGCCACCTCTCCTTATTCTCACTACATTGTACAGGGTGACCATCAACAGAGTTCTGACCAGCAGCATCACTGTCTGGTTTGGGAGCTGCAGTGTCTCTGATTGTAAAGTCCTACCACCAATGGTACACATGTCTCTACACTTAATTAACAACATTTTCATAAAGCATTGCATCCACTTAGTCTATAGCAGGGGTTGGCAACCTTTCAGAAGTGTCGTGACCCTATGTTATTCCGCATGCCAACATAATTCTACCAATACTGTTTGTTGTCGATTAAATGCAACTGACAGCAGGTGAAAGTTATCTTTTTCTTTTAGTTCTTCTTTATTAAGAGTCGTGGAAAGCAGAGAGGTACAGACGCGGCCACAGCTTGCTAATCTGCACCCCGATTAACAGATGGGGGGAGTTTTTATACCCCTTTATCTCATGATTTATAAGACAGGAAACATCCTAGTACAGTGAAACCTCGGTTCACGAACGTCCCGGTTCACGTACAACTCGGTTCATGACCAAAAAGCTTGCCAAACTTTTGCCTCGGTTCACAACCACACACTCGGTATACGAACAAGCCAGTTTCCCTTGCCTGTCTGAGCTGAGGGAGAAAGAGAGAGAGAGAGAGAGAGAGAGAGAGAGAGCAAGAGTGAGCAAGCACGTGCCGGCTGGGGAGGGGAAGGAGGAGATTGCTGCAGTGTTTGCTGAACAAGCCAGTTTCCCTTGCCTTCTGAGCTGAGAGAGAGAGAGAGCGCAAAAGCGAGCGAGCACGTGCCTGCTGGGGAGGGGGAGGAGGAGGTTGCTGCACGTGTTTGCCTGCATATCTGTAGGCAGCCTGAGAGAGAGAGAGCTGCCTGGCTTTTTCATTTAAGCAAAGCCGCTCCTTGTTTTCAATAAGACGTGCACTCTCTTTGTGCTCTACAGTATTTCGTGTGCTTTTGCAGTTAACTATGGCTTCTAAGCAAGTGAAGAGAGGTCAAAAGAAAGTTTTGAAGAAAATTGAAATCGAAGTAAAGAAAGAAATTACAAGAGGTGGAAAAACTGTTTACCAGTTTACTCATTTACCAATTTGAGAACCCTCGTGCTTTCAAGCAGCATAATGTAAACAAAGCCAGACTGCCAGTACTGTAATGTGGAGGGTCACAAGAACTTTCTTTTTGGAATGGCTGCATGAGGCTTTCACTCCCACCAGCTAAACAGCTAAAAGCACCAGAAACCCGAGAAAACACCTGAAGGAAAACACTTCATGCCAGAACTCGTCTCATGCAAGGTTAGTTTTCTTGGTGGTTTTTGTATTACGGATTTTTCAAAAGTTAATTTTTTAGTTCATAATGCGATTTGTTGCAATGTTATTTTTCTCTTTTTTCAAATGTTTGCTTTTTTCCTTGTGCTTAAAACTCGTGAAAGTGTTTACAGATGGAGTTTTTCATAGCGCGATTAGGTGCAATGTTACATTTCTCTTTTTTCAAATGTTCGCTTTTTTCCTTGTGCTTAAAACTCATTAAAAAAATTGTTTACATGGAGGACTTCATCGTGTGATTTGTTGCAATGTTACTTTTTTGGTTGCTTGTGAGTTGGTTTTTAAATGCAGTTCAGATTTGTGCGATGTTTTTTTCTGCTGTGCTTAAAACTCATTTTAAAAACATTGTTTACAGCGATCAGGCTTTAAGTTTAATAGCGTGATCTCCTGCAATGTTACTTTTTTGGTTGCTTGTGAGTTGGTTTTTGCACGCGCTTCGGATTTGTTCCAATGTTTCTTTTTTCCGCTCTGCTTAAAACTCATTTTAAAAAAAATGCTGCGCGAGCACGTGCTACAGAGAGATTAGAGAGCACGAGTGAGCAAGCGCAGAGAGAGAGAGAGAGAGAGAGAGAGAGCACGCGGGCAGCTGACAGGGAAGGGATGGGGGGCGAGGATAGGGGTGTGTGTGTGTGTGTGTGTGTGTGCACGCGCGCTACACAGAGAGAGAGCGCGTGAGCCAGCCTGCTCCTGTAGCTGAGGGAGGGAGGGGCTTTGGTGGTGTGTGTGCTACAGAGAGAGAGAGAGAGCGCGAGCGAGCCAGCTCGTGTAGCTGATCAGGGAGCCTGGGTGTTTTATGTGTTATTCAATGTTTTTACATTAGTTTACTATTACACTGTGCATTCTATGGTGTAATTAACTATATTTGTGCTTAATCTTTACATATTTTTATATATTTACATACAGTTTGTACGGTCTGGAACGGATTAATTGCATTTACATACAATCCTATGGGGGAAACTGCTTCGGTTCACGACCAACTCGGTTTACGACCGAAGTTCTGGAACGAATTATGGTCGTGAACCGAGGTTCCACTGTAATCACATTTTAAAAGTTAAGCAATATCTAAGCTAAGCAACTGTCCCCAAAATCAGATCACAAACCAGACACCCTGCACTCATGACCTCATTAGTCTGAAAGTTCAATTTGAGGAACTTAACAGAAAAACAGCTTAGGACATCATTATGTGGCAACATATTTTTGTTAGTTCATAAATCAGACTGTCTAAAGAAAAATAAAAAAATCACACAGGGTACGTGGTACTGAGGAGAACATTCTTCTTTTACATGTTATATATAGTGTGGAGCCAACCCGGACACAGACAGGCGGACATGTTGTTTTTCAAACCACCACACGTTTTATTTACAATACTATTTACAAATATGGTCACTCAGACCCAGTCCACTAGTGCACAAAACACCCCAAACACAGTCCTGGCCACAAATGCCTCTTCTTCGGGCCGCCTCCACTCTCCTCTCTTGCCTTGTCCTCCTTCCACCCGACTCTAGCTCTGAATGAAGGGAGACGGCCCCTTTTATCCTCTCCCAGACGAGCTCCAGGTGGCTCCCGGCATTCCCTCATTGGCCACGCCCCAGCGTGGCGGAAGTGCCGGCTGTTCTCCCGGCAGCTCTCCGGGTGCCCTTCTAAATCTTCCCCCCAGCACTTCCTGCTGTGGCGGAAGTGCTGAGGGAACAGGTCCCCAAGGCATTGGGGCGCCTCCTGGCGGTGACCACGGGCCCCTGCAGGGTGGGGCTTCCATGCCCTTAACCCGTGGCCCCCAAAGCAACCAGGAAGGCGGCCCCCATGTGATCCAGGGTGGGCGCAGACCCACATCTGGTCCCTCACGGCGTCCCGGCCGGGTCGTTGCCCCTGGCATCCCTGACAATAGTATCAAAATTGGTCTGGTTATAATGGGCTTCAAAAGTATACTTTTAATAATACTTATATTATTGGTCATTCAATATTTTAAAATACATAGGAGATCATACGTGAAAAGAATATTTGTAAAAAAAATTTTATAGCTACGTTCGCCTTTATTTTTGGTTCCAATTATTTGACTAAAATAAGTAGTTTGTTTCTTAAAGCCAGAAGCAGCCCTTTTTATAGCTTCACTTTTCTCATCAGAGTTTTTAAATGTGGACTGATGTTTAGTTTGATAATGTCCTTTTACACTTTTGTATGACACACGCCACTTTCACACCGTAACAAACACACTATCGATCCTTTTGTGGTACAGATCCATTTTCATTTGTCCAAGAGTCTTGAAAAGACTTTTATGAGTCATTTTAAGGCAGTATATTACTTAATAATAATGAGGTTTGTTTTAACATACCACAGCCGGCACTGAACCCATAGCATCCCTTCACATGTGAGTCGCAATATGCAAAATGGAGGTGGGGACACGGAGTGCAAACGCATGCACTTTAATTAAAATATAAGAACAAGAGGTTGTTTTAATGTACCACAGCCTGCACTGAACACATGGTTTCCATTTACATGACAGTCGCATAGTGTGCGCTGTAATTAAAATAGAATTTTTTACTATATTTCAATTCAATCAGAGTGCCATTGAACGTTGTTCCGCGTGCCGTAGGTTGCTGACCCCTGGCCTATAGTATTGTAAAGAACATCTCCCACCGCTCCCATGGCATTTGTCTCACTTTCATCTGGCAGAAGGTTCTGTCGCATTCTACAACAGCGTCTACCTGGACAAGTTTATTATCAAACCTATACCTGCTCTAATTTAGAGCCTATTGCTGAATTGACTCGTTAAACTGTTTTTTATTTGTTTATTTGTTTTTTTTTTGTTTTCCCGAAATGCTTCTCAGCATTGTTGCTATTAAGTGGAAGAACACAGCTTTTAAATTGTACTGTATCTTCTGCATCCTCATAACATGTTATTCGAAAAAAAATGCATACATGAGTGTCAGTAGGCTTAGCGCCCTAGGAACTAAGTTACCTGATCTATTCTATAACATTTCAGTAATTATTTAATGCTCTGATGCTAATCTGTCTGATCATAAAATAGGTCATTACGATAGCAATTGGTGAGAAGAATTCATAATTAATTGTAGAATTACGGTATTTGAGGGTTCTTCTAGAGTGCCTCTTTCTCTTGCACAATTTGGCTCAAAAACTAATCAGCACATCGTCATCTCATAACAGGCTTAAGTTTCAAGTTTGATATTTTTCCGTGCAGCCGTTTTAGCTCTAGACCATCCTCAAGAAACTGTAAGACACAAACACACACCCATCATTAAGATATCGATGTTTTCTGTATTAGGGACCCCAAAATGTCGAAATCTGTCGAAAACCGGAGATTAAAATTTTTGACAAATCTAAAGCTTTCTCTGCTCCCCCATAGATGATAGGTTATGGTGTAGCAAAAAATAAAACCTATGTTGAAAAAAGAGAGCAAGTCTCTTGTAAAAGTCTTCTCTTTTCAGCCTATGTTTAGATGTTTCAGCTGCAAGCCCTTGCCATGCTTGCTCACATTATATTGCAATACAATATAATACAATTGGTGGGTTTTTGTTTGTCCACCTGCCTCTTGAGGATTGACCACATGTTCTCAATAGGATTAAGATCTGCAGAGTTTCCTGGACGTGGACCCAAAATTTCGAAGTTTTGTTCCCAAAGCCACTTGGTTATGACTTTTGTCTCATGGTGTGGTGCTCCGTCATTGTGCATCACCAAACTGTTCTTGGATAGTTGAGGGAGAAGATGCTCTCGGAGGATGTTTTGGTCCCATTCTTTATTCATGGCTTTGTTCTTAGGCCAAATTCTGAGTGAGCCCTACACTGCCTTGTAAGAAGTGTCACAATGGGCTTTAACAGGCTATGCCTTTTGACAGCCCCCCCACACCTTGACTCTCTAAGAAGACAAAGAAAAACTCCCAAACAAAAACCCTTGTAGGGAAAACAAAATGGATTATATTCACATCCATATCCCGCCACCACAAAATGGAAAAATTAATGGAGAAATTAAAAGAGCAAGAAGAAACTACTGAGTCATGTAGTTAAGGCAAAAACCTTGACAACTGATAAAGTACATTGAGCAGGATTCTTTCATCATACAGTAATGGTGAATCACATATGCAAGAACATCAGTAGAAATTAGGGGGAAATGCATTTAGGACTGAAGCCTGGAAGCACTTGTTTATGAAAGGAGTTGTGGAAATGTGAAATAAACTGCCAAGACATGGAGTTGAAACAGAAACCTTGACAACCTTTAAGAAGAATCTGGATGAGATATTGGAACAGCTTAGCCATTAGCTAAGCATACTACTTGGATGGACTGAATGGTTTCCACTCATTTGTCAAATTTCTCATATTCTTATATTCTAAACGCTAAAATGAAAATGTCAGTGGTGAAATACAAATGTGTTCCTGACCATAATATAATAACAGATATAAACCACAAAAAATGAATTAACTTCCTCCCCAGACATTCTTGACCAACTGTTCCTGAGATGAAACTAATCATGGGATTCTGGAATGTGAATGGACTGAGTTCAGCAGGTTGGTTCTACAGCCGTCTCAACCCACGTTAGGGTGACAGGGCTCACCACAAATGTGCAAAAGGCAAGAAAACCAACAACAACAACATTTATTTCTATAGCACATTTTCATACAAATGATGTAGCTCAGTGCTCAGTGTAGTGTTTTACAGGGTGAAGAAAGAGAAAAAAGACAAAATAAAGAAGAATTAAAATAAGAGAACACTAATTAACATAGAATAAAAGTAAGGTCCGATGGCCGGGGGGACAGAAAAAACAAACAAACAAACAAAAAAAAAAAGTTCCAGACGGATGGAGAAAAAAAAAATCTGCAGGGGTTCCAAGGCCACAAGACCACCCAGCCCCCTCTAGACTTCCAACATAAATGATCTCAATCAGCCCTCATGGTTTTCAGGCTTCACATGGAAGAACTTGATGATGAAGGTCATGTGGACTTCTGGCCTTTAAACCATCAAAGTTGGGACAAAAAGGCCTAGACATGGACACTAGTCCATCACAAAGACAACTCTCACAAACACAAAATCACACACAGACACACACATACACTATAATCACAAACAGTGCTCATTTGCAAAAGCCAATTAACATAACCTACTGTGAAAGCCATGGGCACATACAGCTCCCCAAACCCGGATACAGAGAGGCACAGAGACACACAAGCTCAAAACACCACACACTTTATTTCTTCCTGGGGCAGCTTTATTTTCGTCTCCCCATTTCAGAGCACAGTACACAATTCTCCAGCACAACATGGTCAGTCCCTTCTTTCTTTCTTTCTTTCTTTCTTTCTTTCTTTCTTTCTTTTCTCTGCCACCTCCACTCCTACGTTTTTGAGAATAACACAAGTGTTGGTTTTCACAAAGTTTGCTGTTTCAGTGTTTTTAGATCTTTGTGTCAGATGTTTCTATGGTGTACTGAAGGAGAATTACAAGCATTTCATAAGTTTCAAAGGCTTTTATTTACAATTACATTACATTTATGCAAAGAGTCAATATTTGCAGTTTTAACCCTTCTTTCTTTTTTAAGACCTCTGCAATTCGCCCTGGCATGCTGTCCATCAACTTCTGGGCCAAATCCTGACTGATGGCAGACCATTCTTGATTAATCAATGCTTGGTGTTTGTCAGAATTTGTGGGTTTTTGTTTGTCCACCTGCCTCTTGAGGATTGACCACATGTTCTCAATGGGATTAAGATCTGCGGAGTTTCCTGGACGTGGACCCAAAATTTCAAAGTTTTGTTCCCAAAGCCACTTAGTTATGACTTTTGTCTCATGGTGTGGTGCTCCATCATTGTGCATCACCAAACTGTTCTTGGATGGTTGGGAGAAGTCGCTCTCGGAGGATGTTTTGGTCCCATTCTTTATTCATGGCTGTGTTCTTAGGCCATATTGTGAGTGAGTCCTGCACTGCCTTGGCTGACATGAATGGTCTCAGGATGCTTTACTGTTGGCATGACACAGGACTGATGGTAGTGCTCAACTTTTCTTTTTCCTGGATGCTCCAAACAATCAAAAATCAGACCCCAGCAGTCCTCAGCAGTCCAATCCCTGTACCTCTTGCAGAATATCAGTCTGTCCCTGATGTTTTTCTTGGCTTCTTTGCTGTCCTTCTTGACGCACACCAGGACAACCTCCAAAAGTCTTTTCCTCACTCACACCTCTCTTCTGCCAATCCTGAGCAAGCTCTGCCCTGGTGGTGCCCACAGCTGAATCAACTTTAGGAGACAGTCTTGGCACTTGCTGGGTTTTCTTGGGTACCCTGAAGTATTCTTCACAACAACTGAACCTCTCTATTCAAACTCAATCAGCATGACAGATTGATATCTAGCCTTGTCCTCATCAACTCTCTATCCCATGTTAACGAGAGGATCACTAAGATGATGTCAGCAGGTCTGAAATGCAGTAGAAATGTTTTTGTTTTGGGATTAAGTTCATTTTCATTGCAAAGAGGGACTTTGCAATTAATTGCAATTCATCTGATCACTCTTCAGAACATTCTGGAGTAGATGCAAATTGCTGTCATAAAAACTGAGGCAGAAAACGTTGTGAAATTTTATATTTGTGTCATTTTCAAATCTTTTGGCCATGACTGTGCAAGCTGAACTTCAACGGTCAGGGTGCATCACTGTCTGATTGCACCGCTTTTGGGCTCAGTGTAAGAAGACCCAGGAGGACTCCATTGTTGAAAGAAAGACATAAAAAAGCCAGACTGGAGTTTTCTAAAATGCATATTGAGAAGCCCCAATGCTTCAAGCTCAAGCTTTTTTTGGAAAATCATATCAGCTCTGTGTCCAAAATATAAAACAATGAAAGTTTCCAAGAAAAGAACCTGGAGAAGGCTCGCTTATGTTTGGGGGCTACCTTGCTGCATCTGATGTGGGGTGCCTTGAGCCTGTGCAAGGAACAACGAAATCTCAAGACTATCAAGACATTGTGGACTGAGAGGTACTGCCCAGTGTCACAAAGCTCTGTCTCAGTCGCATGTCATGCACCCTCCAACAGGATGATGGGCCGAAATACATTGTTCAAGTTATTTAATAGACAATCGTTGATTTCTCTTTTTTTGTGGAGAGGTACCAACAAATTTGTCCACGTGATGTTTTTTGTTTTAGCAAAGCAAATTTTATTAGATGGGCAGAATGTTAAAACATTATGATACTCTTCAGTTATCTATTGGGATGCATAGCCTGAAATCGGGACTATCCCTGTCACCTGGCTGTCTGGCCAACTTAGTAAATTTTAGTGACAGTGAAGTAATGAATCATTATAATCTACAGATAATGAGCTTGGTTTACTGCAAGGTAAATACTGAGCAATTGTTTATTTGCTCTGTGCACAACAGTGCACGCCATGGGGTACTTCATTCATATTAAATTACCCAAGCCCTGTATTTTCCGCTAAGTTGAAGCACTTATTCCACAATACACCCACACTCTCCATTCTAGCTAACTCCCATTAAAATCTGTACCTACTGTTTTGTGACAACTTCGTGACGTGGAATGTCACAGTGTTTCCATGGAGAACCAAGGCAACAAAACATCTGATAGAATTGCCGTCTATGGAGAACTAGGCAGAACAAAGGCAAATAATAAAAATAAAAGTCATCCGTTTTACTTGTCTCACATGCTTCATATGTCAAGTCATCCGGTTGTATGCTCACAATGATCAAAATGCAAGCATTCTTTGATAGAATATAAGGTTTGTCTTCTTTGTTTGATTGATGTGTCAGATCAACCATCTGCTCACAACTTGGCCCTCCACTTCCTCACCTATCAAGTCCTTTTCCATCAGATCTTCGTTTACTTTATCCATCCACCTCCTCTTTAGTCTCCATCACTTTCTCTTTCCCTGGACTTCCATTCCCATCATTCTTTTGCCCACATATGCATTGTCTCTCCTCATCACATGTCCATACCACATCAACCTCCTTTCCTGTATGTTCATAGATTTCTCTCCCACTTTTGTTGTACCTCTGATGGTCTCATTTCTTATTTTCAACTTTGTGGGGACAGTTTGGGGAAGACCCTTTTCTATTCTAGCATGACTGAGGACCTGTGCACGAGGACAAGCCCATAAAGACATGGAGGAACTCAAGTGGCCTGTACAGAGCCCTACCATCAACCATTTTGAACACATTTACATTTTACATTTGTATTTATCTGCTTAGCAGATACTTTTATCGAAAGCGACTTACAAAAGAGGTCAACATAGTCGAGAAACATCACTCTGGGGACAGTTTGGGAACAAGTGTTACAGGACAAGGGTACAAAATTGATCATAACACGTAAAGGGCTCAGAACAAAATATAAGTGGGTTCTAGATTTAAGACAAAACCAGTTAGACAGAATTCCCCAAACAAGGGGGTCTTCAAAAGCTTCTTGAACACATTGAGAGAGTCAGAGTTTTAAATGGAGGTGAGGTGGGCAGCCCGTTCCACCAGCCAACCACCAACTGGACTGCGATTTGACACCATGCAGCGGTGGCATCACTAGATGCCATTCCTCAGCAGATCTGAATGGTTGAGAAAGAACAGAGAACCTCACAGGTGTTTCCATCTTTACAGGTACAGACCAACTGACCACTCTGTAGGCAAATGTCAAGGATTTTAACTTAATATGTGCCGTAAAAGGAAGCCAGTGCAGTGATCTCAAGAGAGGAGTGACCTGTGCCCGTCTCTGGTGATTGAACATCAGACATGCTGCTGCATTTTGAATCATCTGCAATGGCTTAATGACACATGCTGGTGCTCCAGCCAGCAGAGAATTGCAGTAGTCCAGCTTTGACAAAACCAGAGACTAAACCAGGAGTTGTGCTGCATATTTTGTTAGATATTGTACAGAGAAACTGTAGCAAAGTGGTCCTTGAAGGACAGCTGGTCAACAATCACCACTCCAAGGTTGAGTACCGACTTAGCACGTGTTAGTGATAATAAAGGAAGCTGAATGGAGATAGGGTGCTGAATTAATGGAAGAGCTGGGATAACAAGAAGGTCAATTTCTGCATGGTTGACCTGTAGATGGTGTTCCTTCATCCAGGTTGTGGCATCAGTGAGATATGCAGAGATTCTAGTTCATACCTTTAACACTAGAATCCCTGAAGCCTACGAAAAAACTTGTAATCCTGGACCACCTTAAATTCATTTGCACCCCTCCATTAGCATCTTTTTTTTTTGCAAATGTGTTGATCAGCACAAGCAGCAGGCAGCCTACTAGCCTGTTTTGAGTGGTAAGCAGCTATTATTATTACTGTTATAAAATAAAAAACATAAATTTGTCTGTAACACCCAGTGTAAATTTATATTACTTGTAAAAGTTAGCATTGTATTTCATTATTCAGTTTTATTCTCTCAGTCACATTCACACTCCCCGCAATCTGACACTGCTGTTTTCAAGTAAAGACGTGCTATAACGGGGTGAACTCAGATGATGATGAGGGTTCTACATCGGAGAAAGAGAACAGAAGCTCTCCACGTAAGAAACGTCCACTCACATATAAGAACAACGCAGCTGCACCAGGCGTAAAGGCAAAAGATTGGATGCAGTGACAGGTCGGGCGTCACTCTGCCAGTCAGTCTGCCCCACACCTGTCCTTCAAAGAAAAAGCACGGCTTGTAGAGCTCACCAACGTATCATGCAAACTCCTGTTTGTGGTTATGTTTTGTGATGGTCTTTATATAAAAACATGTATATGTTACTTATATTAAAGCACATCGAATGTTTTTTACCTTGATTTATTTACGTATCTTCCTACAGCGTAAAGTCACAAGTAAACTGCAGAGCTTCCTGTGTTTGATCGACATGGGCATGCTGACACAGTACATGTGTACTGAAGTGACTTTAGCTGCAGGTGGAAGCTCCTATCACACAACTGTTGTTACGGTTCTGCCTTTGTCCAGAAACGGCTCCATAAGCTTTATGAACTTAGTCTCAGAAAGTCTTCCTCTCGTGGGACAACTGGGATCTTTTTCTGAATAAGGAGTGGCATTGCACATGTACTTTGTCAGCATGCACATGTTGATCAAATAGCTGCTCACTTCTCAAAACAGTTCAAGGCATGAAAGACCCGTAAGAGAACCCACCACCTCTCAAGTTGAAGACAGCAATTCTTACCTCAACACCAGCCAAGCAGGCGTATATGTGGGTGTGTGTGTGTTGTACCCTATCCCAATTTCTTTTACTTTGGTTGTTGTTCCGTGTTAGCCATTATGAATGTAGTGGGAAGTCAAGTAAAATGACACCTTTTATTGGCTAACTAAATAATATTACAATATGCAAGCTTTCAAGGAAACTCAGGCCCCTTCGTCAGGCGAGATGTAATGAGGACGGGTAATTACATCTTGCCTGAAGAAGGGGCCTGAGTTGCCTTGAAAGCTTGAATATTGTAATCTTTTTTAGTTAGCCAATAAAAAGTGTCATTTTACTTGACTTCTCATTTAATTCTTGAAAAAGACACATTTATTCTGTTATATTTATACCTTTTGTGAAAGTGTGTATTTGATATTTGGACTTTAGTCTTCACACATTATACACTTCATGTCATTATTAGTATAACATGAAAAAGTTTGTGTTTTAGGTATGTGTTCAACATTTCTTGTATTTCTCGCATTTC
This sequence comes from Polypterus bichir lapradei, assembly GCA_026402145.1. NCBI lineage: Eukaryota > Metazoa > Chordata > Cladistia > Polypteriformes > Polypteridae > Polypterus > Polypterus bichir. The sequence continues at coordinate 106,764,592 of JANRMT010062796.1, read as the reverse complement.
CTGTCATCCTAAATTTACTCTGATTGTTGTAGACAAGAAACACACATGAAATGCATGTATTCCAAATGACAACATATTATTTACCCTCCTGGTGTACTCCTGGCACCTCACACTCTGATAAACAAGACTTGAGCTGGAAGAACTTTTTGCCCAAGTTGAGCTGCGTCGGTGGGTGATGGGATAGCAGACTGCATGCTGCTTGTGCTGATCGACACATTTACAAAACAAAAGACGCTGACGGAGAGGTGCAAAGGAATTTAAGGTGGGCCAGAATTCCAAGTTTTTTCGTAGGCTTCAGGAATTCTAGTGTTAAGGTGAATCAAAACCTTTAAACACCTTTAGAATAAACTGGATTCCAAATACCCATCCTCACAAAGACTCTCTTGGCTGACTGGCCACAAATTCCCATAGAAACACTCCAAAATTCTGTGGATAGTTAACAGTGTAGGCTGTTATAGCCGCAAAGGGAACTTCATATAAATGTTTTAGATTGGGATGTCCAACAAGTTCATACAGGTGTGATGGTCAGGTGCTCACAAACTTTTGTTCTATATAGTCTATTTATAAATTTGGCTGCAGTTTTTATCTTAGTGCATTCATTCATTCATTAATTTCCCAACCTGCTAAATCCAAAGCTTTAGATTATTATTGCACCATAAGGAGTCAGGTATAAGTCCTAGACAGGGTGCCAGTCAATCAATGGCAAAATTCACTCACACAGGGCCAATTTAGAGCCCTTAATTAACACAACACTAAATCTAATCATAGGACAAAACAGAAGCACGGCCTGTTCAATATGGTAAAAACCTTTGGTCTTTCTGAGGTATTACTCCGTACTCAAAAACTGGTATATAGACTTTATTATTCACTGCTAGACAAGTAAGCCATTTATGCCTGTGGCTCTTAAAACTTTCTTGTGCAGATCTCGGTTGGTTTACCTTCTCACACATTTCTCACACATTTAATCAAATCTTGTGCAAAGAGCACTTTTGTTTATATTTAGAAATATACACAATCATTTCTTTGTATGATGTGTGAAGTTCTATATATGTATATTTTAATATTTTTGGCCCTTTTATTCTTAGTTCTCTGCAGCTGGAGACGTGTCACCCTGCACCTCTCACCCATCCTGTATTTCAGTAATGTTCTGAAGGACTTTAAGAGTTGCATTTTTTTCTGTTGCCACTGCATTATTCATTTCATAAAATTCTTTCAAATAGAAGCAAAATATGCCAGAATAAGCAAACTTCTGTAGAAAGCTTTCAGTGTGAAATCAAAAAGCAGGAAATGGACATTTCCTAAATCACTGCAAAAGGATGCAGAGCTGTCATTTTGTTTCCTTTGATAACATACATCAAACCTTTAATGTTAACAGAAAAGTGGGATTAGAGGTCATAATCAAAGCTCTAAAAATACTGAAAAGCGAGCAGAGTTTTACTCTTTGGTGTGGATCTAAAAGTCAGTCTAAAAAGATTTATTTTTAATATTCACAATGTGTCGATTTTAAAAAACCTTCCATTTTTAAACCCATCTCTTTGCAACACCCTTCCATGGTCATAAAGAAATTTAAACTGAATGTCCATCCAGACATCAGGTGGTCTCATGAAATTAGTGAAATTGGGCCAATCTAGAAAAAATTAAAGACCATCTAAAGAAACTTAAAGACCACTGAGATAGATAGATAGATATGAAAGGCACTATATAATCAATAGATAGATAGATAGATAAATGTGAAAGGCACTATATGATAGATAGATAGATAGATGTGAAAGGCACTATATGATAGATAGATAGATAGATAGATAGATAGATGATAGTGTCACGCACAAGCGCATGGGGAGCAGTTTAAAGACTCGGACCACATCGCGACAACCCATGCCGAGGGACAGAGGCGGCGCACTAACCTTTCTCTTCTTATCTCATCAGCCAGAACGAGAACCCGCCGCCGTAAGAAAGCCCGGGGTAAACAAAAAGAAGCCATACTTCCGGGTCCCTGTCGTCCCTCCAGTCCTAAGATGATGACGTCGGTATCCCAACATGCATCTCAGTTCTCCCAGCATCCCTGATTCAATTTCCTGTCCCTCTGTATAAATGTTCCCCTATTTTGTTGTATACTTTGTCCGATGTGACCATTTATTTTGCATTGTGCAGACGGTACTCGATTTACGTTCAAGTAAACCGGGGTGGAAGCCCCAAAAGTTCATATTGTGCGACTTTATTTCTTCACAATAGACAGATAGATACTTTCTTTTTCCCCATGCAGGACATTTGGTTTTTTACAGAAGTTCTTTAAAAAAATAAATACGTTGTGGGTTAGGGGCCCTTACCTGGCCAGGATGCCTTGATAGTGGAAGGTCCAGGGCAGAGAGTTTATTCAGGACATTATCTCCCCCAGAACTCTAGAGGACAGCGCACCTGGCTTACAGTGGAGCCATGAGTTTGGAGCATAGAAGTTCAACCCTGCTGGGGCCCATGGCCATTGCTATGAGGCCCCTGGATGTTTGCCAAGCCATGTGTGGCAGCACTTCTGCCACACCCAGAAGTGCTGCTGGAAATAGCTCGTTGGACACCTGGAGTGCGTCCGGATGTCCTATAAAAGGAGCCAGCCACCACTTCTTAAAAAGCCAGAGCCGTAGTGATGTAGACGAAGCTTGAAGGAGGAGTGGAGGTGGAAAACAGTGATAGAGAGAAGAAAGAGAGAGAAAAGGACTGAACCATGAATTAGGGTGCTCTGTGCTGTGCTGTGCGCTGGGGAGTGAGGCTTGAATAAAAGTGTGCTGTGTGCTGCACTTGTGTCTCTGCCTGTCTGTGTCAGGTTTGGGCAGCTTTATGTACCCCGGTGGTCCACAACATAAATAGATAGGTAAATAAATGAGAGTTGGTGATCGCGCCCCTTGATCTCGCCATTGTTATTCATGGAGATTCTCACTTTCTAGTTTTAACCGTGTATAGACCTCCTAAATTTAACGCGTCTTTCTTTGAGGAATTCTCAGACTTAATGTCAATTTTAATTACAAACTATGACGCACTCTTAATAGTCGGCGACTTTAACTTTCATATCGATAATCAGTGTGACCAAAAAGTAAAGGAATTCATGAACCTCCTGGACTCTTTTGATTTGAGACAGCTTGCTAATCAACCTACACATAAAGCAGGTCATACATTAGATTTTAATTACCAAAGGACTAAAAGTTGATATAAAGCAGGTCATTGATATTGGTCTATCAGACACTTTCTTCTACTATTTAATATAGAAATAATGATAGAAAGCATTCATGAGAAGCATATTGTTAAAAAACTCTTCTTTGATTCATCAGCAGCTTTAAAACTTACAAACATTCTAAGCAATCAGTCCGTTTATAGTGCCAACTATAATAGCAAGGATAATGTAAATAGTAAAGTGGAAAACTTTAATTCTAAAGTAAGAGCTGCTGTTGACATAGTTGCACCTGAAAAGACAGTTAAAAAATCTTCTAGCATTGTTATACCATGGAAGACCCAAAGAGTGTCTGATTTAATGAGAACATGCCGTAGAGCTGAGCGTAAATGGAGGAAGACTAAACTAACTATCCACTATGAGATATTGAAGGTTAAAATAACAGAATACAACAACACTGTCCGTCTTGAGAGGCGCTGCTATTTCTCTAAGATTATAAATAACAATGCTAGTAATCCCAGAGTCTTATTTTCTACAATTGATTGTCTGATAAACTCAGTTAACACAAAGGAATGCCTCCAAAATACTTCCAGTGTAACCTGTGAGGCTATTGCTTTATTTTTCAATCAAAAAATTAATGATATTAGAAATAACAGTACATCTCCACAACCTGCAGACCCTCCTAAGCCCCAGTACTCCGTTATAAACAAATTAACTTCTTTCACCAGGATAGATTTACCTGATTTACATAGAATAATCTCCCAACTGAAACCCTCCACCTGCGTCCTTGACCCACTACCAACAAGGTTGTTCAAGGAAGTATCAGGCGTGCTAATTGATAATATTCTTGACATAGTAAATTCATCATTAAATACGGGGGTCTTCCCAGACTGTCTTAAGACTGCTGTAGTTAAACCCCTACTTAAGAAAAATAATCTTGACCCCTCTGCTTTTGAAAATTTTAGACCCATCTCTAACCTGCCCTTCTTAAGTAAAATTCTAGAGAAGGCAGTCATTATGCAGTTAAATGACCACCTCAATAAACCTTCTATTCTTGATAAATTTCAGTCAGGCTTCAGAACAAATCACAGCACAGAAACTGCACTTGTTAAAGTAGTAAATGATTTGCAGGTAAATGCAGACAGAGGCCATTTATCTGTTCTCATCCTCTTAGATCTGAGAGCCGCATTTGACACCATTGATCATAATATTCTTAGAAATCACCTTAGTCAATGGGTGGGCCTCTCTGGCACGGTCTTAAATTGGTTTGAATCCTACCTGGCAGGGAGAAAATACTTTGTTAGTTGTGGTAATTACAACTTAAAGACACATGATATCCGATATGGTGTTCCACAAGGCTCTATCCTGGGTCCGCTGCTCTTCTCAATCTTCATGCTTCTGTTAGGTCAGATTATGTCAGGTTACAACGTGAGCTACCACAGCTATGCTGATGACACACAGATGTACTTCTCAATAGCACCTGATGACACAGACTCTCTTGATTCACTAACACAATGTCTTACTGGTATTTCTGAATGGATGAATAGTAATTTTCTCAAGCTAAATAAATTAATTAATTCTTTTGCATTTTTAAAGCGCTTTTCTCACTACTCAAAGCGCTCAGCAATTGCAAGTTAAGGGCCTTGCTCAAGGGCCAACAGCGCAGAGTCCCTTTTGGCATTTACAGGATTCGAACCGACAACCTTCTGCTTGGCAGTGCGGATCCCTAGCCTCAGAGCCACCACTCCTCTTGCAAATAAAAAGAAAACTGAAATTTTAGTGATTGGCAAAAATGGATTCAATGCGGCTATCAGAAATAAACTTGATGCATGAGGATTAAAAGTTAAGACGGAACTAAAATACTTAGGGGTAACTATTGACTTTAAACTGAATTTTAAATAGCATATTCATCAGACCACTAGGACAGCATTTTTTCACTTAAGAAACATAGCAAAAGTTAGACCTCTTATATCATTGAAAGATGCTGAGAAATTAGTTCACGCTTTTGTTTTCAGTCGTCTAGATTACTGTAACGCACTCCTCTCAGGACCACCCAAAAAAGACATAAATCATTTGCAACTAGTGCAGAATGCAGCTGCTAGAATCCTAACTAAGAAATGAAAATCCGAGCACATTTCTCCAGTTTTAAGTCACTACACTGGTTACCTGTGTCTTTCAGAATTGACTTTAAAATTCTGCTTATGGTTTATAAAGCCTTAAATAATCTCACTCCATCTTATATATTGGAATGTCTGACACCTTATTTTCCAAATCGTAACCTTAGATCCTCAAATGAGTGTCTCCTTACAATTCCAAAAGCTAAACTTAAAAGAAGTGGTGAGGTGGCCTTCTGCTGTTATGCACCTAAAATCTGGAATAGCCTGCCAATGGGAATTCGCCAGGCAAATACAGTGGAGCACTTTAAAACACTGCTGAAAACATATTACTTTAACATGGCCTTCTCATAACTTCACTTTAATTTAATCCTGATACTCTCTCTGTATGTTCAATTCATCATAATAACTATTCATGGTGGCTCTAAAATCCATACTGACCCCTACTCTCTCTTCTGTTTCTTTTTCCAGTTTCTTTCTGCCTGCGCCACCGCCACCTACTCAAAGCATCATGATGCTCCAACAATGATGGACTAAAAGTCAGACGTCTACATGACTATCATCATCAAGTCCTTTCATGAGAACCCTAAATACAAAGAGGACTGTTTCATTTATGTTAGGTAGAATGCCCAGACGGGACTGGGCGGTCTCTTGGTCTGGAATGCCCGCAGATTTTATTTTTTTTCTCCAGCCGTCTGGAGATTTTTTTTGTTTTTTCTGTCCACCCTGGCCATCGGACCTTACTCTTATTCTATGTTAATTAATGTTGACTTATTTTATTTTCTTACTGTGTCTTGTATTTTTCTATTCTTCATTATGTAAAGCACTTTGAGCTACATTTTTGTATGAAAATGTGCTATATAAATAAATGTTGTTGTTAGTGTCCTGGAGTGGTAGTACTTACTTCAGATGATCCCAGAAAGTGACAGGGTGTAATTTCCTGCAGAAAATACAGTACAAAACTGGCCTAAAAATGAAGTTTTTTTTCAGGTCTAGAGGGCAAAATTGCAGTTGTCATCACACCCCCTATTCTTATCCGGGGTGGACTCTGGCTCCTCATGAATTATAAATTAAGTAGTGCTTTAGCGCTGGAAGTTGATATTAACAAAATATACAAAACTGACATTGAACTGTAACATTTTAAATAAAAAATGAATAGCATTATTGGTGTGAGGTAGCAAATTTGACATATAAACAGCCTTGTTGGCATGGCCCTTTTCACATTGATTTATCTTTTACTTACTGCGTTATGTCTTACTACCGTGCTTGCCATGAAAAATGTTACATAAAATGAACACCAATGATATGTTAGTGTTACATTGCACTTTATAGGGATGCCCCCAGAATGTCCTTTGGAACCAATTAGTCACACTCGTGTCTAAAGTGCCCTCCGGTATTCAACAGGCTGATTAGTCAGCTATGACCATTTTATTGGAGCTGTTATAACATTAGATGGAAACTTTCAAGCAGAATCAACATTAAAATTCAGTAATTGGATGCAACACATGGATTTTGAATATTTTCCCTGGCTGTGTATTGCTTTCCTCCCACTTGCTGTGAAGCTAATTTATTGATTCTTATTTGCCCTGATGTGAGTGTGGTGTACGTGTGTGTGTGTGTGTGTGTTTGTCAACCCTATTAACTGTGTGACATTTTGATGAATAAAGAGCAAGTAAGGAAAATGTCCTCCAGTGCCTCCAGGAGGCACTCTGTTGGAGCCCTGTTAGCCACAGTCTCATTCCACTACAGTGTGCTAAGAAGCAACTCTGGGGGTCTTTACAGCCCACTGTTATTAGGCAATTCAAGGGTTCCACCTGATGTACTTGTTAAGTGTATTCTTATTGATTGCTTAATTGATTGATCGATTGGCTGTGTTATATGTCCAGTGAGTCTATATCTAATCTAATGTAACAGTTTGTAAGCATTCTTGTTGTTTTGCTCCAGCTTCAGAATCACAGAGGTGTAATTCTGGGAGGAGCTGGGACGGGACAGCAGGAGCGTGCACGCGCGTAACTTTTCACGCTGACCGAGATTTATGGAGCGGAAAAACGTGGAAGTTGCCGTTCGCACAGATTTATGCATCTGGATTTTTTTGTGCGTACGAACATTTCTGCTTTTGTGCTTACGCCATGTTATAGTGTGAATTCTATGCACAGCATTATGCATGAGGCCCCTGGGTAGAGTCACCAATGACCTCCTGATGGCCGCTGACCAGGGCTCTCCATCACTCCTTATCCTTCTGGATCTCACAGCTGCATTTGATACAGTAGACCATAATATTCTTCTCCATCATCTCCACTATATAATTGAACTTTCTGGCACTGCTCTGGAGTAGTTTGAGTCCTATCTCACAGATAGGGCTGAGAATGTGGCCCTGGGGGATGCTAAATCTCGTACCCACACTGTTACCTGTGGGGTCCCACAAGGATCACTCCTTGGGCCGACCCTTTTTAACATCTATATGCTACCCCTGGGTCACGTTATCAGCAAGCATGGAGTTTCATTCCATTGCTATGTCGATGATACTCGGCTCTATGTGAGACTGGATTCGACTTCTCTTACACCTTCATCAACTCTTTCCTCCTGCTTGGATGAGATTGAGGCCTGGATGTCCAAGAACTTCCTTAAGCTGAACAGCACCAAAACTGAAGCTCCATTAATTGGCACCCATTAACTTTGTTCCTCTGTAAATTGTATTTCCTCTTCTGGTCATACCATTACCCTCTCCCCCTCTGTTACAAATTTGGTTGTCAAATTAGACTCCCATCTGTCATTTGATACACATGTCCATCACCTCTGTAAAATTGCATTCTTTCATCTCCAAAACATAGCCAAACTCATTCCCTGTCTCTCCCTTTGTGATGCTGAAAAGCTGGTTCATGCCTTTGTCTCCTCCAGGCTGGACTATTGTAATGCATTCCTCATAGGGATCCCCAGCAAGAACCTTCAAAAGCTCCAACAAATTCAAAATAGTGCTGCAAGGATCCTGATGAGGGTGCAGAAATATGAACACATTTCACCAATCCTTCGGTCACTTCATTGGCTCCCTATTCACCGCCGTATTGAATACTAACTCTGTTTGCTCACTCACCAGTGTATTCATGGAAATGCTCCACAATATCTTAAGGAACTCCTCATGTTACAATCTACTACAAGAAACCTCTGTTTTGCAAATACCTACCACCTTTGTCCCCCTATGACCAAAATTCGTACAATGGGTGACCGAGCCTTTGCAGTTGCTGCTCCACGGCTCTGGGATGCCCTACCAGAGGACCTGAGATCACAGCAGATTGTGGGCCATTTTAAAAACAGCTAAAGACTTTTCTATTTAGGATAGCATAGACAGGGGGTCCTCAGGTTACAACACAGTTCCGTTCCTACAACAGTGATGTAACCCGAATTTTGGTGAAACACACCCTAGCCTAAGTCACTTACCTATCTTAACACATTTGCAAAATCATTATATTAGAACATAAAAACACAATTAAGCCACAGAAAAAGAAAAAGGACATAAATATACTGTACTGTACACTGTACTGTAGTAACGGAAAAAATGACAAAAAATGAGTGTAAAAAAAAATTCCTTACCTTTATTCCTTCTGATTTCTTTACAATGTGTGATTTCATTTATTTCACAATTCTTCGAAGCTCTACCATCTGAAGACTCTGACTTTCATTTAGGAGACATGATAAGGGTCAAAACATTCGCCAAACAAAGCAACACAAACGGAACACTTCCTCTGCGCACAACCAAACTCGCCAACTCCCTCACTCATACGCCGCGTTACTGTGTATTCTTCTGCTGCACAAAACCAGACTAGTTTGTCCACGTAGTCTGTAAGTACCACGCTAAAGGCGTAAGCTGAAACACTCACTTCTCAATTTTTTTAAGTCTTTTTGTGAGCGAGTGCTGTAAGCTCGAAACGTCATATGTCAAGACATTGTAACCCGAGGACCCCTTGTATACTGAAAAGTTTACAAAAACACGATAAAGATTTGAGGTGACGCCATGACCCTGTATATGGTTTAGGCAAAAATTAATAAAGCATGCTTTTCTTCAAAAAAAAAGAACCTCTCTGATGAGGCAAGTCATAAATTAGTCTATCCAAGATGGCGACAATTCCAGTTAAATACAGGCCAGGCAGGAAGAGGCAGTTCCAGAAATGACATCAGAGTTGGTGAGACTGTCAATTGTCTGGTCTGTAGAGGGAGAAAGAGAAGAGGCATTAGAATACAGCGCCACCCTGTGGATTGGTGAGGAATCAAAGATAATTTCACAGTTTTTATCTTGGGGATTTGCACAAATCTTCATCCTGAAGAAATTCTGCCTCTGCTATTGTTCCTAATTATGTTAGGAAGCTTTACTTTGTTAGACATGTGAACTTGGGGAGCCTTTTATGGGCTTATACTAGACAAGTACAGGGAAGGAAAAGACTATTCTGTTTATTTCTCTAGAGAGGAGGAAAAGAAACTGCTATAAGACTGATGATGTCATTTCCTGCACCTGTCAAGCCACACCCCTTCCAGACTTAATCATATACAACCAAAGCCACCACTAGAAGTCAGCATTCACTTTCAGAATTTCCAAGCAGCATGGAGTTCTGCACTTCTGAAAACTCTTTCTTTTTACAGTGTAAAAGAGGGCAAAGACAAGAACAAAATTTGAGGCAACACCTCAACCCCCCCATATGTTGTAAAGGCAAAAATAAATGATCTACAAATGCTCGAGGTAGTGATGCAATGTAAGTGCGCTTCTGGGGAACTTTTTGAGATTGCCTTGGCAAAGGTCGACATGAAGCTCACCTTATTGGTATTGCCCATCAATATTCAAAATATCACAGTGATGTCAAAATATTTCCACTTCATCAGGAATGAAGATACAACGAAATAAATATTTGTGTCATATTCCTTGAACTCAAACCTCCAGAACAGCCATAAAGAAGTGTAAAGAAACTTCATAAAGGCTTTCCTTCCAGACAATCAGGAAGACTTCTAATTTCTTTTTTTTCCACCACTTCCATTCCATCCTTCTAGTGTTTTGTTTAAGCTTGTGAATGTGATCGTTATACAAGGGAACTCTCTTTTTGGATTAAATTTTGCCCTTTAATTGGCACAACTTCATCCAGAATTTTGGCAGAAATGTATGTATAAAGTATATATATATATGTATAAAAATATATATATGGATATATATATATATCACCTCCCACTTTATTAGGTATAACCTGTTTAACTGCTTGTTAATGCAAATATCTAATCAGCCAATGACATGGCAGCAACTCAATGCATGTAGGTATATAGACATTGTCAAGATGACCTGCTGAAGTTCAGAATGGGGAAGAAATGTGATTGAAGTGACTTTAAAAGTGGCATGGTTGTTCGTGCCAGATGGTCTGGTCTGGTCTGAGTGTGTCAGAACCTGCTGATCTCCTGGGATTTTCACGCACAACCATAGGGTTTACAGAGAAAGGTCAGAAACAGGCAAAATATCCAGTGAGCAGCAGTTCTCTTGTTGATGCCAGGGGTCAGAAGAGAATGGCCAAACTAGTTTATGCTGATAGAAAAGCAATAGTAACTCAGATAAGAACTCGTTACAAGAGAGGTATACAGAAGAGTATATCTGAATACACAACATGTCAAACCAGGACTACAGCAGCAGGAGACCACAGCGGGTGCCACTCTAGTCAGCTAAGAACAGGCAACTAAGGCTGCAATTCTCATGGGCTTACCTAAATTGGACAATAGCAGATTGTAAAAATGTTTCCTGGTCTATATAATATTGGTCACACACGTGTGCATGGGAGAAAGTTTATGGACTCACACAAATGTGTTTCTCCACAGGACCAGGGGTTGATGCTGTATTTTAACACTTTCTCTTCTGTCCCTCTGCAGACCATTTGAAGAACCCACTTCCTAGAAAACCATCACTTCCATTTCCAGTTTTCATGAACCTGCCTCTCAAAGATGTCATTTCCATCTCCAGTTCCTTTGAGCCCTACTCTTGCTGTCTACCAGCTACATAATGGCCATTTTATCTGTCATGCCTCAGTTCTGCTTTGGACTCACATCTGTAAAGACATATTGCTGTTTTTATCTTCATTTTTGCCTGTATTACTAAGTACATGGGGTGCTTACCCCAAACCTTTTTCTGTGTTCTCTCTGTTTATTTAACTATGTGCAGTATGTACAGTAAATACGATGTGAGACACAAAAATAACCGGATTAATAAAAAAATATATTTATTGATGAAATCCAGCATTCTAAATATCGTCACCTTCTTTATACTCCCTGTCCCAATCTCTACACTGCTCCATACGTATCTTCCAGTGTTTCAAACAGTGCTGGAAGACTTCTCGCTTGAGGCTCTTCAACAAGCTTAGCCATTTTTGTCTTCACTGCATCCATTGAAGAAAAATGAGTTCCCTTCAAGTCACTTTTGATTTTCAGGAACAAGTAAAAATCACAGGGAGATAAATCGGGCGAATAGGGAGGATGATCGAGGACAGGAATGTATTTTTCAGTCAAAAACCGCTTTACGGAAAAAGCATTGTCTTTGTGAAAGTACCCACCCCCCTCTTGACCTGGGCATTGAACCTCTTCCACATTTTCTAGTCCTTCCATGAAACGTTTGTGCCACTCATAAACTTGTGTATGAGACAAACTGTTATCACCGTACACTGTTTGTATCATTTCATCAGTTTCTGTGGCTGTTTTGTTCAATTTCACGAGAAATTTGATGTTGATTCGCTGTTTGATTTTTCCACCTGACATTGTCACGATAACTCTTTTTCCATTGTTGTGCAAAAATTGACTGGGCTATTCACAGGGTATACCTAGTTGGTCGGCGGGTTAAGAAGGCATGTAGGATGGGATATACTGTAATTCTATGATTCATGTTCGGCTGACCTCCAGACGATTTTCCAGGAAAGCCCCAAGCCCAGTCCAGTTATTTTTGTGTCTCACCTCGTATATAAACAGACAACAACCTCCCATTATATATAATAACATCTGAAAAGTTGCTGATGTCAATAACAGGATTGTACTGTAGGTGGCAGTAAGATGATGAGACAGGTTTACATTTAAAGGCATCAACATTTGAACGAAGTATAATCTGAATACAGCAGATCCAGCTTGCTGTGTCGTTAGAAGTCTGGTTTGTCCGAGGTTGTCTGGTTGAAGATTCCAGCATTCAGACTGACTTATCTTTTTAAAGTTTATAATGGAGTGAATCATTTCCATTGCCGAGTTTAAAAATAAGCATCAACAGGATGACATAACCCCCTCAGAGTTCATAATGTGAACAAATTCTGGATTGCACATTTCAGCTTGAAACCAATATTAGAGCATTAACTAGAGCAGCCATCTAGCTTTGAGAGGAGGTCTGCTTGATTTCTGTTTTCTAGCTTGTGTTTTACATTGTTATTTAGATTAGATTAGATAAACTTTATTAACACCAGGTGGGAAATTTAGATACTATAACAGATAGCCCGGCCACGGACAGACACAACACCAATGTCCAAACACATGCATTTATTTATAATTATGTACAAATTATGGATCCACCAGTTCACTCAGTACACTTCAGTCCTTTTCTCTCTTCAGCTGCCTCCACTCCTGTCTCGCAAGCTCCATCTTCATCCTCCCAACTCCGGCTCCTTGAAGGGAGTGAGGCGGCCCCTTTTATCACACCCTGAATGTGCTCCAGTTGCTCAGTGATGGTCTTCTGGCAACACTTCCTGGTGCGGCGGAAGTGCTGCCCTTGCACCCGGAAGCACTCCGGGCGTACACAGTTCCTGGAGTGGCAGCACTTCCTGTGTGGTGGAAGTGCTGCCCTCCAGGGCTCAGGAACCATCCAGGCGGCCCCTTGGTTGAGCTACAGATCCCCATGGGGTTGAGCTTCCCAGCTCCATATCTGTGGCCCTCTGGAAATCAGGGGGGCTGCCCTCTTGTGCCCAGGGGAGATATTGTCCGTTTCCCGGTCCTTCCCTGATCTAGGTGTCTCAGTGGGGCAAGGTCTCTGGTCATCTGCCACAATACATATAGCAGCAGAAACACAAAAAACAAAGATCAATCAATCAATCAATTAATTAGAAATATAAAATAACAAACATCAATCGATCAATCAGTAATAAATATATATTGTGCAGAAACTGCAAAATGAACTTAAAGTTTTTAACATTAAGTTTGAGAATAAACTTTAGTTTGCCACCCAGTGCACACCCAACCTACCAGGCAGGGGGTCTTTCTTTGCATTTCCCTTCACAAGATTTCTTCCTTTTTTCTTTTGAGTTTTTGAGGATTTTTTTTTCTTGTCTTCTTAGAGTGTTATGGCTGGGGGGATGTCAGTTAAAGAGGGTCTTTTAAAACCCATTACATTCTTTGTTTGATTTTGGGCTATACAAGAAATAAATTGTTGATGTAATGATTTGAATCTGATTGTGATATGAGATAGTCTAGGTAGTGAGCCATTCAGGGTGGACTTACTTATTCCACATTTGCATTTTGGGCTATACAATGAGCTACAAAATGTAGATGTGTTATAATGTTATAATAATGTTGTAATATTATATATAATACATAATGTTTCATGCATTATATTACCATTAACTATAGATTTTGACCAGAAAGGGGTTGTAAAGCACCACAAACCCCAGACACAACCACCATGATAAAAATCCCAGGTTCAAATAAAAGATTTATTTGTACAAATGCCTTACAAAAGGCTTCTTTGTAAACACAGATGCAACACAATTCTTTTTCTCTTTCACTTCTTTTCTTTCACTCCTCCCAGGTGAACTTTGTCCATCCTGCACGCTCGACTCCAACTTACCTGGATGAGGCTGAGCGGCTTCTTTCATCATGGTCCTGGGAGTACTTCCAGTTTTAGGGCAGAAACCAATAGAATCCCTTCCAGGTCAAAATGAAGTTGCTCAAAGTAATAGGGATGATGGATCTCTGCAGCACCCTCAGTGACACCCACACAACCTGAAAGGGTTGCCGTATGGGACTACAATTTCCAGCATGCCTTGCAGGTGTTCACACAGGTAGTATCACCCTCCTAATGTGTCAGGGGAGCATATAGACCAGCCAGGCTGTCTTCCCTTTGCCCTTCCACCACACTGGCCTCTAGGCTGAGCATTGTTCCTCGGTCTAACCCTGTACCCCACTGCCAGACTGGCACCTTTTGACTGTCTCCTGATCGAGGCAGGACAATTTTTGGCATTCTTCTTGTTGTGCCTCCCATCCAAGTAAGGAACTTAGCACAAGCCCAAGTGCATTGTCCATCCCAAGATACTGTTTAAATGGAGATCAAGTTTTGATACGTCCAGATATGTTAAAAAAAAAGAAAAAAGTATTTCAAAAGGCGAATTTACTTTTCACTTGACTGTGGCTAATTTTAATCATTTAATTTTGTTTTATTCATTTGTGCTTATTGCTAGGCAATGCAGTTTATATTGATTTGATTTGAGAAAAAGGGAAACATTGCCCCATGTGAAAAACCAGAGGCTTTTCACAAAAATCAAAACCGCTATAAAAAGTTTAAGAGTTAATGGCTCGTGGTTTTTTCTTCTTCTTTTTATATCTTTAAATCCCATGGGACAACACGGACACAATAAACACACATAAAACCCCAGCCACTTTCTCAGTGTCACGTGATGCTTGTTCATTCATGTGACATATCAGGTTCCCAGAGTGCACTGCGGTTTTTCTGAAACTCACCACTGGACACAAAGCAGCATGTGAGAATAATGGAGCACTTCGTGGGCTTTGATGAGTGCTTAAAACTTACTAGGACTGTACACTGAGAAGAATTAGTGACAATTTCCAATGATTATTCTTCATCAAAATGCAGAGCTACAGAGGCAAAGAAGAATTTCTTAATAACTTGCCAAGAAGAAACAATGCGCCAGTCCTGGCAGTATCTCAAGGTGAAAATATTAATGGATTTCATCATTCACTGTCAAGCCGGAGAGAATCATCGAGGAGAGGAGGGGAGAATTTTTTTTTCCTTTCTTTTTGCTTGTTTCTGTAATGTCAAGCTGTCTCGGTCTCACTGTAATGAAAAAGAGACTGATTATTGACTTGTTCAGCACTCATTTTAGCAAAACAGTATATATATATATATATATATATATTTCATAAACACATAGCTTTAAACACTGAAGGACAACATAGGATTAGCACATTTGTGTTCTGATTTACTAAAGCATATCTAATGGGAAAGAGTGGTGTTTTCTTAATCTGTAGTAAATAACATAAATAAGTGTTACCCATTGATGAAATTTAAAAAATATATTAAAAAAAAACAACTTTTTGGATATTTGGTAACACTTTAGTTTAGTTACTGCAAAAATGCATCTACTCCTCTTTTATTGTTATGGAATGTGATGGATGGCCATGGGCCTATGCCTGGCCGGCTCTCCCCTTCACCACACCTTCGCCGCTCTGCCTGCCTGCCTGCCTGAACTCCCTGTCTATCTATAGTAATAACAGTAATTTTATTATTATATAGCAGCTTCCCTGTCTGCCTATCATATAGTGCTTTTCCTTTCTATCTATCTATATATCTATCCCCTTAGCTGTTTTTTTATATATCTATTATACAGTGCCTATGGGGTGCCAAACAGGCAATTACAATGATTTTCGGAATATATAATGTCATTCCTGAACATATAAACTGAGAGTTAGAATATATAAAGTCATTACCGAATATATAAAGTCAGCTTTGGAATATCTAAAATCATTCCTAAATATATAAAGTCAGTGTCGGAATATATGAAGTCACTCCTGAATATGTAAAGTCAAAGCCTGATTATATAAAGTCAGCGTCGGAGTATATAAAGTCATTCCCGAATATATAAAGTCAAAACTTGAATATATGACTTTATGGTTCAAAATATCCATGATTCCAATAGGTACCTAATTAAGAAGTAAAATAATTCAAAAAACACTTTTTTGATAAAAATACATTACATACCAAACTTGTGAACGAAAAGGTAAAATGTGTCATTAAAAGAGTCACACGTAAGAATGCATGAAAATACATGTAGCACAAACATGTCTGTGCATTGTCTTATCGAACATATCAAACCGCTGCATGTCCGCACTTGCTCACGGTGGGACGAGACGACGGATATTCAATATTATCAGTCTTGTATGGTCATGCTTTCATAAAACACTATAAATTGGTTTGTTTGGTGTGACATGTACTTATTTGGGATTTGAACTTTGAATATAATTATTTATTGAGGAGCAGTACTACGAAAAAAAAAAATCAGAGGACACAGTTTATTTATTCGAGTTTGAACAAAAATCTTCTGTTTCAAGTAAGAACATACTTTATTTTATTTTTTTATCACAGGGGCTGTCAAAATTGTTTGTTAATAAATGTTTTTATTCCTTCAGATAATAATATGACTGAACCAAAAAAGAAATGCAGACAGTACAGCCTGGACTATTTGTACTTATTTTGAATTTACATATTTATTTCATAAATGTCAAAAATGTAAAAAAAACTCTCTATTTTTTTGTTTTAATTTTCATTAGTGCAGGTTTCGATATTAAATGTTGCACAAGATAATGCCATATTCCGTAGTCCTCTTATCTTTTTCAATCATTAATTACAAGTGATTAAAATGAAAAGTTTAATATCTAGTGAAATATTTAATATCGAGTACTGTACAAATATATTAATTTGAGTAAGTAAAAGTAAATGACTAGGGGGTTGACGGTTTTAAAGGTTTTTGGTAAAGGGGTCTGCGGCCGAAAAAAGTTTGGGAACTCTTTGTCTACACTGTTAATTGCTATTTTTGATGAGGTTGCGAGTCTAGTGAAGGCTCATGGATCTTGGACTTGGCCTTGTAATGGTAAATTGCGGGGTTAGCTGTGAGTGATAAGGTGGAGTGTAGCTGCAATGAAGACCATGAAAAGGCTGGGGGCAAAGGTGCATCCTAGTTTGACACCAGTCTCTACCTTGTCAAAATAAAAATCCAAATGAACACAAATTCATTGTTAATATGTAGATTTGTACAGCCTAGGTTAGAGTAGTGACACGTATTCTTAATGGCAGATAATTCAAATTCAAGAAATCCACTTCCATAGCACCAAACCTTTGTGAGCGCTGGACAGAATGTGAAGGGGCACCAGCCTGGCAGTTCAGTGCGCTGTACACACGTAACAGGCACAATTTCGGCCAGCATACAAACTTTAGCACAGCAAAAACAGAAGGGGTCTGTCAGCAGAAGCTCCGTCTCCATTGCCAGTTGGTTGACGCACTTTGTGTGAGGAATTTGCAGGTTTGGATGCGGCCCTCATCTTCTGGGAACTGCATGAGTGTATTGCATTTGACCAGAAGGGCATGGCCTGCTTGAGAATGAAGGTGGAGCTGGACTTCTTCCTTGGACTGCCTTTTGGAACTGTGGGTGAAAGAGAACACAGCATTAATGATAGCTCTCCCTTTCATCCTGGGGTGGTACTGCTTACCTTGACGAATCCAGGCAGGTGACACCATCCACACAGAAATCAACACATTTCTCCAATGCATTCATTTGCTGCATCCATCAGAATATTGAAGAGTTTACATTGTTGCTTGAAAATCCTGCATCTCTCAAGCCGATGAGGGAGTTTTGAAAACAGACATAAAAAAGTTTATCTCGACAAGTTGCTTGTTAAACAACATGATGCTCTGCCTTCAATAAAAATTGCAATTAAGCAGAGAGACTTCTGGGATTTACAGGGCAGTTTTCTAATCAGGCACTGATTCCCTTCTAGGGCTCCTTTCCAGGCCTCACCTGATGGGCAGCTGCTAGCCAGCATGTTGAAAAGATGAAAAAATGTCCCCAGAGAAAAGGAGAATTGAGCGGAAGAAATGATTTATATCAATATACAAGCATTTTGGCACAATTGTAGCTCGTAGAAACTGTCAGATCTCACAAGGCTATTTCACATTTTTCTTCATTAGTGGCACAGTGGTTAGTGTTAGTGTCTTACAGCTCCGGATTTAATTCCTGACTGGGCTACAGTGCGTTTCTTGGCGATTGTAAATTCTTCAGATTTCCTCAGGGAGATTCTTCAGTATCTGAAAGTCAGTTGTTAGCTGGTTAATCCACATGTTTGACTTTTTATATTTAATTTTATATTGCAGGTGCATTGCCACAGAAGGATCCAGAAGTGACCACTGTCACACATGTGCGCGTGGGAGGCAGGTGAAGGGCTCACAAAGGGATAATTCAATGCCAGTCCAGGGGGTGGCAGGGTGCACTAATCCTCCATCTTTTTCATCGGCAGACCAACCATGGGAAATTCCTGGCCTGGACTCTAGGATAGTACTTCCGTTTCCGGGCCTGATTACGTCACTTGCGGTTCCGGGGATGATGACGTTATTTCTGGTTCTGGCCATGAAGACACCACTTCTGGTTCCAGTCCTGATGAAGTAATTTCTGGTTCCTGCCCCGATTACATCACTTCCCCTGCCCAGCTTTAAAACCATTATCTTTGTCTATCATGATTGTTCTATTTTTGGAAAGTATATGATACACATATATTGCCAAATTTATTGGGACCCACCCACCCCCCCCCCAATTTTTGAATTCAGGTGTTCCAATCACTTCCATGGCCACAAGTGTATAAACTCGAGCACCTCGGCATGCAGACTACAAACATTTGTGAAAGAATGGGTCGCTCTCAGGAGCTCAGTGAATTTACCATGATAGGATGCCACCTGTGCAATAAGTCCATTTGTGAAATTTCCTCGCTACTAAATATTCCACAGTCACCTGTCAATGGTATTATAACAAAGTGGAAGCAATTGGGAACAACAGAAACTCAGCCACAAAGTGTTAGTCCATGTAAAATCACAGAGCGGGAACCAGCGCATGCTGAGGTGTGTAGAGTCTGCAGAGTCAATAGCTACAGACCTCCAAAAGCTCAAGAACAGTGCAGCGTAGGGAGCTTTGTGGAATGGGTTTCCATGGCTGAGCAGCTGCATCCAAGCCTGACATCATCAAGTGCAATGCAAAGTGTCGATGCAATGGTGTGAAGCCCGCCGCCCACCATTGGACTCTTGAGCAGTACAGACGTGTCCTCTGGAGTAACGAATCATGCAAGTCTGGGTTTGGTGGTTGCCAGGAGAACAGAACTCGCCTGACTGAATTGTGCCAAGTGTAGAGTTTGGTGGAGGGGGGATTATGGTGTGGGGTTGTTTTGTCAGGGGTTGGGCTTGGCCCCTTAGTTCCAGTGAAAGGAACTCTTAATGCTTCAGTGTACAAAGCCATTTTGGACAATTTCATGCTCCCAACGTTGTGGGAACAGTTTGGGGATGGCCCCTTCCTGTTCCAACGTGATCTATCAAGATCATTTATATAAATTAAAAATAGCAGCAGCCCTAGCACTGACCCCTGCTGCACACCACTCTTAACAACAGCCAATCCTGATAAGGTTCCTCACACCATCATCCCCTTCCTCCTGTGTCTGAGAAAATTTTGCGTTACATACCACACCCACTTCTTTCAGTTTGATGCACAACCACTCAGATGGCACCTTATCAAATGCTTTCTGAAAATCAAGATAAATAATATCACATTCTCCACTTTGATCATATCTCTTTGTTGCTTCCTCGTAGAATACCATGACCTCACATGTCTGAACCCATTCAGGCTGTTCAGTAAACTCCTGTCCTTGCCATGTGTTGCTCAGTCTTATCCTTAATAATTCCTTCCACTAATTTTCCTGTGATGCACGTTAAGCTTACTGGCCAATAGTTGCTTGGGTCTGCCCGGTCTCCCATTTTTATATAACGGGATAATATTTGCCATTTTCCAGTCCTTTGGAATTTCCCTGGTGTGCGGTGACTTTCTAAAAATATGCATCAAGGGTTTGTATCTGAACTCGCTAACCTCCTTAAGAACTTGAGGGTAAATATTATCTGGTCCTGGTGATTTGTTTGATTTCAGCCTATTTAATCTAAGCAACTCTTCTCTCTCTACAATTTCCAAATCCCTTAGTACTCCTAAGTAGTCCCTTTTACTAGTGGGAAGTTTTTCCCTTCCTCACATGTGAAGACCTCATAAAAATGCGAGTTTATGGCATCTGCTATTTCACTATCTGTAATTATTAATTCCCCTTTATTATTCCTGATGTCTCATCCTTGATTTCTTTTACTGTTAGAATAGTAAAAGAATCTCTTGAATTGAAAATAGAAAATAAAAACACAAAATTAAAGCAAAGTTAAAAATTTTGTAACCATGTCCAAAATGTGCTAATATCTTTTACCATTTTAAAAGAGAAAACAGGCGAACCTACTAGAAATCATTACAATCTTTTTGTCTCGTTCAAACTCTCTCAAAGAGCAGAGGTGGAGGCTGTGTGTTGATGGGGGTATTCATTATTTTACATATTCTAGAAATTTATTGCCATTATCCATTTGTTAGGAATTTTCTTGTATCAATTTATTGCTTTTAGTGTTTTCTCTAGCTGTAGAATTTGAAAGTGTTATTAACTTTTTGATTATGGCTTTTTGCTATGCACGCATGCTCTTGGAATATTGAGAACTCCAAACTGTGACGTTCCACCTTCCCCCTTCAGTGCATTTCCAGTTGGACTATTCAGGGAAACTCAAGGTCACTGTTAATTTGATACTTGGTCTGCAAAAAAATAAAGTAATTAAAGATGAATCCTATTTTTTGTGGGGAAAAAAGAAGAAAATAAATGTATGAAATGTGTATCACTTTGTTTTCTTGTGCAATTTGACCCTGTTACCTGCCTGCACAAAAGGGACAGCTGAATGGTTCTAGTGACTGCAATTCTACTGCCGCTCCAGGGGTTGGCGCTATGTCCTAATGCCTTTCTTTCTTCTTGGCTTTGCAGACAGGATGATTGACAGTTATAACACCTCTGATATCACTTCTGTTGTCTGTCCACTTCCTGCTGGGAGGACTGAAAACCAGTTTGATCCTGAACTTGCACCTGGAAAGGGTCTCTGCAATTATTGCCTGTTTTCTTCTTTTTATACAGGGTTACCAGGCTGGTACCCCAACTCTTTATCGTTATCCTCTTGTTTCTTCTACAACCAAATATGGCATTTCTGGCTTGCCATGTTATATTTTTTTTTTTTTTACAATTCACCAAGGTGAAAGGTCACTGTTAACTCTCAAGTTGGACTTTTCAGGTAGCTTTGTTTTCTCGGAATTGTCTGACTTGTAGCTCTGGGTTTCTATTGCATTCATGTGGAATTTTTGACTTGGAAAGTCAGGTTTACTGTCTGTCTAAGACCACGTGAATATGGCATTAGTTTTGATTCCCCTTAATTACTTGTTCATTTTTGACAGTCATACTGGCCAACTCTATTTTATTGCCTTGTCGTTCGAGTAGCACCCTGTGTTGTTATGCTAATATCCATGGGAATGACACAACAGAATCTCAGGTTCACTTTCTCATCCGAGTTTTGAGGATTCCTAAACTCTTTTTTTGCCTCATGCACTTTTTTAAAAGTGAAGTTTTGATTTTAATCTTTTCTGGAAGCTTTTGACTTTGATTCAGTTAGGTGTATGAGGTGAGACACAAAAATAACCAGGTTGGTAAAAAAAAAAAAAAAAAACATTTATTGTTGAATTACAGCATTCTAAACATTGTCCCCCTCCCGATCTCTACACTGCTCCATACGTATCTTTCATTGTTTGAAACAGTGCTGGAAGTCATCTTGCTTGAGGCTTTTCAACAGGCTTGCTGTTTTTGTCTCCACTTCATCCATTGAAGAAAAATGTGTTCCCTTCAGGTCACTTTTGATTTTTGGGAACAAGTAAAAATCACAGGGAGCTAAATCAGGAGGATGATCACCCGACATTGTCACGTCAACTCATGGAGCGACTGTTGTGCAAATACTGACTGGGCTATTCACAGGATATACCTCGCTGGTCAGCGGTTTGAGAGAGCATGTAGGAGGGGATATAGTACTATGATTCATGTCCAGCCCACCTCCAGATGGTTTTCAAAGAAAGCCCCAAGTTATTTTTGTGTCGCACCTCATAAGTTTGGCTTGATCTCTCAGTCCTGAAACTTTTGTCTGACTTTTTGACAGCAGTAATTTCTCCTGATTGTCCTTTCTTATTGTGCTAACTCATCTCTCTGTTATATAAAAAACAGTTGGGACGAGATGAGACCTGTTCAGAGATACGAGACGTGACCTTCTTTGAAAGACACTTTCTCGTCCCGCGAGATGAGACTTTGTGACAAGAGATTTAACCATGCCCAGGGCAGGAAAAAGACAAAGAGTAGATGACAAAGTAGAACGTCGTAAAGAATTCAAAAACGTTGGCGTGATACACATGCAGAGCAGATTAGAGATAATGGAAGTAGGAAAATTCGAAAGTCTCAAAAAAATGATAGTGAAGATCGCATTAGCGCAAACAAATGGAAATTATTACTCGGTGAAATAATGGAACAGCAAAAAGAGATCGAATATTGTCTGAGGATGTCTGGAGAAGAAGATAGACAAGTCAGTGAGACGAAAGGACAGGTGCTGTACAGGCTTTAAAATGTTCGAAGCGCCGTGCAAGATGCAGATCACGCGGCACGGCAGCAGGCCAGCAGCTGATCGAGCAAAGAGGAGGTAAAAAAAACCTGTATTTGTTTCCCATTGTATCACCGTTTAAGAGGAGGTTTTGGAGGAGCGACCGCATCTCCTTGGGGTGCGTTCAGCCACCCTCTTCACAATGGCACGTAGCCGTAGAATGGTTGGGGAATGGTTGGCGAGCGAAGCGAGTAGGGTTCAAAGCCCCCTAGTCTAGCATATCATTATTCTTTATACATTATTATGTATTTTGGTCACTCTAAGAAAAAAATATGTTATGTAAAAATGTTAGACACTGCGGTGGGCTGGCACCCTGCCCGGGGTTTGTTTCCTGCCTTGTGCCCTGGCTGGGATTGGCACCAGCAGACCCCCATGACCCTGTAGTTAGGATATAGCGCAGTGTTTCACAACCTGTAAGTATTTGCGACCTGAGATTTCATAACAGTTTTAAACGCGTCCCCCTAACATTTTTTGAAATGTAGATGCATATTTTGTTATACTTACTTAACTTTTATCGACATTTATCTAACTCTATATTTATTGTTCTAGTATCAGAATGTAGTTTAAATTAATTTGTTTTGGTTTCAACAGATTTTTTTTTTCATATTTTTGATTCTTGTTTTTTTTTTCACATCTTCGCGCCCCCCTTTTTGTTACTTCGCACCCCCCTAGGGGGGCCCACCCCACAGTTTGAGAACCACTGATATAGCGGGTTGGATAATGGATGGATGTTAGACAATCTGTACCTGCACCCTTATTCCTAATTTTGCTACTTCTTTCTTGTACCTTCACTGAAGCAGTTACCTGCTTTCTTACTGAGTTAATAAATTCCTTCTTTTTTTTTTTGCTTGCTCAGTTCATTTCCTTTCCACAAATTTGTGGAATTTGCTATTCCATGAAGTGTCCAGTAAGTCGTTATCAGCTCTTCCATTACCAGGCCGGTAGCTGAAAAGCCCAATATATGGAGACTATGGGTGCTTTTCAAAAGGGAACAATTTCCACTAAGGATTATTTCCATTTTTCTAAATAAAAGCACTTTAGGTAGCCCCTTAATAGTTTTAATCTGAAACAAACACAGCTGGATAAGCATTTTATCTATCACAGTAATCTTGTTAACCGCAATTTTCTGGCAGAAGGCTACAAAAGGCTGAACAGAGAAGCTGTAAAAATGATTCTTGACAGAAGGATTAGTAAGAGATTTCTCTTTGAGTGGGCAAGGTGTTTAGGATGCTGGCCAATACCGTCTACCAGACAGGAGATGTTTAACAAGCCATTATTATCAGGCCCACCACCTGTGAAAGACACACTGCTTTCATGACATCATCAATCCCCTGGGGACACTGCCACTAGGTAACTTTCTCTGATAATCACAAAGGTGTTCAACTTCAACATTTTAACAAATGCAGAGCATTTCAGAGACATAAATTGACTGGGTGGAGAGTTGTGCCATGCGATTCATTGCAGGGTGACACTCTGCTAGGCTCTAGTGAGGCTCATTTTGTGACATGTGCTTTAGATTTGGCTGTGAAGATTTACCAGTTCCGACTAGAGAGGAGAGGAATGAAGGTCAGTAGGACCACCACGACATAATACATGTGTGTAAATGAGAGGGAGGTCAGTGGAATGGTGAGGATGCTGGGAGTAGAGTTGGTGAAGGTGGATGAGTTTAAATACTTGGGATCAACAGTACAGAATAATGGGGAGTGTGGAAGAGAGGTAAAAAAGAGAGTGGAGGCAGGTTGGAATGGGTGGAGAAGAGTATCAGGAGTGATTTGTGACTGACAGATATCAGCAAGAGTGAAAGGGAAGGTCTACAGGACAGTAGTGAGGCCAGCTATGTTATATGGGTTGGAGACGGTGGCACTGACCAGAAAGCAGGAGACAGAGCTAGAGGTGGCAGAGTTAAAGATGCTAAGATTTGCATTGAGTCTGACAAGGATGGACAGGATTAGAAATGAGGACATTAGAGGGTCAGCTCAGGTGGGACAGTTTGGAGACAAAGTCTGGACATGTGCAGAGGAGAGATGCTGGGTATATTGGGAGAAGGATGTTAAGGATAGAGTTGCCAGGCAAGAAAAAAAGAGGAAGGCCTAAGACATGGTCTATGGATGTGGTCAGAGAGGAAATGAAGGTGGTGGGTGTGGGTGTGATCTGGAACAAAATGATCCACTGTGGCGACCCATAACGGCAGCAGCCAAAAGAATAAAAAGATAGCATTCATCTTAAAGAAATAGCATCATGGGTTAATAAATGTCAAAAACCTGTTCAGGCATATCAGGAAACCCGATAAAGGTCAAGTGAATAAGAAGACAACAATGTAATACACAAAATGGACTAAGGCATGACTAAGGGATCAGAAGACCTTTATTCAAGAAGACTGGACAGTTACTACATACACAGAAATTGCAAGGGTGGTGGCTCAACCCAAAGGGTATAAGAAGAACCAGAATATACCAAAATAGACATTTATTTCATATAGGTTATTTGGGTATAAATCAGCCAACCAACCAGAGTAAAATTAGGCATTGAATGAGGCTGTTATGTAAATGATGTTGTTTATACTATAAAATAGACCTAGACCTTTAACATTTGACCATTCTGATCATGCTGTAGAAGAATGCTCCCTGATCAAACATTAGCTAAAGAGTAATAAATGACACAAATGGACAAGCTTTTCTCCTACCTGATTACTGATTTGTCCTGTTAGAGGTTAAGTTTCTTTCTTTATTAAGATGATAAGGATATTGATTTCTACAACACTCTCACCTTTGCTTTCTCTGGTCCATATTCAGTGTGGAACACATGATGATACCAAACTGCAGAGTGATGACTTTTCTCCTTTTAAATCGACTGAATGACTGATTGCACAATTGGTAACACATGTGATATAAAACATCCTCCAAGAGCAACTACTCTCAACCATCCAAGAGCAGTCTGGTGACCAGCAATGCCTTTTCCAGCAGATGGCAAAAATGAGAACTAAGTGGTTTGGGGAACAAAACATTGAAATTTAGGGTCCATGGCCAGGAAACTTCCCAGACCTTAATTCCACTGAGACCTTGTGGTCAATCCTCAAGAGTGGGATGGGGCAAACAAAAACCCACCAATTATGACAAGCTCCAAGCATTGATTATGCAAGAATGGGCTGCCATCAGTCAGGATTGGGCCCAGAAGTTGATTGACAGCATGCCAGGGTGAATTGCAGAGGTCTTGAAAAAGAAAGAAGGGCCAACACTGCAAATATTGACTATTTGCATAAACATCATGTATTTGTCAATAAAAGCCATTGAAACTTCTGAAATGCTTGTAATTCTACTTCAGTAGACCATAGAAATGTCTGACAAAAAGATCTAAAAACACTGAAGCAGCAAACTTTGTGAAAACCAACACTTGTGTCATTCTCAAAACATTTGGCCACAAATGTATGGTCTGAACTCACACCAGAAAGTCTAAAAAGGAAGAAAAAAAAAACACTAGGCCATATTTTCAAAAGCCAATGGTTGTCATTTTTTTCTTTGACATGGATGAGATTGTTCATGAAGAGTTTGCTCCCTAGGAACAAACTCTTAATCAGTGACCAAGATGTCTATGGGAAAGCATCCTAAAAATAAAATGTCTGGAGAAGTGGTGCACCTGCAATGGCATTTTGCTCCATGACAGTGCACCTGTACATACCACAACATCAAAGAGATTTGGGGCAAAAGCAATGTGGTTATGGCTTTGAAACCCCCTAATATTTGGCAGATTTCGCTCTGTTTGACTGAGACTGATGGGTAGAAGATTTGCCTCCATGGAAGAAATGCATGAAAAAACAGGAAACTCAACTTGACGTTATTTTGGGGGGAATTAACTGGATAGAACTGATGAGCTTTGTTGGGTTGAATGACCTCTTGCTGGCTAAATGTTCTAATGTTGTAAATGTTAAGAGGATTGGGAGAAGCAGTGGGACAAGTGGTTTGGATAGATAGATAGATAGATAGATAGATAGATAGATAGATAGATAGAT
>JANRMT010062796.1:106690453-106737739 GCA_026402145.1 Polypterus bichir lapradei | reverse complement strand
ATAGATAGATAGATAGATAGATAGATAGATAGATAGATAGATAGATACTTTATTAATCGCAAGGGGAAATTCACATAATCCAGCAGCAGTATACTGATACAAAAAAAACAATATTAAATAGTAATAAAAATGAAAAATGAAGAAAATAAAAATAAAAAAGCAGACAATAACTTTGAGTAATGTTAGCATTTACTCCCCCGGGTGGAATTGAAGAGTCGCATAGTGTGGGGGAGGAACGATCTCATCAGTCTGTCAGTGGAGCAGGACGGTGACAAAAGTCTGTCACTGAAGCTACTCCTCTGTCTGGAGATGACACTGTTCAGTGGATGCAGTGGATTCTTCATGATTGACAGGAGTTTGCTTAGTGCCCGTCGCTATGCCACAGATGTTAAACTGTCCAACTTTACTCCTACAATAGAGCCTGCCTTCTTAACAAGTTTGTCCAGGCGTGAGGCGTCTTTCATCTTTATGCTGCCTCCCCAGCACACCACCGCGTAGAAGAGGGCACTCGCCACAACCGTCTGGTAGAACATCTGCAGCATCTTATTGCAGATGTTGAAGGATGCCAACCTTCTCAGAAAGTATAGTCGGCTCTGTCCTCTCTTGCACAGAGCATCAGTATTGGCAGTCCAGTCCAATTTGTCATCCAGCTGCACTCCCAGATATTTATAGGTCTGCACACTCTGCACACAGTCACCTCTGATGATCACAGGGTCCATGAGGGGCCTGGGCCTCCTAAAATCCACCACCAGCTCCTTGGTTTTGCTGGTGTTAAGATGTAAGTGGTTTGAGTCGCACCATTTAACAAAGTCTTTGATTAGCTTCCTGTACTGTGTTTGCATCTCAAGGAGAGTATTTTGAAGGCAACTAAAAGGGGAATCCTGTATGTTTTATAATAAAGCTTTTTTTTTAGTGTCTTCCTGCATGTAATGGACATATCATCACCCCAGTGTTTCCAGGTCTGCGGTTTGCTCACCCAATTGGGCTATTTTTGATTGTAGTCTACAGGAAAAAATGGACTTTCGTGGGCTGAGGGTTTTTAGGCTGCTTTTTAAAAAAATCAAGTGTTTTTTTGGGATATTTTTCAAACCCCGCTTAAGCAAATTTCTACCATTTATTTCATCCATCTGGCACCCGTTACACTAGTATGCACTTAACTTTTGTAAAATCTCCTTCATCAGGAAACCGTTGTGATGGTCTGTACCCATTCTATTCCAGAAGGGACCAACCCAGCTTTGGCTCTCACTCTAACAACATCCCCCACTAGATGCTGGTCCTAAAACATCTCTGACCCCTGGTTTTAGAACATTTTGATCCTCTGCAGTTTTCCTATCAGACACATGTAGGTGTGGAGGATGCTGTCAGCTCCATGTTCCACAAAGCCTTCTCTCAATTGGACAAAGCCGGCACTGCAGTCAAGCTCACGTTCTTTGACGTTTCCAGTGCCTTTAACACCACTCTGTCTCATCAACTGGGGAAAAAGCTCAAGGCTTTGAATCTTGATGACCCCACAATCTTCTGGATCATTTACTGCCTGATCAATAGACCAATAGGCTGAGGGGACAATCTGTTAGAAATGGTGGTGTGTGGTACTGAAGCACCTCAGGGAACTGTCCCGTCTCCCGTCCTGTTCACCCTCCACACAACAGACTTCCAGTATAATACCAGTGCTTGCCATCTACAGATATTTTCAGATGGCTC
Organism: Polypterus bichir lapradei; assembly: GCA_026402145.1. Classification (NCBI taxonomy): domain Eukaryota; kingdom Metazoa; phylum Chordata; class Cladistia; order Polypteriformes; family Polypteridae; genus Polypterus; species Polypterus bichir. Next base: position 106,736,038 of record JANRMT010062796.1, on the reverse strand, counting down.
CTCTATTATATCCTGAATTAATAATGTAGATGAAACAGAAGTGCAGGAAGGTTGTGGAAGACTTCATCTTGTGGTACAGGAACAAAATCTGCAATTCAACATCAGCAAGGCAGAAGAAGTGGTGGAGGACTTCTGATGTGCCAAGTAGCCTCTGAGACCAGTCACCATTCAGGGTGAGGATGTGGAAATGGTGCAGAGCTACAGGTAATTGGGAGGTCCACATAAACAACAACCTGGACTGGTCTGATAACACGTTGGCACTGAACAAGAAGGGCCTGAGCAGACTGGACTTGCTAGAAAGACTCAGGTCTTTTGATGTGTGCAGCAAGCTGTTGGAAATGTTCTTCTAGTCCATAGTAGCCAGTGTGGTGTCCTACACTGCAATCTCCTGGAGAAACAACCTGAGCTCAAAAGAAGCACAGTGCCTTAACAAACTTATTAGGAAAACCTGCAACATCACATGACGAATCCTGGACACACCAGAAGCTGTTACAGAAAAGAGGATGGTGGAAAGAGGAACCCATTATGAAAAATCCCCTCTAGGAGGTGCTATCTTGGAGGAATTTCAACCAAGGGCTCATTCCACCATAGTGTGCTAAGAAACACTTTGAGGGTCCTTTCTACTCACTGCTATCAGGCAATTTAATGCTTCCACCCAATTTTATTTTTATTTATTTATTTACTTATGAATTGATTGATTGTATTATTTGACCAGTGAGTCTGTATCCTTGTTTTTACATTTCTGCTGCTGTATGCATCTGAAAGTTCCCTTGGGATAAACAAAGTTTATCTAATCTAATTTTGTCTGCCTCAAGCATTGGGCTAGTTTTTAAACAAATGAATTATTTTTAAGCTGTCATTGGGCTATCATTTTTTTAGGAATCTGGCAATCCAGCGACACACAGAAATTCAAATGTTAACACCTCTGCTGCACCACATGACTCGTTATCCCTGACACATCACCTGAAAACAAAGCACTTAAAACCCCTACTGATGTGCCTTTGATGGCCACTGCACAACCACGATGGAAACAAAGAACATCCAGTTGTTTCAGAAGTCGGAAGTGGTCTCTGGGGGCAGTGACTTGTAAGGGTTGACAAGTTGCATCAGCCTAGGGACGTGGCACCAGTAGTATGAGCTGGCATACCATCATGTAAATGAGCAGCTTCAGAGACCTATAAGGCAACCTATAAGAACAGTAAACCTGCAAAGTCGCATGTGGATTCCGACTAGTGCGGTAAATGCGAAAGGGCACTTTTAAGGATAGCGAGCTACCTGAAAGAGCAATGTAAAGATGAAGAATCCATTTCCCACTCTACGTTGGTGTTACAATATATAAAAACATGGTGGTCCTGTAAATATTCTCCTCTGTGACAAAATTGGGAAACATGATTGAATGTAAACTAATAAACCTGAAAGATTTTGTGCAGAAGTGCAGGATGCAAAAACATAGCAAGTCTGAGATGAATAATGTGGAGTTCAATGACGGGAGCTGCTCTGCCATGCATACTGTGCTTGGCTGGCTGATCCACAGTGGAGGCGCTACCACCTGAAGGTTTGCCATAAGTCATTTATTTCTGTGTTTTGGTCTTATTTTTAATATATATATTTATTTTTATGCAATCAGCTCATCTGAGCTGTGGGCAAATTAAATGGTGGACATCAATTCACATTTTAATCAAAGTGACTGTGGTTGAATTCCCTGTTGCAAACAGATGTTGATTTGAAATAAGTTGACACAAGCAGGGCTGACTGGACTCGGCACTAATAAAAAAAAGTCATTACTGTTTTTTTTATTCATTCTTGGCAGCTGTGTGCTGTCATATTGCCCATTTGTGTTTAAAGTGGCTCTCAGATTGCACAATGAAAGCTACAGCCTGTTAAATGAGGAGAACTAACAAACATCAAACACAATGAGTTATTTATACAGATGAGGCCGTTTTGGAGTAAAAGAATTGGAGAGCAGAGCCCTATGATGATGTTTTTGGGTGGTGGGCTTGTGACCGGATCGTCACTTTTAAGAACACAGTAGGAAGAAAAGAAATGGGTTTTGACAACACAGTTTATATGTACCCATTCCTTCATGAATTTTGTTAAGGGAAGCCCTGAGCATATGGCACCCTTTTATCATGCAGTGGATACTGAACGTATTCTGACCCCTTCATGTTGTGTTGTTGTAGCCTTGTGCTAAAATTGTTAACATTTGTTCATCAAGCAGCACTCAGTACTCGGAGTGACAAAGCAAACACAGGGGTTGAAGAATTTTTGCAAATTCATTTAAAATACAAAACTGGAATACTACAAAGACACAAGAATTCAGACCCTTTGCTATGAAACTTGAACTTTGGCCTCAGCTGTATCCCATTCTATTGGTCATCACTGAGATGTTTCTACGCCTTGTTTATAGTCCACCTGTGCTCAATTTAATTGATTGTTCTGATTAGGAAAGGCACACTCCGGTCTATAGAAGGTCCTACAGTGCCATGCTGATGGTGTGTGTGCCCAAAAAAGAAGTCTTGGTACCATTGCTCATGTACTGAAGTGTCAGTATGGCACTGCCAGATCTAAACACTAGCGTGGAGAGTCCCTCGCGCAATGAAGTGTCTATAGCTGCAGGTGGAAGCTGCCATTGCACTTTTCGTAACTGATCTTTTCCTGAATAAGGAGATGATATCATGAGTATGTGTATTGAAGTGACTTTAGCTGCAGGTGGAAGCTCCTGTCCCACCCAACGCAACTGTGTTTGATCTTATTCAGAAAAAGATCCCAGTTGCCCCACGGGAGAAAGTCTTTCATTGACTAAGGTTATAAAGCTTATGAAACAATTTCTGGACAAAGGCAGAACCGTAACAACAGTTGCGTGAAGCTTTCACCTAGCGCTGAAGTCACTTCAGTACACATGAACTTTGTCAGCATGGCACTGCTTGTGTCGATCAAACACAGGAAGCACTGCAGTCTACTTATGACTTTACGCTGTAGGAAGATAAGTAAATGAATCAAAGTAAATTACATTCGATGTGGCTTTTGTATAAGTAACATATAAATGTTTTTATATAAAGGCCATCACAAAACATAATCAGAAACTGGACTTTGCACGATAGCTTGGTGAGCTCTGCAGGCCCTGCTGTTTCACTGATGGACATGCATGTGAAGATTGACCTGACCTGTTGCTGCACTCAAACGGTGCCATCTTTCACCTTTATGCCTGGGAAGGCTTCTGTTCTCTTTCTCTGATGTAGACCCCTCATCCTCATCTGAGTTCACCTCTGTTATAGCATGTCTTTATTTGAAAACAGCAGTGTCAGGTGGGGCGAGCGTGAACGTGACTGAGAGAATAAAGCTGAATAATAAAAAAAAGCTAACCGTTACAAGTACCATAAATTTACACTGCCGATTACAGACTCAAATCAAATGTATATTTTTATTGTATAATTTAGTAATAATAAGTGCAGCTCACTACTCAAAACAGTAAATCTAGGAAGCACTCGGAATTCAACCCGCAACTTCTTGGTTATGACTCAGCAGTTCTTACTGCTAGTTCAGTGTCAGTGCTGTACCCTAACCTCATTTCTTTTTCTCCGTTTACATTCTTGAATAAAAGCTCACTTGTTTTTTATACTTGTACCTTTTGTGAAAGTGTTTATTTGATATTTGGACATTCATTATACACTTCATGTCAAAATTTTGTCAGTCTCTAACATGAAAAATGTTTCTGTTTTAGTTCATCATTTCTCACACTCGCATTTCCTGTCATCCTACACTTACACAGATTGTTGTAGACATGGAACACACATGAAATTCATATGTTCCAAATAACAAGATATTATTTACGCCATAGAATTCCAGGCACCTCACACCCAGATAAACAGACTTGAGCTGGGAGAACTTTTTTGCCCGATTTGATGGGGGGGGATGAGAGATAGCAGTCTGCTTGCTGCTTGTGCTGATCGACACATTTACAACACAAAAGACACTGATGGAGAGGTGCGAAGGAATTTAAGGTGGGCCGGGATTAAAAGTTTTTTCATAGGCTTTGGTAACTCCAGTATTAAGGTGGCCTAGGATTACAAGTTTTTTCATAGGCATCAGGTATTCTAGTGTTAAATACAAATTTTTGGACAAGTCACATTTTACAATAAGGAAATCTGAACTTGATGTCATGATTTAAATAGTTTCCATTTGCCTTAGATGTCATTTTTTGCAGTGTACTTACTTTTTACTTTTACTTTTGAAGAAGTGCTTCCTGGCTTCAGTCTTAAATGCACGTCCCTTTAATTTCCACCGGCATCCTCGAGGAATATTTAATGCACCCCATTTTACACTGTTCAGATCCTGATAGGTTTGCAGATATTGCAGTCATAAAGTAGCCTTCAGATCCTCTTCGCTCTCCTTGTGACATCTCTCAAATTCTTAGCTTGTCTAAATGGCAGTTGAGAAGAGCTGGCGCTTGGGTTTGTGAGAAAAGGAGTATATTATCAATTTGAAAATCCATTTATACACTTCTAGCGACAAGCCACATGCTAAATCATATATAATCTTAACAATAATAATTGTTATAAAAGCCAAACATTTTTTTCAAAAACTTCAGTAAAAGGCTGCTGCCTGCACGGCGTCTGGGAATTGAAAGAATAGAGAGTTGGCCCGCTGTCACTACTTTTACATTACAGTCGCAGAAGATGAGACTTCCTGACAAATACTTGCATATGCTAAAGAATGACTGATGAACAGTAAAAAAAAAAAATAATAATTGTCTGTGCTGACGGTGATTGGCAACCACGCATGATGGAGATGGAAATGACACTTGAAGCTCTTCTAAATTGTACTGATTAATGACGACTCCTGTCACGGGGTCAAAAGGCTAATAAGGAATGAAGATCTGTATTCATGGCTTGAGTAATCACTTGAAGAACGAGCTCTAAATGATGTCAGCTTTGTAACTGCTGTCAAATGATAAAAGTATTTAAGAAATTAATCAGAGAGAATTGTGTGAATTTAAATTACAGGGCAACCACTTAGTCACTGATGGTTACAGCAGCTAAGCCCTGCATTATTAAATGTGGGTTTTAATTTCTATTTGACAGAAGAGAGCAAACTGGCTTTCTGAAAGATGGGAGTAAGGTGATCTCACGTTTCATATTTTCCCAGAAACAACTCTATGTCAGATCATGTTTAGGGGATCCCAACTTAAATCTTTATTTGTCTTCTATTTCAAACTCATTTCTCAATCTAGTTACTCATCCAGTTACTGGACTAAGCACAATTTTGAAGAAAGACCCCCTTCTATGCACAAAGAGTTGTGGGAATTTGGAAAAAATGATAACGCCATATTGAAGCCAAACTGTTGACAACTTTTAAAAAATTCCATCCATCCATCCATCCACCCATTATGCAACCCGCTATATCCTAACTACAGGGTCACAGGGGTCTGCTGGAGCCAATCCCAGCCAACACAGGGCGCAAGGCAGGAAACAAACCCCGGGCAGGCCGCCAGCCCACCGCAGTTTAAAACATTCCTGATATTAAATATTGGGGAAACTTGGACATTAGCTAAGCACACAAGCTTGCTGGACTGAATGTTCTGCTCTCATCTGTCGCACTTGTCACATTCTTATGGCAGTTGAATTACAACTTTGGAAGTACAATAAAAACAACAGCTATTTATTTCCTATATAGCAAAAAATCTCACAAGAAATACCTCAGGGGGCATTAACATGCCCTGTTTTTTCACAGCCCCCGAGACTTGACTCTCCAAAAAGAAAAAAAAAAAAAAAAAAAACTCCCAATAAAAAACCTTGAAGAGAAAATAATGAAATCTTGGAAAGGGTAGATTCAGAGAGAGACCCCCTTCCAGGTAGATTAGGTGTACAATGGGTGTCAACAAATAGGGTCAATACAGCACATAAAACAGGACACAAGTAATCCTCTTCACAGAGCAAGATGGCTGATCTATCATGGCCACATCTCTATATATATAAAATCCAATGTCTGTGTGTCTGTCTGTTTGCCGTTCATGAGAGAACTACTTAACGGATTTAGAGTGGGTTTTTTCTCCATAATTTACTTGAACATTCCAGTTGATTTTGCGATTACTCTCATTGCACTAAGTATTATAGTTTTATTACGACAACAATTTATTCATGCGAATCTGAGATAGAAGCAGCGGGCCAAGGGGAGGGGAAGGTTGAACCTCAGGAGTGGGTATCCGGGCAGGGCCCTCCTCACTCATGTGCCAGCTTCCATTTGAGTTGGGCTACCTCTCGCCACATGTTGGAGTGTACCTAGCCTCCGCTTAGCCAGCGATACCTGTGTATTCGGCAGACATTATCATCTACAGTTAAAGAGTAACGTTGTTAATGAGTAACGTTTGACTTTTTGAGAGAGAGATCATAGCTATGTGTGTTTCAGAGGGTACCTACTCATTGGCAAAGATATCACAGCCTTGTGCTCTTCTCCCCACAAGAGCTGAACATGATCAGATACAGTGGTAACATTTGATGTTGGAGCCTACTAACCTTCCACTTGGCCAGAGATACCTTGCCAACTTTATACATTTTTGGCAAAGAAATCACAGCTACATTCTCGCCCCGGATAGCAAAACCAAAAATATTGTATATCAAGAGGCCCTTGGATAGGCAGGAAGGAGGATTGCAGGAATCATCGGATTAGCGCTATTTCAGCTTTGGAATGGCAAATGAGGGAGGCAGCTTGATGGATGAGGTCTCCAGGACTCTAAACAAATCCAAATCATATTATGTGATATCATCTACTGTTAAATTCTACTCCGTACTGCTAAACTTTTTATTTTTATATTGTATTGAGGATTTGTTCTGTTCTGTGTATTGTATTGTTTTGACCCCCTTCTTTTTGACACCCACTGCACGTCCAACCTACCTGGAAAGGGGTCTCTCTTTGAACTTCCTTTCCCGAGGTTTCTTCCATTTTTTCCCTACAAGGGATTTTTTTGGGAGTTTTTCCTTGTCTTCTTAGAGAGTCAAGGCTGGGGGGCTATCAAGAGGCAGGGCCTGTTAAAGCCCATTGCGCCACTTCTTGTGTGACTTTGGGCTGTAAATAAATTGTATTGTATATGAAAGCTATCAATATAAATTCTTCTCAATACAAATGATTACATTTTTTTAATTGATTTTTAAAGGTTGTCCTGTTTTACTACTACATGGGCAGAGCTGCGGGGGACAGCTAGTCAGAAATACTATACAACAGTACAAACCACTTTGTTCTCGCACAGCCTTCCTCACAACGTGCAGGCACAGAGCACTGCGACAAGTAAGAATAGGTGATGCCAATCACTAAAGGCACAACTATCACATGCAAGGATACAGATTTGTTAAAATACATTAAAAACAAACTAGAAAGTAATTACCATAAATGAAAGACAACAATGTATGTCCATCAGTTCACTGTAGAATCACAGCCAGATTGTAGAAAATAAGTTAGAGGCAAGTGAGAGACACTCAGAATCCTGGAGACCAATGAGCTGCCTCACCCCACTGGCCATTCTAGAGCTGAGTCAGTGCTGGACCAGACAATCAGATTGAAGGACCCTTCTACTCAATGAATTCAGTGAGCCTTTATCAGAGATTCATTTTTCAAACAAGTTGGCAGTAGAGCAGTGGCACCAAGTGCCACATGAAGATACAGAGAAGAGAAACAAATAAGAGGAGCATTAGTAACGATTTTTAAATATTGTATTACTTACATTTTAGTACTGATGACTAACAACAGAGATTAAGTCTGCACAATTAATCAGCAGCTCTAGTCAGGGTATGCTAAACTGAAGTTGTGAGTCTTCAGACTGATTTGAAAGCTGAGACTGAAGGGGCACCTCTTATAGTAGCAGGCAGACCACTCTACAGATTTGGGGCCCTGTAACTAAAAGCGCGACCTTGGACTGTTATTTTATTAATCCTTGGAATCATATGTAGGCTGGCATGTACGCTTTAAGTAAATATATGTTCAGATAAGGAAGCAGGGCCTTGGCCATTTAAGGTTTTATAAGTTAAAAGAACTATTTTGATATCTTCCCTGAACTTAAATGGGAATCAGTGTAAGGACTTGAGAACCACTACCACTAGCGCTACCACTTCAAATGTCTCCCCTATCATTTTGGCCTAGAAAAGGGGCTGTGTAAACTGCAAAAATAATTGGAGGCAATTTCTAGGGAGATTATTAGGAATGAAGTCCAGGAATCGGCACTGATTTCCTAGAGATGTCCGTACACGGGTTTGGTTCATGCCTTGCACCTCATGAAGCATGTATCAGAATAATGATTTTGATATATTGTATTAGTTCCCAAGAGGAAATTGTCTGTTTGCATGATTTTTTTCATGGGTCAGAGTGCAGGGGCGGTCATTGTACAGTGCTCCTGGAGCAATTTTCAGGTTAAGGACATTGCTCAAGGGCCCAATGAGTTAGGATCCCTTCTAGCAGTAATGAGATATGAGCCAGCAACCTTTCAGAGTCCAGTGCAGATCCTTAGCCACAGAGCCACCACACTACCCAGTTTAACTAATAAATAATAAATTGGTACTCCACAGTCATAGAAATGGTAAGCTAAATTTGCCAAACAGTTATTCACCATTGAAGATGGGCGCTAGGCTTTTTGGGGTTTTATTTAATTAATTTTCTAAGTGGGGGTGAAAATACAAAACATTTTGAATAGCTCAAAAACCTGAATTCACACAGGGACACTTCAGCTTTCTTCCTTCTATCATCTCTTGTTGTTTTCAATTCTATAATCTCCTCCATTCTGGGCTGGACATTTGTCCCGCAGTTTGGCAGTTAAGGGGTATTGCATTGTGCTAATTGTAAGGCACCACACGCGTGTCAGTTTTATTAGCGTTTGAGATTTGCCCAAATATACACAATGATATGACCAGATCAGATTTGCAGACAGCTATAATGAATCTCATTTGAGCTGTTCATCTGTCTAATATTTAGGATACACTTTGGCCAGAAAGTATTGAGTACTTCACTTTTTCCACATTTTTTTACTTTGCTTCCTTGTGCTAAAATCATTTAAATGACATTTTTTCCTTCCTCAAACAACACTCAATGCCCCAGAATGACAACAGGATTTCCGAAGTTTTTAAAACTGTATTAAAAATAAATTACACTTTGCTATGACAGTCAAAATTTAGCTCAGGTGCATCCCATTCTATTGTTTGTCGTTGAGGTGTTTGAAGACCACTTGTGGTAGATTTCAGTTGTTTGGATGTGAATAGGATGGGCACTCACACATGTCTATACGAGGCCCTACAGCTGACAAGGCATATGAGAATGAAGCCCTTGAGGTCAAAGGAATTACCTGCAGAAACTAGAGACAGGACTGTGAGGTGAGACAGATCTGGGGAAGGCTACAAAAACTTCCCACATCATCGAAGATTCCCAAGTGTTATGTTTGCACTGATAATTCTTAAATGGAAGATGTTTTGGATGACTACCACTCTTGTAGGGTTGGCCACCTGGTCAAACTGAGCAGTTTTGGTAAAAGGTGACCAAGAACCCAAGGTTTCATTCTTCCTCCTCTTCATAAATGGGGTAAACTTCCAGAAAGACAACTGTAAGATCCATTTGCTAGTTATTTAGGTTATGTCAAGCTGAAGTATTTTCTTAGTTATGTTAAATGTTTGTCTGTATGTTAGTGCAGTCTATGGGAGGTTCTATTAAAACCTCCACAAGCTGAATTGATATAGAATATTCTGTTTCTTGTCCCTCTGACTAGAGATTAGTCTCAGTTAGTGATCTGCCTTATCTAGGTAGCTAGGTATGGCATGGAGGGCACACAGTTTCAAACCGTGCCCAGTTTTATGTAATGTAGCATGCTCTATTGAACATGCAGCACCATATGTTTTGAACAAATTGAATGTGAAGTAAAGCATAGAGAAATAGCTCATCTTTAAGTGTAAAATCAACTAAAGTTACCAAGAAAAAGTTAAGCTTAAATAAGAAACGTTTCATCCTTTTTTGCCTTTTATTCTGCGTGTGTAACAACTTTTCCCTATTCTTCTGGGAACTGTTTGCCTTGAATTTTCACTAAATCTTTTTTAAAGAAACAAACATTTTGGACTGAGAAATTTCTTTTGCTACACGTTTGAATCCTGCTCGATCCTGCCTTACCTGCTAAGCAGTTACAACAACCATTACTATCGCACTTCTTCTTTAAACTTTTTTTCTTGTTAAACTTCAGCTGTTTTCTATACTGGAGTTTGACAGATAATTAAATTCTTACATGATCTGGCTGAAAAAAGAACAAGCACTGAAATTCTCTTTATTGGAAAGAACAAGGCCTTTAACGTCTACCCCTGCCAACCTTTCTCATTTAGCTGCCATATGTCCTTTTTGATAGAGTGGTACTTCGATGGTTTTGTGTTTTTGGAAAGAGCTGATGCTCCCTTGGTTACGAGCAGGTAATCAATCAATATTTTTATTTTGTAAACTGAGGTCGACATTCTAAATTAAAATAGTGTATGTACATTTTTAGAAGAGCCAACTGCACATACATTAAGTTTGGTTTGTGCAGAGGTGTTAGCAATGAACTCTGGTGCACTTTTGCTTTACAGTCATTTCCTTGATACTATAATTCTAATACATTCCTTATAATTTAGAAAAGAATAGGAAAAATTTTATAAAGGAATGGATGAATATTAACCCTTTGAAACTGGTAGGTCAGTTCTTGGGCCAGCCGTATAGTAGTAAATACCTGAAAGGCCCATTGTCATAACAGTTTATGCGTATCTGTCATGCTCCGCTACTGTTACACTACTCTTCTCTTTAAATCTTGCAGTCTACTGCTGTAGCGGGATCTTCTTAAAAGGCCACTTCACCCATCATCATAACCCAGCTGGCTGGTATATCGGCCTTCGCTATATCAGACTACACACCATCACCCATATACGTTTAGAGAACCTAATCACAGGCTCAGTCGAACGATGCAGTAACCCACCAAGACGAGAGAGGACACTGCAGCTAACCCTGTCTTCTTCTACTTTCCCCACAGTGCCGAGAAGCTGCCCAGAGACAGCGATTAAACCTGTCTGAGCAAACACCAGAAGGAGCTCTTCTAGAGGCGACTGCTTGCAATTTCCTTGTTTATTATTTCCCACATACGAGACACACACCGTAGAGCAGCTTTTCTCAACCTTTTTCCTCTTGTGGAACCCTTGAAATAATATTCATGTTCTAGGAAACTCCTACATAATAATTATATTATTATTAGTATTTTTTTATTTACAAATTTAAAGATTATAAGGAAAATGTATAACATAATACAGTAATCCCTCCTCAATCGCGTGGGTTGCGTTCCAGAACCCCCCGTGATAGATGAAAATCCGCGAAGTAGAAACCATATGTTTGTATGGTTATTTTATATATTTTAAGCCCTTATAAACTCTGCCACACTGTTAACATTATTAGAGCCCTCTAGACATGAAATAACACCCTTTAGTCAAAAGTTTAAACTGTGCTCCATGACAAGACAGAGATGACAGTTCTTTCTCACAATTAAAAGAATGCAAATATATCTTCTCTTCAAAGGAGTGTCTGCATCAGGAGCAGAGAATTTCAGAGAGAGAGAGAGAGAGAGAGCGCTCGCAAAGAAAAGCAAACAATCAAAAAATCAATACGTGTGCTTTTAAGTTTGCCAAAGCACCGCAATAAAGTGGCATTTTTTAGAGGAGCGTCAGTATCTTCTAAGCAAACAGCCTCTGTGCAAACAGCCCCTCTGCTCACATCTCCTCCGTCAGGCACAGAGAACGTCAGAGAGAGAGAGAGAGCGCGAGATTAAAGCAAACAATCAAAAAATCAATAAGTGTGCTTTTGTTCTTTTAAGTATGCGGAAGCACCGCGATAAACTGGCATTTCTTAGAGGAGCGTCCGTATCCACTAGGCAAACAGCCTCTGTGCAAACAGCACCTCTGCTCACACCCCCTCCGTCAGGCGCAGAGAATGTCAGAGAGGGTGAGATAGAGGCAGAGACAAGCAAACAATCAAGCACCGCGCGGGAAGCATATCTTATAGCATTAAGGAGTTTTAGTTAATATGTAATACGTGCTCTGATTGGGTAGCTTCTAAACCATCCGCCAATAGCGTCCCTTGTATGAAATCAACTGGGCAAACAAACTGAGGAAGCATGTACCATAAATTAAAAGACCCATTGTCCGCAGAAATCCGCGAACCATCGAAAAATCTGTGATATATATTTAGATATGCTTACATTTAAAATCCGCGATAGAGTGAAGCTGCGAAAGTCGAAGCGCGATATAGCGAGGGATTACTGTATAACAATAATAAGTGCTATACTTACAGTATACTCTATTTACAGTTTTCAAAAGAATAAGATAAATCAAATGTATGTGCCAAAGAAAAGTTATTCTTGAAACAGGTATGGTTAATAAAATTTACTTTTCTAATATGAAAAATGTGCCACATTTTCACGGTTAAAATCTTAGAAAAATGAAAAGAAGATGATAAATAAAACATAGACTAATAAAACTGAAGCAGGCCATGTTTATAAAGTGCACTAGTTGTTCGAACGAAATGTACTCAAACAGAAATTCAATATACTTGTTCAAACAATGAAATTTAAAAGCAACATGTGCATGACAAGAATGTGTGTCTGACTTCATCTGACTTGGTCAACATAACCTCAAAGTAACGAGGTAATAACTTTGTGATAATTATTGTTAATAGTTTTATCATTTTCATACATCAACATACAAATTACTACTGACTACTATAGAATAGCTAGAAAAGTATCAATAAAACTGAAAAACCACGGTCGGATAATACACTTTTAGTGTTATGTTCAGAGAGTAAAGAATTTATAAGGTTAAGTTTTGTATGTGCACTAGCAGAACCATCTTGCGATTCGGTGAATAAAAATCAGGTTTGAACGCCTGCTCAAGCACTTTTAAAACGCATGCTTATTAGCTCAAACTGTATTTAAAAATGCCAATTTTTAGGTTTGAATACTCAAAATGTTGTGTGATTAATTTAAAAACAATGCCTATATAAAAGCAAACAAAACAAATAAACTGGAAAACAGGGAGAGAGCAAAAACATACTAACTTTTCAAATTAATGAGTGAATACATACCTGCACACTAGAAAACACATCGGACTGATGAGAGACTGACAGAACTTCTCACGTTTCTTGCTTACACTACCCAGCACCAGTTAACATTAGCGCTAGTTGCTGTATGATAAGTGATGCATGGACAGCACTGCCGCACATCCTAGGGGCTGTTAATATAACTAACGCAAACTCGAATTTATTCCTTTCATAGAAGGGTTATTATTTTCTTCCACTGTTCAACTTTATTTTCTATTGCTGTTCATTATCATTTCGTTCCACGGAATCCTGGTTGAGAAAAGCTGCCATAGAGCATTATTTATTTTCCTTGACTTTATGTTTGTCTGAGGACCATTAAAGGGATGACCCAGTTGGTGCCCCAAACTTTCTTTTCTTGGTTGTAGTACTAGGGTGTTGTACCGTGTTAGCCATTATGAATGTAGAGAAAAGCCAAGCAAAACGACACCTTTTATTGGCTAACTAAAAAGATTACAATATGCAAGCTTTCGAGGCAACTCAGGCCCCTTCTTGTCATTCCTGCACCAGGCCACAGCACATAACATACCGCTATTTAGTTACACTGTTACGCTACCTACGCAAGTCACATTACTGTTTTATTACCTGCAGGTCAGATTTTTGTTTTGGCCTTAAGGTTTCCAGGAAGAAACGGAAAGTTGAGCATCTGCAAACAAAAGATGCTTAGTGTGTGCAACAGAAGTATGAACAGATGTTTACCCTTCTGTTCCTTGGGAGGTTTCTTTACTCCCTTGAGCTCTGTTGAGGATATCAGCGTTATGGTGTGACACTTGTACCACACCCGGTCAAACTCCCCACCTGCCACTGTGCCGCACCAAAGGGGTTCCGGGCACTTGATGTCAGAAGTCAGAGCCCTAGTGGGAAAGCGAGACACGGGGTGATTGATAGAAAGACAATTTTAATGACATGAAGTGTTCTTATGCATTAAAGCTGTTTTGAAGCAAATCACTTAAAAGTGCACTTTTGGCATTCAGTCCTTTTCATGGACAATAAAAAAAATGATGAAAACTACTAGAATGAAAGTGGATAATTTAGCCAGGACATCAGGATTCACCCTACTCTTTATGAAGGGTGGCCAGAGATCTTTTATTACCAAAGAGAGCAAGGACCTCCAGTTTACATCTCATCCAATGGATGCACCATATTTACAGAACAGTGTCCATGCCACTGCAACTGGGGCATTGGGATCTACACACAGATGATAGGGCACTTTTCGGGCACTGTGGGAACTGCATGGTGCTTTGATCGGGTGGTGGTGGTAGCGCAGATCACCACCACAGTAAAAACAGAAAAAGAACAGCAGAGAAACTAGGGATTAGTACAGATTGTTTAGCCATGATAAAAAATGATAATTAAAGGCATTATAAGGGATCTAACATTTGCTATATTTCTTAATTGAAAAAATGCTGTCCTGGTAACCTGATTAATATGTGATTTAAAATTTAGGTCAGAGTCAATCATTAGGCCTAAATTCTTTAACTCTGTGTTGACTTTTAAGCTTATTGGATCAAGTTTATTTCTTATATTCTCATTATACTCATTTTTGCCAATCACTAAGATTTTTGATTTCTTCTTATTTAGTTTGAAAAAATTACAACTCATCCATTCAGTTACACAAATAAGACATGTCAGTGAACCAAGAGAATCAGGGTCATCAGGCGCTATTGATTAATATAGTTGTGTGTCATCAGCATAGCTGTGGTGGCTCAAGTTATGCCCCGAGATAATCTGACCTAATGGAAGTATAGAGATTGAAAACAGCAGCGGACCCTGGAGAGATCCTTGTGGGACACCATATAGAATATCATGTGTCTTCAATGTATAATTACCACAACTAACAAAGAATTTTCTACCTGTCAAGTAAGACTCAAACCAATTTAAGACCCTGCCAGAGAGGCCCACCCACTAACTAAGGTGATTTATAAGAATATTGTGATCAATGGTATCAAATGCAGCACTCAGATCTAAGAGGATGAGAACAGATAAATGGCTTCTGTCCACATTTACCCGAAAGTCATTTACTACTAAACTGTGACTGAATCGGGGTGAGGTGGTGTAGCAGGCTGTGTTCTGCTAAACTACATATTTACAAAACAAAAGTGGACTGTTAGCGCAGTGATAAGGAGCTACGAGTTTCTTGGCGTATGTCAGGAAAATTTAAGGAGGGCAAGAACAACAAAAAAAAAAAATGCTTCAAAGGTTATAGTGTTAACAAACCATGTTGAAAAAAATCACTGATTACTTCTGAAAAACTCTCCACTCTTGTGCTTGACTACGTGTGTGGTTAGAAATGAAACTGCAAATCCAGGCGTACAAAGAAACATTTATCTTGTCCTTCATTTGACAGGCCTGACACGGACAGCCATTTCTGGTCAAACTCCAAGTGAGCAGGAAGAATAACTAGAGGCATATAAATGTAGTTTTTTTTTTATTATTTTTTAGGTAAGTAATGTAATAAAAATTGAAACACAATTAAAAATGAATCAACAGTGGGGACAAGCGAGTAATTTGCCAGGACACAGGTTTCAACTTATTCCTTTCTTGCTGCTGTCTAGTTTTACTCCCAGACACAAAAACAGGATGTTTAATTTGTAGGTCAATCTGAAGCAGGTCTCACTTTCACTGAGACGCCATGACCTTCTGACTGTGGCTGTCTGTGTTCTTTTAAAATCATTAGCCTGTCACCTGCGAGCCAGCAGAAAGGTGACACATGCCAGAGGCCAACATGTTTCTTCGGGTGACAAAATGCCATCTTTTTTATTGTATACGGCAATTTTCCATGACACTTCAGGGACCAAATATTATATTCCACTTTTGAAGTGACAAGTTGTCATCAAAAGTACAAAGACATAAATTTATGGTTAGATTATCAGGCTTTATGGTAGAGTACCGGTAGTATTGGGATCTGGAGGCCATCATGTAATGCGTTTCGCAGAGTTTTGACAGAGCTCTTACGGAAAAGCCAAAACTGTTAAATTTTTAGCTTTTAGTGTGCAACTTTTGAGCAGATGCTGAAAAAATCCCATTACATAAAAAAGATGACTGGGCAGATCCAAGCAACTATACTCCAGTAAGTCATAGTCCATCACAGGTAAATTATTGGAATTATTAACACTAGAATTACCAAAGACTACGAAAAAACTCATAATCCTGGCCCACCTTAAATCTGTTTGCACCTCTCCATCAGCAACTTTTGTGTTGTAAATGTGTCAATCAGCACAAGCAGCAAGCAGCCTGCTATCCCATCACCCACCAACATAGAAAGGGCAGAAAGTTCTCTCAGCTCAAGTCTTTTTACCTGAGTGTGAGTTGCCTGGAGTTGTAGAGGGTAAATAATATATCATTATTTGGAATATATGCATTTCATGTGTGTTCCGTGTCTACAACAATCTATGTAAACACATCGTTAAAACAGAAACTTTTTCCATGTTTTAGTAATAATTGACAAAATGTAGACATAAAGTGTATAATGTGTGAAGCCTGAAGTCCAAATATCATATAAACACTTTCACAAAAGGTATAAGTATAACAAAACAAGTGCGCTTTTATTCAAGAATATAACTGCAGAAAAAGAGCTTGCGTTAGAGCATGACATTGACACGCATTTAATATGACCACTTTAGTGGTGCAGCGGTTAGATCTGCTGACTCATAATCAAGACGTTTGCTGTTTGATTACCAGACGCCTCTGTTTTGAGTAGTGAGCTGCTCTTATTCTTACTTTTATAGAATAAAAGCATAAATTTAATTTGAGTCTTTAACAGCCCGTGTAAATATATGGTGCTTGTAAAGGTTAGCATTTTTTTTTTATTCACTTTTATTCTCTCAGTCGCATTCACGCTCCCCCTGATCTGACACTGGTATTTTCAAATAAAGACGTGCTATAACAGAGGTGAACTCAGATGAGGATGAGGATTCTACATTAGAGAAAGAGAACAGAAGCCCTCCCCACAAGAAACATACACTCACACATAAGAACAACGCAGCTGCACCAGGTGTGAAGGCAAAAGATGGCACTGTTTGGATGCAGCAAGAGGTCGGGCATCATCCTGCCAGTCAGTCTGCCCCACACGTGTCCTTCAAAGAAAAAGCAGGGCCTACAGAACTCGCCAACGTATTGTGCAAAGTCCAGTTTGTGATTATGTTTTGTGATGGTCTTTATATAAAAACATTTATATGTTACTTATATAAAAGCCACATTGAATGTTATTTACGTTGATTTATTTACTTATCTTCCTACAGCGTAAAGTCACAAGTAAACTGCAGAGCGTCTTCTATTTGATGAACATGGACATGCTGACACAGTACATGTGAACTGAAGTGACTTTAGCTGCAGGTGGAAGCTCCTGTCGCACCCTACGCAACTGTGTTTGACCTTATTCAGGAAAAGATCCCAGTCACCCCATGGAAGAAAGATTTTCCGAGACTAAGGTCAGAAAGCTCATGAAACTGGACAAAGGCAGAACCGTAACAACAGTTGCATGGAGCTTGAAATGAAATGCATGTATTCCAAATAACGATATATTATTTACCCTCTACAACTCATGGCAGGTAGACAGACTTGAGCTGAGAGAACTTTCTGCCCTTCCTGCATTGATGGGGAGATGAAATAACAGGCTGTTTGCCGCTTATATTTATCGACACATTAAAAAACACAAAAGACGCAGATGGGGAGGTACGAACGGATTTAAGGTGGACCGGGATTACGAGTTTTTTCATAGGTTTTGGTAATTCTAGTGTTAAGGGACAAATTAAGGAACACAAGGTGAGAAGAGAAACCTTCAGTGTGGCTTCAGATGAGCAAGGTTGTGTTTTATTAACATGCTGGAACTGTGTGAGGAAGCAACAAAAGGATGCAATCAGCTTATGAAATTATTTGTCTTGACTTTCAGAAAGCATTTGATAAGATGTCACATGAGAGGGATGGTATCAAACTTAAAGAAGTGGCACTTCAGGATGTGGTGTGCAAATGGGTGCAATACACAGGAACCAGAAGGTGATGGTGCAAGGAATCTTATTAGAATTGGTTGATGTTATTTAAAGATTTTAGTTCTGTATTTAACACAATAAATCCCTTTAAGCCCATCACCAAAGTGAGGGACCTGCGGCTGAGCATTCCAATGTGCAGCTGGATTTTTAACTTTCTTTCAGGCAAGACCACATGTGGTTTGGGTGAGTAGCCATACATCATCTTCCTTCACTCTCAACACAGGGGATCCACAAGGATGTGTGCTGAGTCCTCTGCTGTACTCCCTCTACACTTATAACTGCACATCTGTACATCATTGTCATGTTTGCTGATGACACAGCTGTGGGAGTCCTGATCTCTAACAACAGTCAGTGGGATTACTTGGATGAAGTGGAGAGCCGTTCACAAGGAATTCAGGACAACATAAGGTGCCACAGGAGAGGTTGGGCATCAAACTAAAAGAAGTGGAAGTTCAAGGTGTTGGTTGCAAATTGTCTCAGAAATAGGAAGCAGTGGGTGATGGAATGAGGAACCTTATCAGAATTGGCTGATGTTAACAGTGATATCCAGCAGGGGTCATTGTGGGGGCTGCTGCTATTTTTAATATATATAAATGATTTGGATAGAAATATAAATAATAAGCTGGTGGACTGGCAGATAATGTAGAATCCATTGAATCATCACAGAGGGACTTGGACAGCATACAGGCTTCAGCAGATTTGGTGGCTGATGAAATTTAATGTCAATAAATGTTAAGAATTACATGGAAGAAGTAAAAATATGAAGTTTGAATATATAATGAGAGGTCAGAAAATTGAAAGTACACCTTATCAGAAGGATTTAGGAGTCGTAGTGGACTAGTCACTATCAACTGCCAGTGTTCAAACACCATTAAGAAGGCTAACAGGATGTCAGGTTATATAGTGCCCTGATGTGTGCAGTACAAATTCAAGGAGGTTCTGTTCAACTTCTATAACATACTGGTGAGGCCTCATCTGGAGTACTGTGTGCAGTTATTGTCTCCAGGCTACAAAAAGGACATAGCAGCACTAGAAAAAGTCCAGAGAAGAGAGACTAGGCTGATTTCAGGACTACAGGGGATGAGTTATGAGGAAAGATTAAAAGATCTGAGTCTTCACAGTTTAAGAAAAAAAGATTGAGGAGACATGAGTGAAGTGTTCTAAAATTATGAAGGAAATGAATCCAGTGGAGCAAGACTGTGACTTTAAAACAAGTTCATCAAGAACACGGGGGCACAGTTGGAAACTTGTTAAGGGTAAATTTTGCACAAACATTGGGAAGTATTTATTCTCATAGAGAACTACTGTACATACACATGGAATAAGTGACCAAGTAGACAGAAGGACTTTAGGGGTCAAAACTCAACTTGATGTGATTTTTAAAGAATTAAGAGGATAGGGCTGGCGGGCTTTGTTGGGCTGAATGGCCTGTTCTCGTCTAGATTGTTCTAATGTTCTAATATAAAAAAAATATAAACTGTTTGGAATATCGCTGGACATTCATCCCGGCCAATACCCCCAGGCCGCCAGGTGGAGCCCTCCCTGCAGCATGGAGGTGCCCTGAATGCCAGCAGGGAATTATGGATGTTGCTGTTTTCCTTTACAGCCCTGCTGGATACCAGGGGGGCCGCTAGAAGGCGCTGCAGAGAGGAGCAGTGACTATTTGCCCTACGCCCTGGAAGTACAGTACACATAGACAAGAAGAATGGCGTACTTCCGGGTTGAAGAAGAGGATTTTATCTGACCCGGAAGTGATAAGGAGTCACATGGACTGAAGGATGAGAAAAACTTCCGGGTCAGGGACTATAACAGAGACTGAGAAACACCAGAGCATTGAGCTGAGCTTGGTGGAAGGGTGGCAATGCGTCTGGGAGAGGTGGAGTGTATTGATTTGTGATTATTGGATTTATTTATGAGTATTGTGGAGAGGAGTGTGCTTTGTACACTGTTGTTAATTAATAAAGTCAATTATTGGACTTTTATCTGGTGTCTGACGTATAGTCCGAGGGTTCAAGAGGACGAGAGCGCCCTCTATCTGTCACCACTGCTACAAACTTGTATGTGTGGCGACTGTCAAAGTGCAGTCAGGTAGGATAGGATTAGGGTAGGGGATAGGGCCTACATGGCATGCTCAGGCACACTTATTTCCCTATTTAATCATTGAATATTTTTTGCTTTTTTCAACCGACTATAATTAGGGTTAAGGTTTGGGTTATAAAGTAGCAGTTATTACCTCTGCACCATTCAAGAATACATGTAAACTCTCTGTCGATTGACATTTGAGCTTAAGTTTTTAACTCATTGACAGCCACATATAAATTAGATGATTTTTTTCTTTGGTTATATTCTTGAATAAAAGCACACATGTTTATTTGATATTTGGACTAAATTCTTCACACATTATACACTTCATGGTATTATTAGCATTACATGGAGAAAGTTTCTGCTTTAGGTATGTGTTCAGCACTTCTTGCATTTCTTGCATTTCCTTTCATCCTACACTCACCCAGATCTTTGTAGACATGGAACACACATGAAATGCATGTATTCCAAATAAAGACATACTGTATTATTTACCCTGTACAACTCCAGGCACATCACATGCAGATAAGGAGCCTTGGTTTGAGCTGGGAGAACTGAGCTCAGTCAAGGCGGGGGACAGCAGGCTGCTTGCTGCTTGTGCTGATCGACACATTTACAAAACAAAAGACGCTGATGGTAGAGGTGTGAAGGGATTTAAAGTGGGCCTGGGATTACGAGTTTTTCATAGACTTCAGGAATTCTAGTCTTAAAAGTATCTGAGAGCATGAGCAAAACGATTCTCTGACCAATGTAACAAAATTTGGACCCTTCGGCAGAACTTCTGTTAAAGCAGGCTGGTGCAGGCACCCTCAGCCCCAACGAAAGCACCTGGAGACTCAGAACAGGCAGCAGAATCAGGCTTTATTGTAAGGCACACATACAGACGCAACCATAATGGAACAATGAACCCCTAGCTTACATTATTACAACTCTTATTACAATGCTTAGCATTTCAGCCATTATTTTTACTCATCTGACTTTTAGCCTTCCATTGCTCTAGTCCTGCTCTAATTAATTTCACCCATAATTCTTAGTAGAAGGGGTTTCAAACCTCGCTCTGTCCATCTTTAACAAGGGCTATTTTCTCTCCCTATTATCTTGGTGCTTGTTACCATGATTTACAAGCAAAGAGTTCACCTTCCCTTCTCTAAGTGACGTACCCATTCTTCAGTTCTCTAGCACGTCTGACCTTTGGCTTATGAAATACTCATGTTTTCTGGCTCATACCAAATAATAAAAAATATGTAGGCATACGTCTTTTTAATCCTAACTCTTACATGTTAATACTTAGTATAAAACAATGTTTACTTTCTCATGTGCTTATAATACTTTTCTAGTACGTGTAAACTGGCAATTTTAAGAATACAATTTTCTATCCTCCAAGTACTATGTCTGGCGAAAACCTCATCATCTGTCTAATGCCATTCCTACGGTGAAGCTCGATGATGGCAGCATCATGCTTTTGAGTGCTTAACAGCATCAGGTATTTAGAGGCTGGTCCAAATTGAGGGAAGAATGAATGCAGCCAAATACAGAGAGGTTCTTGAAGAACCTGTTGGAAAAACAACCATCTCAGCAGCACTCCATAAGTCAGGCATTTATGGCAGAGTGGCAAGATGGAAGCCACTCTTGAGTAAAACTTTACCAAACAGTGTCTAAAGGACTCTTAAAACATGATGAAAAAGTCCCTCTCTGGTCTAATGGGTCAAAAACTGAACTCTTAGGGTAGAGCTCCAAGCACTATGTCTGGCAAGGATGAGGAAATGCTCATCACCTGCCTAATACCATCCTTATAATGAAGTATGGTGGTGGCAGCTTTTTAGAGGCAGGAACAGGGATATTGCTCAGATATGGGTGATGGAGGAATGTATCCAAATATAGAGAGGTCCTTGAAGGACACCTGCTCCAGAGTGCAGGTGACCTCACACTGGAGTAATGTTCCTGTTCTTCATTATCTCACCTTATACAATTTCTCGTATTAGGAATTTGTTAGTTTTTGCATATCCCTTGGGGTCAGAGCACAGGGTCAGCCATTGTACAGCACCCTTGGAGCAATTGAAGGTTAAGGGCCTTGCTCAAGGGCCCAGCAGAGCAGGATCTGTTTTAACAGTGACGGGGATTCGAACCGGCAACCTTCGGGATACCAGCGCAGATTCTTAACCTCAGAGCCACCACTCTGCCCTATGTTCACCTTTCAGCATGGCAGACACTCAGAGCATATGCTGCAGTGTCTTTTGGGTCAAGTCTCTGACTGTTGTTGATTGGCCCAGCCAAAGCCCAGAGTTAAACCCCACAGAACATCTGTGGAGAGACCTGAAGGTGGCAGTTTTACAGACACTTCCCATCCTAACTAATGATGACTGAGCAGAAATGGAGTAAACTGGTCAAATCCAGGTTGTGATTGTACAGATTGTGCTGGAAGTGCTTCCCGGAGGAGCTTCCACAAAGTAGTGAATAAGATCTTCAACACAATAAAGTGCGTGGAAAGCAAGGAGGCCGGAATACTTTCTGTATCCAATGTACACATACCAATGTTTAATTCATAACGGGTGAAATAAAATGTTTGGACCATTTTCCTTTCTTACTGTCTGGGAAGTTAAAGTTTATATATACAGCAGTCAACTCCGGTGGGGTTGAGCACAAGTAAGCAGAGGAACACAAATGGCTGCAACTTGATATCTAAGCTGGTAGTTGTAAGCGTGAGATGGCGATGCTTGAGTGTTGGCCTATTTAACAAATAGAGGAGTCGGGTTAACCCTTATGACCCCTCCATGATAAATCACATGCAATGTAAGACAAGTTCATCCTGAAATTTAAGAAATAAGGGAGAAACATTCAGCAGATAAATAAAGAGTTAAAAAAAAAAGATGTATAAGAAACAAAAGCTGCGTATAATGTCTACAAGACAAATAACTCCAGTACTGACCTTAGGGCTTATGAGAGCAGGAGAGCAGCAGTTACAAAGGATATTGGAGAAGATAAATGGCATTCTGAGAGAAATGTTCCAGAAAATATGAAGGATGACCCAAAGAGATTCTTTCAACATTTAAGTCATGAGAGGACAGTCAAGGAGGAGGTAATGTGTTTTAGGAAGAATAAGTGCAAGTTAAAATATACAGATTGTGAAACAGAAAATGCTCTAAATTTGTATTTTTATGAAGTTTTCAAGATAATAATCTTCCAGTAGATAGAAGAATGAGTAACCTCCTTAGTGTTATGTTTATCCCCAGAAAAAGAAGGAAAATGTTTGAATTTTTCTAATATAAAATGTTGTTACGTTTAATGGAAACATGTCAGTACCAAAACATTAACATAAATTCAGCAGGAAAGGTCTGTGTAGTGTCCACTGCTGTACTGATGTAGATTTAGGACACGTCCTTCATGCCATATGTTTTCAAACTGTCACCAGGGCACAACCCAACGTCGCAATCAGGATGGTAAAAGTGTTTCTTTGCACACTTTTCTTAAAATTTTTTTTTTTGGTGCTTGCATCTGAAATGGTAGAAGGTCATTGCTTCATCCACATGATCGATGCCACCCATTGTGTTATTGTGGGCTACCACAGCATAACAGTTAGCGACGTCCACATTTCCCCTGACATGGACATTGACAGTTGTTACATTGTCAACAGTGCTTAGGGGGCTAACGTTTTTCTTGCCCTTCCATGTGATTGCAATCATTTTGCCTTTTTGCCATGAGGCTACCTGCACTATGTGGTTTAGTGGGTCTGTGGCTAAAAAAGACTGGTGGCTTTTAAATAATCCATTCGCTGTGTCAGTCTCCGTGGGCGCGATCATGCAGCCGCAGGTAGTTGATGGAGTATTTGGCACGTGAGGGTGCGATTGTTCTCAATTGTTTAATCGGCTTCTTGCAGTGCATGTTTGAGGCGCTGCACCCACGGAGCCATATAAGAACGGGCTGGCACAAAGAGGAGGAGGACAGAAAGGAAAGAGGAAAAAGAAACTGAAGGAAAGGCTTAGAGAGTGAGAGCAGCATTGGGGGTGAAAGGAAGAGGACAAGCCAGCCAGCCAGCATAAATGAGAGAGGTCAGGGCAGTCAGGGGTCAAGATAGAGCAAAGGATTGGTGCTTAAGAGACGAATCGAGCCCACTGAATGGGAGAGTGGGTACGATCGTGGAGGAGTCCGCCCTAGGGATCAGAGGGACGACTTCAAGTGTGAGAAAGAAGATGGGAGGAGAACCGACCCTGAGCGGTCTGGCAGATGCCAGGGGAGGCAGCCAAGACGGGGGTCAGTAGTGTGAGTACCGCGGTGGCTGAAAACTCTTCCGCTGAGCATGTCTTGGGTGAGCTTGAGAGATTGGAAAGAGCTGTGCTTGGCTGGTGTGATCCCAATGTCTGCTATAAGGATTTTAATCTTATTTTAAACGTCTGGATTTTACCTTTTTTGTATGGATTATTTATTGACTTTGGAAAAACTGCACTATTTATTTGGACACTTTGCTTTGTTTTAATAAAAGCACTTCTGCACCTTTCCCCTTGCTTCATTTGTTGTTCTCATTGTCCAGCTCATCCGGTTACATTATCAACAGTGTTAGGCTCGAGAGGCTCCTTGAAGAGAAGAGGGAGCATGGAGCAGAACCCACATCATCACACACCACAGTGAATCTTCACACAACCAAATTCACCAGGCCTATCACAGTGGTACAGTCGTGCATGCTGTATAAAATAGTTTTAATATCTGTGTCAACATTTGATGACCAATTCGCATTTGTGAAAACCTCATCATCTCTCTAATGCCATCCCTACAGTGAAGCACGGTGATGGCAGCATCATGCTTTTCAGTGCTTAACAGC
This sequence comes from Polypterus bichir lapradei, assembly GCA_026402145.1. Classification (NCBI taxonomy): domain Eukaryota; kingdom Metazoa; phylum Chordata; class Cladistia; order Polypteriformes; family Polypteridae; genus Polypterus; species Polypterus bichir. Next base: position 106,711,033 of record JANRMT010062796.1, on the reverse strand, counting down.
ATCAGGTATTCAGGGGATGGTCTAATTTGAGGGAAGAATGAATGCAGTCAAATACAGAAAGGTTCTTCGAGAAACTGTTAGAAAAACAACCATCTCAGCAGCACTCCATAAGTCAGGCATTTATGGCAGAGTGGCAAGATGGAAGCCACTCATGAGTAAAACTGTAGATAGGTGTGTGCCTTTCCTCATCATTTCTCCAGTCAATTAAATTGACCACAGATGAACTCCAAACAAGGTGTAGAAACATCTCAACAAAGATCAACAGAATGATATGCATATATACAGTATATATAATGTCCCGCAATGCACACTGCATGCCACAACAAAAACCAAGCCGAGGACAAATACTGGTGACGCATTGATCAGGGCAAGGGGATAAAATGGTTTCTAAAGCTTTGAGTGTTCCCTGGAGCACAATAACCTTCATAATTGTGAAATGGAAGAAGTTTGGAACCACCAGGAGTCTTTCTAATATTGGCCATCTAAACCAACTACCCTATGGTATTGTAGCAGAACTTCTGCTCAAATGGGCCAACCTGTCAGAAGGATGACGACCACAGCAGCATTCCATCCACATTGTCATCACTACTATTGCTTGACTCAACTAATGTTTCCGTCTCAGTTTGTTCTAAAACCAGCTTTACAGCTTTTCGTTTACACGCTATTGTCTGTGCTCTGCCCCATTCATGAATGTTTATTTGCAATAGAAATATTTTTTGCAGCATGTTATTTTATCCAATTGATGGCAGTACAATAATGTCCCATGTGTTATTCGGGCCCTATGCTGTATATCAGATCATTAAAGCTTAGCCTGAGAGATTCTCGGGCTGAACTGTTTTTACATAGAATTCCAAACCTGAGAGACACTGAGGATTAATGCCAAGGAGACTAAGGACTGTTTGTCATTGTAAGGATTTATGGTGACCTTTCTTAAAACGTAAAATTCCACAGCTAAATTTCAGACCCTTTTAAAGTAGATCCATAGTTAAGTGTCATCTTCGCAACCTCTATGCTCTACTCATGCACCCGTTGGAGAAAAGTCATGCCCCTCAGACCCATTGTAATTAGACTTCACTCAGATTTAGCTGCTACTGTGACTCTTGCTTTTATTCTCTAGTGGGCACCCCTTTCAGCGGACTAGAGCAACAAGACAAGCCAGTGAGCATGGCTAGGTTCTTTATTTATTCACTATAATGTTTAATATTACTTAAGATTCCAAAAGCAGAAGCAAGCAAACTGAGTTTGACAATCACACCATACAACCAAGATTTTTAGGAACTGTCACAAAAGGTGCTGACCGAAGCACCCGATGTTCAACAGTGTTCAGGTAGTTCTTAGCTCTTGTGGTTGTGCTGCTTTAGCTCAGTTGACTCACAGCATGGAGATCTGCTTAAGGGTGATTCACATACTCACACTGATGCTTGTCTGCAGAGTAGTCATTGGGTCAGCACCTGTGTATATGGAGACACTGGTGAGGTACTATGCTCTTTCTCACCCACTCAGGTCTGCCAGGTGAAGAGCATCTGGTGATGCCACCTCTACATGGCATCAAGTTTCAATTCAGACTCTGTGTATTTCCTAGTTCCCACCTCCATCTCCCTCAATGTATTTAAGAAGAGATTGAAGACCCATCTGTTCTGTGAATATCTGTCAAATTGACTTTAAAATGCTGCTGATGGTTTACAAAGCCTTAAATAATCTCACTCCATCTTATATTTCAGAATGTCTTACACCTTACACTCAAAATCATAACCTTAGATCTTAAAATGAGTGTCTGCTTATAATTCCAAAAGCTAAACTTAAAAGAAGTGGTGAGGCGGCCTTCTGCTGTTATGCACCTAAAATCTGGAATAGCTGACCGACAGAAATTCACCAGGCTAATACAGTGGAGCACTTTAAAACACTGCGGAAAACTCATTACTTTAACATGGCTTTCTCATGGCTTCATTTTAGTGTAAACCTAATATTCTGTATATGCATTGAAATTTTTTTTTCTCATGGCTCCGCAATCTGTACTAATCCCTACTTTCTCTGCTGTTCTTTTTCCGGTTCTCTGTGGTGGCGATCTGCACTACCACCACCTGATCAGAGCACTGTGCAGTTCTTACATTGAAGGATTGAAGGCCAAAGGTCCACATGATTGTCATCATCTAATTCTTCCACATGAAGCCTGAAAACCATGAGGACTGATTGAGATCATTGATGTGAGGTAGAATGCCTAGACGGGGCTGGGTGGTCTTGTGGCCTTGGAACCCCTGCAGATTTTGTTTTTTCTCCAGCCATCTGGTGTTTTTTTTTTTGTTTTTTCTGTCATCCCTGGCCATAGGACTTTAATTTATTCTTTGTTAATTAGTATTGTCAAAGTTTATTTGTATATATATATATATATATATATACTAGCAGAATACCCGCGCTTCGCAGCGGAGAAGTAGTGTATAAAAGAAGTTATGAAAAAGAAAAGGAAAAATTTTTAAAATAACGTAACATGATTTTTAATGTAATTGTTTTGTCATTGATATGAGTATTGTTGTCATATTTATATATATCTATATATCTATATCTATATCTATATATATATATATATATATATATAGCAAAATACCCACGCTTGGCAGCGGAGAAGTAAAAAGAAAAGGAAACATTTTAATAATAACGTAACATGATTGACAACATAATTGTTTTGTCATTGTCATGAGTGCTGCTGGCATATATATATATATATATATACATACATGTGTACATATATACATACACACATATACTATGGGGTGCGAAACAGGCAAATACATTGATTTTCTGAATATATAAAGTCGGCGTCAGAATATATAAAGTCAAAACTTGAATATATAAAGTCATTCCTGAATATATAAAGTCACTGTTGGAATATATAAAGTCAAAACTTTAATACATAAAGTCAGCGTCGGTATATATAAAGTCAAAACTTTTTTCTAAATATATAAAGTCAAAACTTGAATAAATAAAGTCACCGCTGGAATATATAAAGTCAAAACTTGAATATATAAAGTCATCGCTGGAATATATAAATTCAAAACTTGAATATATAAAGTCAGCGTCAGAATATATAAAGTCAGCGCTGGAATATATAAAGTGAAAACCTGAATATATAAAGTCAACGTCGGAATTTATAAAGTCATTCCTGATTATATAAAGTCAACATCGGAGTATATAAACTCATTCCTGAATATATAAACTCAAAGTCAAAATATATTGATTGAAACGACTCTGAACTGAAGTAAGTTAACAAAAACGTATTCAGAAAAATAAATTAAAAAAACACTGTTCGGTTAATGTTTTGAAAATGATGCATTTGCCCTGCCCAGGATTGGTTCCTGCCTTGCACCCAGTGTTGGCTGGGATTGGCTCCAGCAGACCCCCGTGACCCTGTGGTCGGATTCAACGGGTTGGGAAATGGATGGATATTGCAGCACTGACTTTGTATATTCCGACGATGACTTTATATATTGAAGTTTTGACTTTATATATTCCAGCGCTTACTTTATATTGTGAGCTGGAGGGCTTCGCTATTACGTGTGGGGACGAAACTTCACTTTGGTAACTGATCATGCTCCACTTCAATGGTCATACCGACAGAAAGATACAAACTCTCGCCTCATGAGATGGCTTCTGGGCTTACAACCTTACCGTTTCACAGTAAAACATCGACCAGGTTCTGAATACGTCAACGCAGATGTATTATCAAGACTAAATGAACCTGGTACAGAGAGTCGCTTGATTCACGGAAATGTCAATAAAGCTGAGGGGGAGGGTGTGAGCTGGAGGGCTGATCGCACCCCAAGAAGATACAGATGCCTCTGGGAAAACCACAACCCCTGAAATACAGACTACCCTCACATTGCTCCTTACTTTCTCACTTGCGCTATAACGTATAATACAAACCTCGCGCGATACTCCGCTAACTTAAAAGCCTTGTGCAGCGCCTGTCAGTTGAAAATTGATTGTTTGCTTGCGTTTATCGCTCTCTCTCTCTGCTCCTAGCGGAACTGTCATCTCTGACTTGTCATGGAGCACGTTTAAGCTCATGTGTTTGCAGTGTTTGAATAAAAACCCTTCTTGTTTCTACGACCTCCTGTGTCTCTGTGCAAATCTGTGACCCAAGCGTGACAAAATATTCCGACGCTGACTTTATATATTCAAGGTTTGACTTTATATATTCCAGCGCTGAGTTTATATATTCCGACGCTGACTTTATATATTTAAGTTTTGACTTTATATATTCCAGTGCTTACATTATATATTCCAAAATATTCCAACGCTGTCTTTATATACTCAGGTTTTGACTTTATATATTTGGGAATGACTTTATATATTCAAGTTTTGACTTTATATATTCCAGCGCTGACTTTATATATTAAAGTTTTGACTTTATATATTCAGAAACAAGTTTTGACTTTAAGTTTTGACTTTATTTATTCCGACAGTGACTTTATATTTTTAACGCGTTATGGAGCACATGCATCGAAGCTTCTCAGCTGTGCGATTGTCAATGTAACCTTTTGTAAGTAGTGCCTGGAGGATTCAGTGTGGAGAAACTCTAGAGACAGCGTGTGTATTAACTTGTGGATTTTTCTGTGAGTATTTGGTAGCAGTGTGATGAAGTTGCTTCGGAAGACGGCGTTAGCCGCGGAGCTCAGATCAGAGCGAAATGAGGTAAATGGGAGGGGAGATGATGACGTGACTTCCCCACCCGCCTTAACTGTCAATCCCCCACAAACACAGTCTCTCGGAATTTGCATAAGCACACCCCTTCACCTGCAATTTTAACTTAGTTACAAAGTGATCAAAACTCTCGTTTATATTCTGCGTCCTCTCATTAAACTTGTATCCCGCATTACCCGTGGGCATGAAAAACGCCAGCGGCAGCCTGTCCATTAACTTAATTTAAAGTTTAGGTTTACACCTTGCTTTGTTTCCGAAGTAGCAGCACTCATGAATATGGTAGTATATGTCACTCGCTCGCTTCTTATTGTTTCGCTGCCTTCTCAATTATATAATGCATGTTTTCTTCAGCGCATTTTGGAGCTCTTCCTGGTTTTCTACATAGTGTGTTGACAGTCAGTTCACGTGATTACGTGGGAGGCGTGATGATGTCACACGAAACTCCGCCCCCACGGCTTTCAAGCTCAACTCCATTACAGTAAATGGAGAAAAATACCTTCCAGTTATGACAATTACGCATAGAATTTCGAAATGAAACCTGCCCAACTTTTGTAAGGAAGCTGTAAGGAATGAGCCTGCCAAATTTCAGCCTTCTACCTACACGGGAAGTTGGAGAATTAGTGATGAGTCAGTCAGTCAGTCAGTGAGGGCTTTGCCTTTTATTAGTATAGATATATATTTTCTTTTTTCTCTTTCTTCATGTTGTAAAGCACTTTGAGCTACATCATTTGTATGAAAACGTGTTATAGAAATAAATTTTATTGTTGTTGAATTGATGAAGAAAACAAAAACAAAACTCTGCAATATTTTTTTACTCTTGGTTAATTTGTTTAACCCTTAACTACTTGCACCATTTCTCATATAGTAAGTACTCACGTGGTCTACTTTATGCACCAGTGTTAAAATAGCTATATATATGTGCTTTGTAAGGTTATAATATAAAATATTGCAATCATTTTAAATTGTACATGGTTGTAATGTATTTTAATGCCATATTACTGAACAGTATGACACAGTCTGGGACTATCTGATCCACTTTTCCAGTGCTTATTTGTCACCGTTCACACTTTCCTCCACTTCAGGAGATGCACATGTCTCATATTTCACTTCACTTGTTGAATGTTCTTTGCAGACAAAGTCTTTGCAAGAAGAACATCTCACCGTTGTCATACTTACGTTAAGCACCCGCACACTGTACCAAATGCACCATATGGAACTTGCGACTGTGCATCCAACTCATAAAACCATCTGAGGAGTTACACTGGAGGGAAGCCATTGCGACACTTTACTTGCAGTGAATCAAGCTGAAGGTAGATGGTGGATGCTGCTGATAGGTTCAAGTAAAAGGACGTTGGATGCATATAACTGAGATTGGTGTACAAAAAAACACCAGCTGCGAGTAGTTAAGGGTTAAGTTTAATTGCATTAGTGATTGTAATCTATGATTATAAATGAATGAGGTACTACATCTTTTCACTTGTGGCAATCAACTTCTGTTACTCATCCTATTAAACTTGCTGAACAAACAGGCCCTGGCCTAATGTTACTCGATTGTTTATTTCTTTTGTAAGTTGCTTTGGATTAAAGTATCTGCTAAGCAAATAAATGTAAATGTACTTGAGGACATCAGTGGAAATTAATGGGATATGTTTTTTAGGACTGAAGGCAGGAAGCACGTCTTTATGCAAAGAACTGTGGGAACAAACTACTGAGACATGGAGTCGAAGCGGAGACCTTGATAATCTTTAAGAAGAATCTGGATGAGATATTGGGACATCTTAGCTATTAACTAAACAAATGGGCTTGATGGAAAGAATGGTCTCCTCTCATTTGTCGAATTTCCTACGTTCTTATCTTTTATTTGGCTGAGTTCTTCCACCTTTTGCAGCTGCTGCTGCTGATTTTGGTACTGTCAGCTCATTGTCTGACCTTAATAATGGTGATCTAAACTTACATTCTTGAAATGGTGAACCATTTCCTTTTTTGGAATTATTGTGAGATATTTTAGTCCAAACTATACTTCTGACATTTGAATGTCACCATTTGGTTGATTTATTTTGCTCATTTGTGTAACCAGGTATGTGTGTGCACTAAGCAGTACCCTCCAAGTCAACAGTTTTTGCTCATTCAGCTAGTTAAAGCAGATTTGTTAAAAGCAAACAGACATACAGACAGACAGAGAGATAGAAGTTGCATTTTATATATAGAGAGATAGTAATCATAATAGCAGCTCACTACTCACAATGATAAATGCAGGGAGGACCCAGGATCAAACTCACAATCTCTTGATTACAAGACAGCAGTTCTTACCACTACACCAGCCAAGCAGACATGTCTACTTTGTATCGACTGATATTTGTGCTTCAGTTTTTACAAATTGACAGCAACATGTAAATTGAACATTCTTCTTCAGTTATATTCTTCAATTAAAGTGCACTCATTTTGTTATACCATTTGTGAAAGTGTTTATTTGATATTTGGACTTCAGTCTTCACACATTATACACTTAACGTCAAAATTTTGTCTTTAGTACTATAACATGAAAAAAGTTTCTGTTTTAGTTATGTGTTCAACATTTCTTGCCTCACATTTCCCATCTTCCAACATTTACACCGATTTTTGTAGACATGGAACACAAATGCAATGCATGTATTCCAAATAATGATATAATATTTACCCTCTACTATTCCAGACACCTCACTCCCAGATACAGAGACTAAGGAATGTGAATATTTTGTGTCTGACTTGACTTCAGCTGCCTCTTTGTGGGATGAGTGAGCAGGCTGAGAGTTGTTCATGCTTGTGCTGATTGACACTTTTGCAAAACAAAGACGCTGATGAGGTGGTGAGAGGGAATTTAAGGTGGCCCAGGATTATGAATATTTTTGTAGGATTCAGGGATTCTAGTGTTAAAGTACAGTTATCTTCAAAATTTGTTACATGGAAGAAGATTGAAATAACCTCGACTCTTACTAGTGCTGGCTACCAGGCCAAAATTAGCAATTGATCTGTTAAGAGAGGTGACCAAGACGCCAGTACTCACTCTGACCAAGCTTCAGAGAACCTGTATGAAGATGGGAGAAACTTCCAACTCGACAATCATCGCTGCAACATTCCACCAATCAAATGGAGTGGCTAGATGGAAGCATCTCCTCAGTTAAAGCACATGGAACCCTCTTGGATTTTTCACAAGGCACTTAAAGGACTGTCAAACCATGAGAAACAATTTTCTTTTTCTGATGAAACCAAGATAAGCATCATGTCCGGAGGACACTAGGCACCGCTCAACACCTGTACAATACCATTCCAACAGTGAAGCGTGGTAATGGCAGTACTCTGCTGTGGGGTTGTCTTTCGGTGGCAGGGTCAGGGTCTAGGAGACTAGTAAGGGTTGAGGAAAAGCTGAACGGAGCAAAGCACAAAGATCTCCTTAATGGAAACCTGCTCCATTGAGTTCTAGACCTTAGACTGGGCTGAAGGTTCACCTTCCAACATGGCAATTATCCTAAGCAGTGTGGTCTATGGCCGGCTTGTCATCCCGGCCAATACCCCCAGGCCCCCAGATGGAGCCCTCCCTGCAGCATGGAGGTGCCCTGAAGACCAGCAGGGAATCCTGGACAATGGAGTTTTCATCCACAGCCCTGCTGGATACCCCATGGGCCGCTAGATGGAGCTGCAGGGAGGAGCAAAGAATATTATTTGCCCTACGCCCCAGAAGTACGTCTGAGTCACATGGACAAGGGGAATGACGTGCTTCCGGGGGTGAAGAAAAAAAATTTTGATCTGACCCGGAAGTGCTAAGAAGTCACATGGACTGAGGGTTCAGAAGCACTTCCGGGTCACGGACTATAAAAGGACTGTGGCAGCTCCAAGACGAGCTGAGCTGGATGAAAGGGTGGCAACGCGTCTGGGAGTGGAGGATTTGTGATTTGTGATTGTGAATTTAATGAGTATTGTGGAGAGGAGGGTGCTTAGTGCACTGTTGTTAATAAATATAGTCTCCTTTTGGACTTTTATCTGGTGTCTGGAGTCTTGGACAGTAGTTTAAGGGAGCGATAGCGCCCCCTATCTGTCACAGCAGAAAGCAAAGATAACACAGGAGTGGCTTAGGGACAACTCAGGGAATGTCCTTGAGGTCCCTATCTTGGGCCTGGACTTGAACCCAGTTGAACCCCACAGAACCCCACAGATAGATCTGAAAATAACTGTCCACCTGTGCTGTCCATCCAACATTACAGAGCTTGAGAGGATCTGTAGAGAACAATGGCAGAAAGTGCTTGAATCCAGGAGTGCAAAGCTTGTATCATCATACCCAAGAAAATTCTAGGTAATTATCTCTGTGAAACATCCTTCGGTGAAGTACTGAGTAAAGGGTCTGAATACTTGTGTCAATATGAGATTTCAGCTTTTTTTATATTAAATGAAATAGTAAAAATTTCTAAAATCCTGCTTTGTTATTCTGGGATATTGAATGTTGCTTGAGGGCAAAAAAAAAGAATTTAAATGATTTTACCACAAGGCTGCAACATGGAAAAATGTGAAAAAAAGTGAAGAGGACGGAATACTTTCTGAATTCAGTTTATATACAAAAACACTGAGACATGTTTTTCAAAAAAACATGGAAAATTCATACCAAATTCATATCAAAAAAGTGGTAAGGGCTGACCCAAATAACTATGAGCCAACAAGTTTAATGTGCCTCACAAATGATTGTGTAACACAAATCGAGAATTAGTGAGCAGATAGCAGGAGTTTAGATGAGAAGGTCATGTTTTACTAACATGAATTCTATGAGGAGGCAACAAAAACCGATCAGAGAAGTGTGCATGAGATTATTATTTATCTTGACACAAGGCTGCAACATAATAAAATGTGAATAAAGTGAAGATCTGAAAGGCACTATATACTAGATAGATAGATAGATAGATAGATAGATAGATAGATAGGGGGAAATAAATACATACATAAATAGGTAGATAAGTAAATAAATAAATTAATAAATATACACATACATTTTGGTCTGAACACACACCAGAATGACTATAAGTAAGAAAATTCAAAACAAAGAAAAGTTTTGACTTGGCAGTCCCAGTCTCAGTGAGGCACTATACAGACATATTGTTGTCGGTATAAAGGAGCCTCCATTGCGTTTGTTGCCACATTTCTGCTGAATAATTAATTGGCTGAAAGTCCCCAGTGTTAGGTTGTCAGGGAGAGGATGTGCAGCATTGTTCATAATGGCACTCAGTTTTTTTTATTCTCTTCTTCTCTACTACTACCTCCAGGGGTTCCATCCAATAACTGAGGTTCTCTACTTCTGCTGTTCTGTACTGGGTTCTATTACTGAGATTATCTTCTACTTGGGTTACCTACTACTACCTCCAGGGTGTCTATCCAATAACTGAGCCTGTCCTTTTACTTAGTTTGTTGATTCAGTGGGCCTCTCTTAATGTGATGCTAACAGCCCAACACACCACAGCATAGAAAATCCCACTGGCCATCACAGAGTTTTATAAGATTTGAAGGACGTCACTTCCCACATTAAAAGAATACAGTCTCCTAAGGACAAAGTGTCAACTCTGCCCTTCTTCTATAGCGCCTCTGTTTTTTGAGGTCTTTCATTAATGTGGTTGTCCAAGTACTTGTAGGAGTGGACCACCTCTACATCCACTACTTGAAAAAGTGACTGGATATGGAGGCTCTTTGGTGCGGTAAACATCAGTATGCAGTTCCTTAGTTTTGCTGATGTTAAGTTGCAGACAATTCTCTTTGCACCAAGAAACCAAGTTCTCCACCTGACTCCATTACTCTGTCTCATCCCCTTTATCAATACACCCGAAGTGCAGAATCATCTGAGAATTTCTGCAAGTGACCTGACCTCCTGTTATATTTATACTGTTATATAATCTGAGGTGTACATAGTGAAGAGAAAATGAGACAGGTGGTGCTCCAGTGTTGCTCACACAGTCCTTAAGTCTCACAAACTGTGGTCTGCCTGACGATAGTCCATCATACAGGAGATGACCCCTTAATAGGGATGGCTGGATGGTATTGAAGGCCCTGCAGAAATCAAAAAGAATAATCCACACAGTGCTGCCAACTTTGTCCTGGTGGAGCAGACAGATAATTGCATCCTCCACTCCAATCATTTTCCAATAGGCAAAGAGCAGTGGGTCCAGATGGTCTTCCAGAAGAGAACTCATATAGTCCAGGACCAGCCTCTCAAAGGTCTTCATGTTGTGAGACATAAGTGCCACTCGTCAGTAGTCATTAGGTGAAGAGGCGCCTGCCCTCTTTGGAACAGGAACGATGGAGGACATTTTCAAAGCATTGGCAGTTTCTGAAGCTTTAGGAACAGAAAGAACAGATGACAGAGGACACCACAAACTTGTTCAGCATTGGCTTTAAGAACTCGAGGACTGACTCCATCTGGTACCGCAGCTTTTCCTGTGTGTAGTAGCTTCCTCAGTTGTCTCCTTAACTGGTCTTCAGTTATGAACAGACCACACTGATGGTCAAAGGTGTCACTTGGAAATTTTAGTTGATGTGGAAACCTGTTCAGAACCCTAGATAAAGGTTTATTACCAAAGTCAAGGTTTTTTTATTGCCCCATGTACAGCATACTGCGAAATTTTTACTTGCAGAAATAAATATCAACATAAAACATGAAGAAAACGAATCACAGCTCACACTTAAATCTATCTTTATATATACTATGCTGTGGTGTGTTGGGCTACTGTGGCTGTTCATTTGTCTGTTGAGGATTTCAAATCACCTGTCGCTCGCAAACCATTTGACCTATTGACCTGAAATTTGGTACACATATACTACAGGACCTCTACTATCCGCTTTCAGGGTGATGATTGACCTCCAAGGTTATTCCTCTTTTTATTTTATTTTATTGTAGAATCAACTCTCAGCAGCGGCCAGCAGGGTGGCCATGTAGCACATTCGTATGGGCACCATTTTCATCCCTACCACCTTCGCCGTCACTTCCGCTACCTCTTCACATCTTAAATCATTCTTGAGGCAGATTGAAGGCTTAAGTGCCAGCTTAAGTGAAAAATTGAAGAAAATGTACTAAGTAATTGCAACACAAACTCTGACTTAATCAGTTTTAACGAGAAAAGATGTCGACGAAAGAAGAGAAGAAGCGGGCCACTAGAGAAAAGAAGAGCTGCTCAGGAAGCGGCAAGCGAATCAACCTCTGAGCAAACGAATGCTAAACGTACAGAGAAAGAAAGATGATGAAAACTAGGAATGCTCAAGTCAAGTGTATTCACTGCACGTTATTGTACAGTGCGCCGTTACAGGTTATTAATAATAATGAGAGCAGACACAACATTACATATACAAGTATCACAGAAGATGTGGCCCTTTGATTCCGGACAATTCATCTCAACTGGTGGTCTTGTCACGATGGTAACGGAGCTGTTTTTTGACCATACAGTACATCAGTGGAATCAGCACACTGCCCTAAGGGGTTACCAGTGCTCAGGATCACCATGGACGAGGTGTGCCTACGAATCCGTACCTGCTCCGGTCTTCCAGGCATAAAGACCAAGATCCAAAGGGCACAGGGAGGCACTAAGCCCTGGGCCAAGGAGCTTGGTGATCATTCTGGATGGAATTACTGAACTGTAATTTATAAATAACAGTCTGGCTCAAGAGCTCTTTCTGTCCAGATGTTCCAGGATGCTGTGCAGTGCAGGTCCTACTGCATCACCTGTAGTCCAGTTGTGTGTATTAGGGGGTCCAAACTGTTTGGAGTAATGCTCTTAATGTGTCCCAGCGCCAGCCTCTCAAAACGCTTCATAATAATTGGAGTCAGTGCCACTGGGCCATAGTCATTAAGGCATTCCACGTCCTGGGCACTGGAGTGATAGTTGTATTTTTAAGGCACACTGGAATGGCCAATTAGAGCTTCCAGTCCACCTACAACTTCCTGGTCCCTGTATGCCATCTCCTTATTTAATTGTGCCATGTAATAAAGTGACAGGCGAGCTGTGATCTGTATATTCTAGATAGAATTTCTGAACAAGCCTCCGTTCTGTCTACGTTTTTTACACAATATAATGCCTTCTGTTGTGAAACTCAATTCGAAAGTACTGCTGATGTGCAAGCAGAAGCAACTCCCAGAAATATCCTGTCAGGCAGCGGAAGCCGACTCAGCGTGACACACGGCACTTATTTAGCTGCACTTCATGCTTTAAAGTCAGGAGGTAATTGTAAAAACTTTGTCTCAGTCAAGTCACTCCAAAGTCACTGATAATCCAATTAAAAGTCTACAAGAAAAGAGTGAATTCCAGCTTGGATAGAGTGGAACAGCACAGCATATCAGGGCTCTGTGTCTTCGAAGGAATAAATCACTTAATTAACCATGGATGAGAAACTTCTGTGGGAAACATAATAGCATTAAGGCCATGAAAAAGGATTAGTTGGGGGAAACTAATGGTGCTCATAGTTGAAGGTTAATGGGGGGGAAAAAAGCCATCAAACTTGTCAATAAGAGTAGGTATAGTTTTCAAAAACATTACATGGAACAAAGAAAGATTACAAGTGGATTAAAGCTAAAAACAAAAGAAGGAGGAAAAATATTTTGAGAGGGAAAAGATGGATACATAATGTTTGGGGGAAAAAGACATTTCCGTGATTTACCTCAAATTACAAATCAAACGATTTGGTCTTTGTGATTAAACTGCACATTGCAGACTTTCAGTTAAGGAGATTGGCATACATCTTGGGCTCCCCATTTCAGGAGGGGCACCGTAATGTTGGGGACACAGCAATGACAGGTCTATTAAAGCCATCGGTCATATTTAAGACTTTGTCACATTTCCCTTGAATGCAATGACTGCTTGAATTGTGTGATTCATAGAGCAGGTGTGGAATATCTTCTCTGGTGATGTTCTGCCAAGCCTCTAATGCAGCCATCTTCAGCTCCTGCTTGCTTCAGGGGGTCTTAAGTTTTCTTTTCAGCCTATAGAAGGCCTGCTCAATTTAAATAAATTGGGTGACTGGCTTTGCCATTAAAGAATTTTCCATTGCTTTGCTTTGATAAACTCCTGTGTTGCCTCAGCAGTGTGTTTGGCTCATTATCTTGTTGTAGGAATACACGCCGCCCAGTGAGTTTGGAGGCATTTGAGCAGATCAGAATTACACATAAGAAGTAAAAATGTGAGGTTTGAATACACAATGGGAGGTCTGAAAATCCTTATGAGAAAGACAGTGTTCAGAGGCCATTAGGAAGGCTCACAGAATGTCAGGTTAGATAGCGCCTTGATGTGTGTAGTACAAGACCAAGGAGGTTCTGCTCAAGCTTTATAACACACTGGTGAGGCCTCCTCTGGAGTCCTGTGTGCAGTTTTGGTTTCCAGGCTACAAAAAGGACACAGCAGCCCTTGAAAAGGTCCAGAAAAGAGCGACCAGGCTGATTCCAGGGCTACAGGGGATGAGTTAGGAGGAAAGATTAAAAGAGCTGAGCCTTCACAGTTTAAGCAAAAGAAAATTAAGAGGAGACCTGACTGAAGTGTTTAAAATTATGAAGGGAATTAGTCCAGTGGATCGAGACGGTGACTTTAAAATGAGTTCATCAAGAACACAGTGACACAGCTGGAAACTTGTTAAGGGTAAATTTCACACAAACATTAGGAAGTTTTTCTTCCCACAGAGAACCATAGACAAAAAATCTCATCAGTTCCAGCCACTTAATTCTTCCAAAATAACATCAAGTCATGTTTTGAAAGTCCCTAAAGTCCTACAACAACAACCTCAAACTGACATTTGTGAAGTAGAAAGGGAGAAGGAAGAACAAATCTGGCACTTGCAACTTCATGTAACCATTCAGTGCACCAAATGTCCGAGAAGCCTTCAGAGAAGACCAGGCCATGGGCACAACTCGGGCCCTTTTTTCATTGTGCTCCTGTGATGATATTAAAGTATTTTTCTCAGCCTTAGAAAGAACCACCACCAAGCACAAGTGGCCTGTAGTCAGGTTTTTTTTTTTTTTCCCTAAGGCACAATGGGCATATTATGACTTGGATGAACAAGCCACAGAAAATGATACTCAACTGAAAAAAAGAGATTCTGGATCATTATGGTAGCTCCAGGAGTAATCAAGTAGAGAAATGAAGGGACTGGAAATTCAACGCAGAGCACCCTAATTACAGCCTAGCTTTCAGTCTCAGGGGTAGGTTAACCCATTAGCTAAAACAGGCTGACATTAGGTCTATAAAGTAATACAATACAATACAATTTATTTTTGTATAGCCCAAAATCACACAAGAAGTGCCACAATGGGCTTTAACAGGCCCTGCCTTTTGACAGCCCCCCAGCCTTGACTCTCTAAGAAGACAGGGAAAACCTTGGGAAACGCAGTACAAAGAGTGACCCCTTTCCAGGTAGGTTGGGCGTGCAGTGGGTGTCAATAAAAAGGAGTAAATACAACACAATACACAGAGCAGAACACAAGTCATCCTCAATACAATAGAATAGTGCAAGAGTATATTACAGTACAGAGCAGAATTCAACAGTAGATGATATCACAAAATATGATTTGACCCGGTAGCATGGGGCCGACCTGCACCTTCACAATCCCAGTGCCAAGTATCCTCTTACCTTTCAAGGTACTTCTTGAGTATTAACACTAGAATTACCAAAGCCTACAAAAAAACTCGTAAATCCGTCCCACCTTAAATCCCTTCGCACCTCTCTGTCAGCGTCTTTTGTCTTTTAAATGTGTCGATAAGCAGCAAGCAGCCTGCTCTCACATCACCACACCACTGCACAAAGTTTTCTCAGCTCAAGTCTGTTTACCTGCGTGTCAATTGCTTAGAGTTGTATAGACTAGAGTAAATACTATATTGTTATTTGGAATGCATGCATTTCATGTGCGTTCCGTGTCTACGACAATCAAACACATTGTTAAAACAGAAACGTTTTTCATGTTTTAGTAATAATTGACAAAATGTAGACATGAAGCATATAATGTGTGACGCCTGAAGTTCAAATATCAAATAAACAGTTTCACAAAAAGTACAAGTATAACAAAACAGGGGCACTTTTATTCAAGAATGTATCTGCAGAAAAAGAACCCATGTTAGGGTGCTACATTGTCTTTAATGCAACTGCTGTGGTGGCGAAACGGTAAGAACTGCTGACTGGTAATCAAAAAGGTCACGAGTTCGATCCCACACGACTCTGTTTTGAGAAGTCAGTCAGTCATTACCCAACCCACTATATCCTAACACAGGGTCATGGGGGTCCACTAGAGCCAGTGTTTTGAGAAGTGACCTGCTCTTATTCTTACTATTTTAGAATAAAAACATACATTTGATTTCAGTCTGTAACAGCCAGTGTAAATATATGGTACTTGTAAAGGTTAGCATTGTTTTGTTTTTTTTTTTATTCAGTTTTATTCTCTCAGTCACGTTCACACTCCCCCCAATCTGACACTGCTGTTTTCACATAAAGAGACGCTTTAGCAGAGTTGAACTCAGATGATGATGAGGGTTCTACATTGGAGAAAGAATGCATGTTACACCATTGAGGTTGATTACAGGTTGAACACAATCTCATTCTAAAGTAAGCAATAATTCACAGATTCATTGAAAATCATTAGGAATGCAGTAGCATTGGTTAACGAGCAAACCACTGGAGATTCAATTCCATCTGTTCCGTATTTTGAGATTAACAACGATCTATTATATTGGATAGCTGAACACCAAGGTGACAGACGTCATTAGCTCCAGATCCCTTGGCCTTTTCGGTAGAAGATCTGTGACGTGGCTCGTGTTCATATTTTAGGAGTACATTTGGGTACCTCGAAAGAATCAAAAACAAATTCTATTGGTTCATGAGTAATGTTTCTATGGAAAAATTATAAAATGATTAGCAATGAGCGTGTACTTTTTTATTTCTATCTCAAACTCAAATTGCATCTCTAAATGGTCCTAACATGACTGAGTGGAGATGTGTATGTTGCTGTACTGTGTGATGAAGTGGTGCTCTCTCCAGGGCATATTCATGTTTGAAGATTCTGAACTTCTGTTCTACTTCTGTGCATTACTGTTCAAAACATTTCAGATCTGCAGTCTGACAAATAACGATTTGTCTATACATTTTTATTTTTTTCTGTCTCTCTCTGTAAAGGAATCTCTCGGTACTATAGATTTGACTCAAGAATAACATTTTCTGTATACACTGCAGGGTGATAATCAAGGTACCACATAAATGTGCATATTTTCATGAGATTATGCAAATTATCAACCTCAGAAAACAGAAACACAAACACAGTAGAAGACAAACAAGCAATCAATAAAGGGCTGCAATTAATCTGCAGTGATAAAAAGAATAAAATCTTGTATCTCTTCAGCCATTCCGGTCCCTATGATCATCAGTTAGGCACTGGAGGGATTTGAAATATACCTTACATCATACATTGTGAGGTTCCACAGAAGACAGAAGGGCTTCTGGATGACAGCATGACTTCAGGATGAAATGGAAGGTCAAGCAGAAGCTGAAGGCCAGGAGCAGCTCCATCCTCGATACGTTAGGTGGCATGGTCCGCTGGTAATGAACCAGCTTGGACATACGCAGGTGTTCATGGGAAATGGAGCCTAGACGGGTGGTCCTGTTAGGGTCCCTGTGTGCTGTAAGGTGGCATTGTAGTGGGAGGACTCCCCTGGTTTTCACACAACCCGGAAGTACTCCCCTCAAGTCATACCAGGTCACTGGAAGCTGTTCCAGGTCCAATATAAAAGGAACCCAGGGAGTCAGAGTTGGGAAGAAATGGGCAACACTCAACTGAAAGCAGAAGGAGAGGAAAATCATTATTGTTTGTATGGGTTTTGGTCTGTGTTTCATTGTTTTGGTGCCTGTTGCATTTAAAAATCCATTATTTGAACCTGTAACTGTGTTGAACATTATTGGGTCTGGGGTTTGCGGGTCAGTGGCACTCCCTACCGGTTACAACTTGTTGAAGTGTGTTTCTTTGAAATACTTTGCATTGAATTCTTTTAATTATTATCACAGTTAAATCTATTATATAAAAAAATCCTGCAACAAAACTTTTTTGAAAAGATTTTTTCAAGTCCCACTAGACTTTGGCCATGAGATTTTTTCAAGTCACGCCCTCTCTCAACCATATTTAAACACGTACACTGTACTCTCACCTCTCATTCGTGTGAATGCTTTTGACAGGCACAGTTTCTTTTCTCTCAACTCTTATAAATTTTACAGTTTTCCTCACTTTAAGTTAAAGAAGATGTATTATGTCCAAATGTTATTGAAAATTTTCATCATGAAGGGTTATCAACTGAAAAAATGAGTGCACGGGCAATCCTAGCACCGAAAAACAAGTCAAATGAATTAAAACCAAAAATTTCAATCAGTTACACGGCTAAATGCGTATCAATGGACTATGTTGAAATGGTTGGTGGTGATCGTGTGGAACAAGAAAACATCAGCTTACAATATCCCGACAAATACCTACAACCGTTAACACCGTCTGGTCTTCCACCAGTTAACAAATCTCAGAGCCAAACATTCGAAAAAGTCGCTTTATTTAATAGAGGGAAAGAAGCGAAATTCAATCATGGGTAGTTATACGTTGCGTTGTGACAATGAAAGTTCAAACACACAATCAAAATTCAATGCGATATTGACGAATATTTAATTCAAAAAGTTTTACAGTAATAGTGTAAGTTTAAAAAGTATTTGCGTGTTAATTTCTAAGCCAAACAGAACAAAATCGTATTACTCAACAAATAAATGTAACGCAACATGAAACAATTTTCTTTCAATTTATTATGTTTTATTATTTTTTAATATGGTTAATTACTTGCTGTAATGCAAAACATTTAGTTCTATTATGCATATATAACAATTCCTATGAAAATAACAATCTGTTTAAATTGTACATCCGCATCCCCATACGCGAGCGGCAGAACCACAAAGAGGCTAATGTGTAGCACAGGCCCCGGGGGTTGGCAAGTGAAGTGAGCTGGGGGTAAAGCCCCCTAGTATTAATAATAATAATAATAATAATTAGCTCTAACTGAGATAAGTAAAGTAGTCACCAGCAAGGCTCTGCCCTATAAGGAAGACAAGATCACGAAATGCCATTGTAAATGCAGCCTAGCACAGCTCTCATGGGCTCCATAGGTGCCAAGGTGGATGGACAGACATACCGGCTAGGTTGGTCGATGGTGTCTTTCCTGGCTAGGAGGCCATAGTGGATGGATAGGGGTAGATTTTCTATCCAGAATAATTTCTTCTCCAGTACAATAGATATCAGTTCTCCTCTGGAATGGAATTTGTTTGGACACCTGCAGAGATCCATGATATTTTAGTCGTAAGGAACAACCTTGTTGGGGTCCTTGGGTGCCACCAGAGGAAGCAGCAAGGAGAAAAACTCTGTGTTTTTGTGGGGCTTCCGCATGACCAGGAAGTGCTTCCACCATTCAGTGCTATGGCACCAGAAGTACTCCCAGGTCCAACATATAAGGAAACCGTACGGCCCGCTCCAGTGGAGACAGAGTTGGGAGGCAGAACATGACACTCACCTGGAGTAGAAGATACATTTCAAAAAAGATATCTTGAAAAAATATTCTAAATCAACAAACGATCTGACCATTTAATTCCTCCACCTCTAAAACTCCCAGAACAATATTCTCCATTATTTTTAGAAGCCAATAAATAAAAAACATAAGAAATTTGACAATCGAAAGATCATTCATGAAGCTTGTTTGTTTAGCTAACAGCTAAGCTGCCCTATCTTCTTATCAAAATTCTTCTTAAAGATTCTCAAGGTTTATGCTTCAACTCCATGTCTCGACAGTTTTTTCCAGAGTCCCACAACGTTTTGTCTAAAGTGCTTCCCGACTTCAGTCCTAAATGCACTTCACCGTAATTTCCACTGATGCCCTCAAGAATGTGATACACCGTTAAGTTGAACAAATTCTGCTGAATTCTACTTTATCAAGGCCTTTGAGGATTTTGAACACCTGGAAGGTGTAGGACATGTCCTGATGTCCTGGACCAGCATTGGCACCCTCAGTCCAGTAGACCCAGGCTCAAATCCCATCCAAGGCAGAATCTGACACCTGCCAAGAGAAAGGATGAAAATACACAAAGCAAAGTCCAGATCACAACATACTCCTAGAAATGAACCTCTGCCTGTCTCAATGCTATGTCTCACCTTCTGGTCCTTATTATACTGTAATGCATTGATTAGAGTAAGCATAACACACTGTCTCTGCACACTGGCATGCAAACATAATCTTAATCTGGTAGCATAACATTTTCTCTTTGATCCTTTACCAGTCCTGCTTCTCTCATTTACAAGTCTACTGTCATCTAGGCCTCTGGCCACTGCTTGGCTGTTAAACTGAAAGGATCAGTAAAGTATTTCTATCTATCTATCTATTGTCACAGAATAGACAACGAGCCAAAAGAAGGTTTGTGGCAGCCACTTGAATACTTGAACTGCAAAATGTTCAGTTGATTGCACAATAGTGTACAGATTGGAGTCCAAAAGAGAAATGACTTAGATGAAGCAAAGACAGAAGTTTGGAAGGAAGGCTGAGGAAGTGACGTCGTCGGGGCCAGGACTGGAAGTGACATCGTCTGGGCAGGGACTGGAAGTGACATCCCTGGAAGTGACATCGTCTGGGCAGGGACTGGATGTGATATTATTGGTGACAGACAGAATATCCCTAACTGGTCTGCAGTGGAAAGAGAGAAAGGATTAGCACACTCTGCCACCCACTGGTCTGGCGTAGTTACCTTAATTCTAGCACTTTAGCTGCCTCCCATGCACATGTGTGTGACACTCTCTATCTATCTATCTATCTATCTATCTATCTATCTATCTATCTATCT
>JANRMT010062796.1:106668457-106690443 GCA_026402145.1 Polypterus bichir lapradei | reverse complement strand
TCTATCTATCTATCTATCTATCTATCTATCTATCTATCTATCTATCTATCTATCTATCTATTATATAGTGCCTTTCACATCTATCTATCTATCTATCTATTGAAGAATGGTAAAAAATAAGGTCAAAAGTAATAAGGTCAAAATTCCAAAGAATCACAAAAGCATAGAACTATACAAAGAAACACCAAACTCCCAAGCATATTCAAAATTAACCCCCAGTAAACCCTCTGGTGACTGGCAGGCATCCCTACCCCTTGCAGTGCGGAGGGGGTATTTACCAATTAAAATATACAGTATGAAACATCAACAATGCACATGAAACTTAAACACAATCAATATCAAATAAACATAAATAAAATTAATTCATACAAAAGAATCAAAAATGAAGAAAGACAACATCAACCATGAATTTGAGCTTGAGCCAAGGGAGACATTGTGAGGAAGCGTCAGTTATGGCACTACGGCCATGTGGCGTGATTCCCTGAGGGTGATCCTGCTCACAGGATCCTCATTGTTGAGGACCTGAGTAGCTGGACCAGGTCAAGGTGATGCCCACGTAACCCTGGCTACGGCAGATAGATGGTCATTTCCAAGGTGTGGGACTGGACCGCGTGTCCCAAGCTGGTTGGTCGTGCGGTGGGTATGGCAATGAGATGTATCAGTGCATGCTCCCTTGACCTAACCTGACAAAGAGAGAAACACTGGCTGACATATAACACCAATAATGATGACTGTTGTGTAAAGCAAGTTATATAAACGTGCAGTTTTCATCTTCTGCGTGCAGTCTGGCATGGAGCTCCACTGGACCCAAGCATGGGTTGTGTATGAATTACAGATGGAATTAAATGTTTAACCCTGTCCACATTTAGGCACGCTCCATTCCGCATGCTGCAGAGTGGACCTTGTCCACCTGAAGATCAGCACTCAGACATGTTACAAGGGTTTGATTTTCAAATGCGACATACCTCAGCGTTAGGCACTACCTTTGCAGTGAACCACTTCTTTTGAATATCGGTGGGCAGTCCCACAAGACTTCTCTGTAACAGGCCCAGATATTCCTCCATCTCTAAGCTAACTATTTAGGAACAAAGGCCCAGGCCCCCTTGTTTGCTCCTTTACTGCCTGCCCTTCAAAATAAACATTTTGTATATCATCTACAAACACCTGCCATATTTATTACTGCTATTGCTTTGCAGACAAAAGCAGGTGTGAGAAAAGAAAGATGAATGTGCCTTTTGGAGGAGCGTTCCACATTGCTCTAACAGTCATTCCCCAGACTATTCACTCCAATGTTAAACATGTTGTTGTGAGAAACAGATATGATTTTTAATTAAGTAGCTGCCTAAGGCCGAATAAATGAAATACGCCCAAGTTTTGAAATTTGAGACTTTATATGCATGCAAAGCGTTCCTCCACATTCATTATGCATGAAAAAACCCAACCTTAATAATAAAGTTTTTGACAAGGAATGACTTTGCCAAGGGCTATTAGAATACAATCAAATGCAAAGGAAAAAAAAATCCTCAATATGGAGGAAACATTAATTCACGAGCCTTAGTTTCAATGCCCTGGCAAATAATTTCCCTTTCTGTTCTATTTACAAGAGCCAATTTTCCTGATTAAGTTAGAGCATGTTGTGTTTATTTACTACTAGGAATATGAGAGCTTGATCAGCTTGCAAGCAGTGCATTTTCATTCTGTATTTGTGTTAAGCCTGTCAATTTTAACTCTGATTAGCTGTAGCGGTGATTATACATGACAATGCTCTCTAAATATGAATATGTGATTATTGCTATTGTTGTTACGACATGAAAACATAGATTATGCTTGCAAAACAAGATTATTTTGC
Organism: Polypterus bichir lapradei; assembly: GCA_026402145.1. Lineage (NCBI taxonomy): Eukaryota > Metazoa > Chordata > Cladistia > Polypteriformes > Polypteridae > Polypterus > Polypterus bichir. Next base: position 106,688,594 of record JANRMT010062796.1, on the reverse strand, counting down.
CTTATCTGACAAGTGTCAAAAATTTAGAAGGACTCTCGGAGCATATAAGATTAAAGTTCAACTCAAGGACCCCCCCCCCCCCACCCATCCATTAGACTCAGGGGGTCTGACTCTAAGCCTTATCTTAGATTCACTGAGTAGAAGAGAAAACAAGTCTTAGTTTCTCTATCAGATGAGTAGCATCATGTCAGACTGGGTAAAATCCAACTGAAACTACCTTATTAGACCCCCTCTTCATACTGCACTCTTGGTCCCTTGAAGTTCCCATTCAACAGGCTATCATCCACACATCTACAATGCCCTCCCATGATGGTTGGGACAAAGACATGTTGCCCCTTTGATTTACTCCAAATTACAAATCAAACAATTCAGATGTGATTAATGTGAGCATTGCAGACTTTCATTTAAGGGGATTTGCATGGATTTTGGTCCCACAACATTTTTTCTACACCGTCCCCCCATTTCAGGGCACCATAAAGTTTGGGAGAAAGCAATGGCAGGTCTATTAAAGCTGTCATTCATATTTAGGGCTTTGTCACACTTCCCTTTGCATAGAATGACTGCTTGAAGTCTGTGATTCGTAGACCTCACCTGGTGCTGAGGATCTTCTCTGGTGATGCTCTGCCAGCCATCTTCAGCTCCTGCTTGTTTTGGGGGGCTTGTCCCCTTCAGTTTTCTCTTCAGCATATGGAAGACCTGCTCATTTGGATTTAAATTGGGTGACTGTTTTGGCCATTGAAGAATTTTCCATTTTTGCAGCTTTGATAAACTGATTTTTGGCTCATTATCTTGTTGTAGGATGACGCACCGTAAATGAGTTTGGAGGCATTTACTGGAACCTGAGCAGATCAGATGTTTCTAAACATCTCAGAATTCATTGTGTGACTGCCATCAGCAGTTCCGTCATTCATAAAGAGAAGTGTGACAGGACCTGTGGCAGCCATACACACCCAAGCTGTAACCCCCCTTTAGCACTGTGCTTGAGAGATGAGGTGGTCTGCTTTGGATCTTGGGCAGTTCCTTATCATTTCCACATTATTCTCTTGCCATCACTCTGATGCAGGGTCACCTTTGTCTCGTCTGTCCACAAGACCTTTTCCCAGAATTCTGCAGGCTCTTTTAAGTCCTTTTTCACAAACTGTAATTTGGCCATCCTGTTTTTGTGTCTAATTAGTGGTGCTCATTTTGCAGTGTGGCCTCTGTATTTCTGTTCATGACGTCATCTGCTGATGGTTGTCTCTGACACATCCACATCTGCCCCCTGATGATGACTGTGATCTTTGTGGAGTCAATGGATGCTCTGATAGGGGCGCTCGAGAAACTGAGTGAGGAGTCTGAGTGTCTGGGCTTGTGAGTGTCCTGATAAACACCAAGAGCCAGGTATTTAATGACCTCTTGGGAACAGGCATCAGCAGTGTGTCTGTCTGTGGAGAGAGTGTTGACCTTGTTGAGAGGTTTACTTACCTCGGCAGTGACATTCATGTGTCTTGTGACTGTTCCTATGAAGTCAGTAGATGGATTGGGAGGGCATAGGGGGTCATGTGGTCACTGGAAAGGGGCGTGTGGTGCTCCCGATATTTCTGCAAAAGGACGAAGGTCCAACTCTTTAGAGTCCTGGTGCTTCCTACCTTGCTATATGGTTAAGAGACATGGACACTATCCAGTGACCCGAGATTAACAATGGACTCCTTCAGTACTGTGTCTCTTCTTGGGAACCACTGGTTTGACTCGAGCGAGCGATTTCTCATGGTGTCCCAAATAAGGCACATTACCTGTATTGTGAAGGAGTGTCAGTTACGGCACTACAGCCATGTGGCGCAATTCCCAGAGGGTGATCCGTCTCACAGTATCCTCATTGTTGAGAAATCGAGCGGCTGGACCAGGCCAAGGGGATGCCCATGTAACGCCTGGCTGCGGCAGGTAGAGGGTCATTACTGGAGAGTGGGACTTGACCGCATGTTTGCCTGGGTGTTGCCTAACGGGACCCTGAGCTGTTTCGTCGTGTGGTGGGTGTAGCAACGTGCTGTATCAGTGCATGCTCCCCAATCTGACCTGACCTGACCTGTGGTGGCTAAGAAACCTCACTGGTATCTTGAAGGTTGCCGGTTCAAATCCCGTTACTGCCAAAAGGTATTCGACTCCATTGGGTCCTTGAGCTAGGTCCTTAACCTGAAACTTGCTCCAGGGGCTGCTGTACAATTGCTTATCCTGAGCTCTGACCTCCAAAGGTCATATAAAAAGGCAATTTCCCTTTGGGGATTAATAAAGTATATCAATTAAAAAAACAAGATTCATATAGCGTGTGGCCAACAGCGAGGGAGCAGTCGGAAGCAGGGAGAAGTGTTGAGGTACTACACCAATAACTTCTTTCACATGTGTGCTCATAGTTTCATCAATTTGGCATTTGATGAAAAGGCCTCCTGCCATCATGGATACCTGGGTGACTTAATCAATGAAGCTTCTTAGCAGACAGTTGATCATGCTGTCATGCGCATAGGAGACAGTTTAAGAGCTTGGGTGATGGTAATTCTCCACCGATCCAAGGGTTGGCACTGTTGTGCTAACAGCCCCTCTTTTCCTCCTTCTGCTCCGCTGGTCCACTTCTCTTTTCGATCTCCATGCTTCCATTAGGTCAGATTATCTCAAAGCACAATGTGAGCTACCAGAGCTATGCTGACAACACACAACTATATTTATCAATAGCACCTGATGACCCCGACTCTCTTGATCCACTGTCCCCCAATGTCTTATTTATGTTTCTCAATGGATGAGTCGTAATTTTCTCTAACTAAATAAGGAGAAAACAGAAATTTTTGTAATTGGCAAAAATGGATATAATGAGGGTATTAGAAATAAACTGTACCCATTGGGATTAAAAGTTAAGACTGAGGTAAAGAATTTAGGGGTAACTATTGACTCTGACCAGAATTTTAATTCACATATTAATCAGATTACTGACAGCATTTTTTCACTTAAGTAATATAGCAAAAGTTAGACGTCTTATAACTTTGCAAGATGCTGAAAAATTAGTTCACGTTTTGTTTTCAATCGACTAGATTACTGTAACGCACTCCTCTCAGGACCACCCAAAAAAGACATCAATCAGTTGCAACAAGTGCAGAATGCAGCTGCTATAATCTTAACTAGGAAAAGAAAATCCGAGCACATCAAACCAGTTCTGTCTCTACACTGGTTACCTGTGTCAGTTAGAATTGACTTTAAAATACTGCTTATGGTTTATAAAGTCTTAAATAATCTCGCTCCATCCTAGATTTCAGAATGCTTTACACCTTACACTCCAAATCGTAATCTTAGATCTTCAAATGAGGATCTGCTTAGAATTCCAAGAGCTAAACTTAAAAAAAGTGGTGAGGCGGCCTTCTGCTGTTATGCACCTAAAATCTGGAATAGCTTACTGATTGGAAATTCGCCAGGCTAATACGGTGGAGCACTTTAAAAAACTGCTAAAAACTCATTATTTTACAATGGCTTTCTCATCGCTTCATTTTAGTGTAACCCTGATATTCTGTATATGCATTTAATTATCATTTTTATCAAGGCTCCTCAATCCATACTAACCTTTACTTTCTCTTCTGTTCTTTTTCTATTTATCTGTGATTGTGATCTACGCCACCACCACCTAATCAAAGCACCGTGCAGTCCCTACCTTGATGGATTGAAGGCCAGAGGTCCACATGACCATCATCATCAAGTTCTTCCACGTGAAGCCTGAAAACCATGAGGACTGATTGAGATCAATTATGTTAGATAGAATACACAGTTGGGGCTGGGTGGTCTCGTGGCCTCAGAACCCCTGCAGATTTTATTTTTTTTCTCCGGCGGTCTGGAGTTTTTTTTTGTTTTTTCTGTCCTCCTTGGCCATCGGACCTTACTTTTATTCTATGTTAATTAGTATTGCCTAATTTTATGTTTTATATTTTGACTTTTTCTCTTTCTTCATCCTGTAAAGCACTTTGAGCTACATCATTTGTATGAAAATGTGCTATAGAAATAAATATTGTTGTTGTTGTTGTTGTTCTGTAGGCAGGAAGACTGTCAGCTCTCCTTACTTGATGTCACTTCCGGGATCCACACACCTGGGCCCGCCATTTCCTCCCCAATTACATTATAACCAGAAGAACCACCAGCATTGCCATCTGAAAAGACTTATTGTAGGTATGACGACTGTCTAGGGAAATGCCACCTCAGATGTCTCACTAAGAAATAACAACTGCCAAATCCTGCATAATAAATTCTATTTTGCTAATGTGTATTTCTATTAAAAGGCACAACTTTTGCAGTTTGAGATGTATTAATTTTTGCTTTCTCTATAAACTGAAATACATTTGCTCAGTTTTTTAAAAAAAGCAATACTCAGTAATTCCTTTCTTTTAATTTTAAAGGTTCGACTTGTCAAGCTTCACGTGCCACAGATCAGCTTAGGTGCCAAACCTCTCCTGCCTCCCATCGCCTTTTTGTCTTGAAATTTCAAAGCCTCCTTTGGCACTCATGCAATCTCTTGTTCTGTCAAGGTTGAGTACCAAGGCCAACGCATGTATAACCCACCTGCTTGGCGAGATAAGAGGAGTCTAAGCAAGTCATCGCTCTTCTTGCTTTGCTGCGACACTGACAGCAAGGACAGATGACTACAAGGAGCCGTAAATTTACAAGCCTCTCACCTTTGATTCTTATCAGCTTACTCAGAAGTGCAGCAGTGTGCGGAACTGCTTATTTCTTGGATGGCTGCTTACATGCTAGGGTGTGAGGGGATCCATTCAGCCATCTCTAGATATTGGGTCAATAAGGGGAATTCAAATTGGACCCTGTTACATATGGTTGCAGTTAAAACCTGCTTCAAAAGAGCTAGAAGTGCACTCACCCTCAGTGAATAATGAGGCTAAGAGACCTGGTGGCACATTATAACTGGGAAAAAGTTTTAAAAAAAAAAACTGTAAAAAGGAATATCAAAAATTTGAAAGAAAGAAAGTTGCCTCTGTAATAAAAATGAAAAACACTAATGAGTAAAACTTGTGGAATGTCTGAGCTGGTTATGATTTGCTCACCTGATGTGCTTCTACACAGGCACTGTGCAAGCATCACAAATAAAAGAGGTTTCCTAAATGGTATCTTATGGAAGAGGCACTTCTCGATTAGTCTGGGCACAAACTGTGCGATCTGAAGAAACATTGGTCATGTGACACCGCACGGTAGAACGTTAGAATATTAGAGCAAGATATACAGTAAAACAAACATCGATATTCAGTTTGTCATCTAGAAGGGATGGAGCCATTGTCACTTCAGTTTGATAATAACTTGCGAGGGTTTCAATGGCAATTGAATGAGCCAACAGGACAAAAATTCAAATGTGGTGTAATTAGAATGAAATAAAATACAAGAAATAAGTAGCTTCATATTGAGTAAGGACTCTGTGACTGGCTTGTTGTTGCAATGCAGCAGACTAAACAACGGAAAAATATGGAAACCAAAGGTTCAAGAAACATCCACATGATCGATAGATAGATAGATATGAAAGGCACTACATGATAGATAGATAGATAGATAGATAGATAGATAGATAGTTGGTGGACGGCCGGGGACCATGCCTGACCAGAACGCCCCTTCACTATATGTTCAGGGGGAGCAGCCATGGATTGTGCAATACCTCCCCTTTGACACTAGATGGCAGCCCTCCTGGGTTGGAGCGGTGCCTCGGTTTCCCGTAGGGCTCCATGGAAATTGGAGTTGGGTGCAGCCCTGTTGGGTCCCACTGGCTGTGCCAGGGGGTGCTGCAGCTGGGACTCCTGAGCCTATATGGGCAGTGTATTCACCACACCCGGAAGTGCAGCTGGAACTTGGCATTCAACCACCTGAAGCACTTCCGGGTGGACTATAAAAGGAGTCAGCAACCACCACTCAAGGAGCCGGCATCGGGTGGAAGAAGACAACACTCGGGAGAGAGGAGCAAAGGCGGTGGCAGAAGGACCATTGAGGAGGCCTGGACTGTGAAGGGTAATTGGTGCAGGGGCACTGTGCTAGTGTGGGACACTTTTATGTAAATAAACGTGTGTGTTTAGGAACTGCCGGTGTGTTCCTATTTGTGTTTGGGCTAGTTTACCACAATAGATAGATAGATAGATAGAATGAATCTGAAAGGCACTATATAATAGATAGCAAAATTGAAGAAGGCAAACCAGTACAGCTAGAAGTGGTCGTGCATTAAATGCCTGAGAGCCATAGGGGTAGTCTGCTTGAAATTTTGGATTCTGTATTGTTCGGTGTTGTGAAGTAGGGGCTCCTAAGCACAAATAGTACCAAGCAACAACTCAAAATGTCCACTAGAGTGGGGGAAACCACCAATCACCAGCTAGTCTCAAAAGAGCAGATTGGTGCAGATTGCACTGTGAGTGGAATGTTGGCACATTAGGCTTCCCGATGCTGGGTAATTTGAAGGTGGTATGAAGCATTTGCTGGCAGAGTGATGGAAAAGTGATCCACAGGATTAAGTGTTGTATCCAGCGGGGGGCATTCACTCTCTGGGATTGTGTCCTTTTTTTGGTGCAGAACTGACTAGAGTCGTATCCATGGCAGGAATAATCAGACAAGAGAAATATGGTAGAAAAAGACAATACATGTATTTAACTTGCCTTAAAATGTCATTTCCACCCCAAATATTCCATGTATAATTTGTTAATATGTACCTATCCAGGCAGGAGAGAAGCAAATGGAATGTATAGGTGTCAGTCTTCATTGGGGAATGCTGACGGCTACACGGACTGGTCCGACATGGTGGGGCGCAGCATAGAGAAGGCTTCTGGCTACTTGATGGATCCTCTTCATTATAAACACTCACATATTTACATATTTGACAGGTATGGGCAACTTCCAACAGAGTTGTCTATGTTATTTCTGGATTGCGCTCTTCTCAGACCACACGTAGCACTTTTGCACCTGTTCTAATCACTCATGGCATCTGTCTGAAGGCAATGGGTCAGGCCTGCTTCAATCAATGAAACTCCCTGCCCATGGAATTTGCTCACAGAAAAAAAAATAAATTAGCCGGCAGGGGCTCAATTGGCTATGGACCAAATAGTGCAACTATCCTGCCATGCTGTCTTCCAGTTGTCAACTTATCTCTCTGTCAGGTGCTTTCTGTCAGCTTATTTATGGCTTTGAAATAAATTCCACAAATTACAGTGACACCCTTCAAACCTATTACTACATTGTACATTTGTGTATGCACAGAGTGAAAATAATTCAAATAAATAGTATTACCTACTGTACTGCTAGAGTGCCAGTGTAGCATAACTGAAGAAGGAAAACCAGTATAGCTAGAAGTGGTTGTGTACAGTATTTAAGGCCTGCAAGTGACACTGCAGGGGTAGTCTGCTTGAAATTTTGGATTCAGTATTGTTCTATGTTCTGAATTAGAGGTTCCTAAGCACAAAAAGTCCCAAACAATAACTCAAAATGCCCAGAAGAGTTGAGGAAACCATCAAACCCCACAAATGGGCAAACACAGGATCCTTATAAATAAAAGATTTATTTTCAACAAAAACATTCTGTGACAAAAATAAGGTCAGAGGAGCCCAAAAGGCAAAAGAAGTTGCCTGAAACAACAAGGCAATCCAAGGCAAAAAAAGTCCCAAAAAACACAAAATCAAAGAAAACGTATAAGGTTAAAAATCCAGTAAATTCACAAAAGGCTCTGTATAATCGTGACAGAAACTCACCATTGCAAGCACATTCAATGAACCGCAAAGGACTGCTTGTTTTCCTAGTCTTTGTAGAGCTAAGGGCAGCCCCTTGACAGTAATGGCTAGGTGGCCCCATCTCTTGGGGAACCACCCACAAGACACAAGGGGACTTAGCAGAAGATACATAGGAGCACAGAAACTAAATGATCAACAATATTAACATTAACAGAAGAATAAAAAGAGAACAAAAAGAGAGAAATGAAAGAAATTGAACCCCAGCCAGGGGGGAATCTCAAGCTGAAACATAACATTCTTGTATTTTGTAGATTGAGATTTGACCCACTGAACAAACTGGAAAAAGAGCATGGAGGAGAGATTTGTGGACCAGGTACCATTTTAAAATGATGAGGGGAACAGGAGTTGGGCGAATGATCTGTGGAGCTAATAAATGACAAAGTGCTTTGGGACAGGGCCATTGCGTGAACAGAGATAATGATGGAGTGGAACTAGTTATAGACAAAGTACTTCTACAGAAAGAAGTTTTGGGGAACTAAAAAGAACGGACAGTGCTGAGTGGCTGGACCTGAGCAGAAGGAATAAAGATGTGGAACTAACCACTGATCTTGAGATGAGTTCCATACAGCTTTGCTTGCTCAATGGGCAAAAATGAGAAGATTGGTTTGATGGTCTGTTTTTAAAGTCCGTCTGGACTTTAAACGTATTTTTTTTGTGTGTATGTGAGAGAGCCTACACTTGTCATAATAATTAATAATAATGTTTTATTAATGTAGCGCCTTTCATACACTCTAGGACACTTTATAATTCAATAAACACATTAACAAGACAACAGAAATCTATATATATAAAATTCTTTTCACGTTTGAAACAGCAATTACTTATGACCACCCGAAACGGAAATTACGTATGATCACAGAACATATAATACAGGAACTAATCACTTCGTTTGTGGACGCCATTTTTATATCATCTTTACGAATTGTTACTATTTGTGTGTGAGTTATTTTACTAATATTGAAAAAAAGCAAACACAAACACGCCAATCTATCCCATAGAAGTGCGCCCCCGCGTCGCCCTCTCCCAGCCCTCCTCTCTGGACTCCAGCACTGAGCTATCCGCCACCAGGCACATTCTGACAGAGAAGTTTTATTTATTCGTCCACATGACTGTCGCGGAAACTGCCACATTATAACTTTTTTTTAATTGCCAGTACTTGATAGTAGAAGAGATGAGGAAAACAGCTTTGCGTCTTTCTACTTTTTAACTGCACCGAGCTGTAAACAATATGAAGACGACACCACCTTCAGCGATGAGGGGTCGTGATAACAAAGTGGAAACTGGGAGGCGCGGAATGTCGGGCTACTCCGCCAGGTCAAGAGTTTCGCAGCTTCGGGCGGCGTCCTCACTTCTTGCACTGTTTGTGACACTTCAAGTCCCCCTCGGCTCATGGTAGAGTGGAAATGTTTGCGAATGAGTGTGATCGCCGTCATCGAAGCAAAACTCTCTTTGTAAATTGTGCTGCATGACTACTTACTGTCCCTTAAGGTGAGTTCAGGTCACTAAAACCCCACAACATTCAAGGCTGCTTTTGTGATGAATTCTTTTAAGATGATGGAGGGTTTACATCTAAGAAGATGTTCCGACTTCTTCATGTTAAGTTTTGAACTTGGGAATTGTTTGGACCTTCTGCCCGTTAAGTATGGAAGGGCAGCGTCCACATTTCTCAGAATAATTTTTCTCTTAAATCACAGGCACGTAGTGCAAGGTTGTCAGACAGAAATTTGCAGGATTGCATAGAAAATGTAATTTCTATACCACAGTGGTCATGTAGCGCCTTTCACAAGGGATCTGCTATCGAGAGATGATCCAAATACATTTAAGTTGCTGTTAGTGCTACTTACCTGTTGTGTTATAGCGCCTTTAAAATGTTCTTTTCCCGAAAGCACTCCAGTACTGCTCAATGTATCTTTACTTCTTACATGTTAATGTTTTACTGTTTAAGAATTTATATGCTACATTTTATTTTTTTCCCTTGCGCTCAGTGAGCGAAGCCACTGGGTAATCAGCTAGTTACATACAAGAAAATGAATAATACTTATTGAAGAAACCAGGGGGCTTCACCCCCTGCTCGCTTCACTCGCCAACCCCCCCTCAGCCTGCGATACACACAACCTACTTTGCGTCTCTGCCACTTGCATATGTGGGTTTCACTTACACCAAACAACAAAACTTTTAATTCTCGCGGAAACGCCTCTTCATTGGAAGGCAACACTACTTTTCCCGGATGGCAACATGAATTAGACAATCTACAAGTCTTCGACAAAGTTTAAATCCGAACAATATATTTAATCTTTTTTTGCTGTTCCGTTACTTCATAGAGTAATAATTTCTGTTTGTTTACACTAATGCGATCTTTACTATCACTTTTTTGAGACTTTCAAATTTTAGTACTTTCATTATCTCTAACCTGCTCTGCATGTGCATCATGCCAATGTTTTTGAATTCTTTACAACGTTGTACTTTGTCATCTACTCTTTGTCTTTTATTTTTGGCCCCGGGCGTGGTTAAATCTCTTGGCACAAAGTCTCGTCTCATGGGATGTGAAAGTATCTCTTTGAAAAAAAAGTCTCGTCTTGTTCCAGGATTTTTTGATTAGAATAGAGAGATGTGTTTTTAACAGGAGTTTGAAATGAATAATAGATTTTTCCTCACAAAGGATGAGAGGAAGAGCATTCCAAATTTTAGGATGCTATCACACTGAAAGCTCTGCCACCCATAGTTACTAACCTGTATTTAGGTACAGTGAGTAAGTTAGCATCCGATGATCTTAATGCACGGGCAGGAGTGTAAGGAAGCAGCAGCTCAGATAGATAATGAGGGGCTAAACCATGAAGAGCTTTAAAGGTGAGAAGAATAAGCTTATATTTGATTCTTGAAAAGACTGGCAACCAATGCAAATCATAGAGGACAGGAATGATGTGAGCAGATGTTTTAAGTGTATGTAAGTAGATGAGCAACAGAGTTCTGAACATATTATTGTAATCTATTGATATATCTAGTCGGGAGGCCATAAAACAATGCATTGCAATAGTCCAGACAGTTAGTGATGATGAAAGCATGAATCGGTGTTTCGGTATCCTTCGCACTGAGGAAAGAATGCAGATGAGCAATGTTGTGGAGATGAAACAAAACTGTCTGTACTACTGAGCGAATGTGTGGTTGAAAAGTAAGAAGCTGATCAAAGGTGGCACCCAAATTATGGGCTGATGCTGAGGGTTCAACCAGGATCCCATCAACGTCAATTTTTAGCCCACGAAGGGTAGAGATGAGAGATTTAGTACCTTTCTGTTGTTAAAAAATGATCTGTCATCCAAAGATTGATTTCCCAAATGCAATCAGTCAGTGCATCTGGTGAAGATGTTGCAGTTGCATCAACATTTATATAAAGTTGCGTGTTATCGGCATAGCAGTGGAAGCTTAGACCATACCGACGAATAATCTCACCTGATGGGAGCATATAGATGTTAACGAGGATTGGACTGAGAACTGACCCTTGAGGGATACCTTGTGTGAGTGAAGTACTGGCAGATTTGTGTTCCCTAATGAACCAAGAAAGAGCAGCACCAGAGATACCAATAGCTGAAAGTCGGGACAGTAAAATGCCATGGTTAACTGTATCAAATGCTGTGCTTAAGTCAAGAAGAACTAGAATAGGACCAACTAGGAGTCCCAAAACACATAAGTCCCAATAAGCTCCAAAAGCACTTCACAAAATTACCACTAGAGGGAGATATCACTTTCAAACTAGCAATAAGGACAATCACCAGTAGCCTCATGTATAAACACCACGTATGCAGAAAAATGTTGGGTACACCCGTTTCCATGCTCAAATCCCGATGTATAAAACCTAAACTTGGCGTAAAGCCACACACATTTTCACAGTAGCTCAAACCCTGGCATACGCAATTTCTCTGCTCGGTTTTGCAAACTGGCAGTACCCAGCGTCAAAGCAGTGCTTTTGTTCCAGTGTAGTTTCTCTTTCTTCTTTAGATCCACATCCCTGATGCGGCTTTATCATATACACTGAAATTAACCACTGTGGTCCCCGGCCGGGGCTGGAGCCCGGCCGGGACGCCCAGGAGGACCGGAGGAGGGCTTGTGCCTCCTCCAGACCGCGAGGGGGCGTCCGTCCTGGTTACGCTGGTGGCCTCGGGCAGGGGGCATGGAAGCCCAGCCCTGTAGGGGCCCGTGGCCACCGCCAGGCGGCGCCCCACTTCCAGACCATCATCTGCCATATCTGGCCGATGCAGGAGCCTGGCCGGGACGCCCAGGAGGACCGGAGGAGGGCTTGTGCCTCCTCCAGACCGAGAGGGGGCGTCCGTCCTGGTTATGTTGGGGGCCTCGGGTACAGGGCTTGGAAGCCCAGCCCTGTAGGGACCCGTGGCCCCAGTGCCTACATATCCCGAGAGCCCAGCACTTCCGCCACACCAGGAAGTGCTGGGGGGAAGACTTTGGGAGACACCCGGAGAGCTGCCGGGAGGACAGCCGGCACTTCCGCCACGCTGGGGCGTGGCCAAGGGAGGAATATCGGGAACACCTGGTGCTCATCTGGGAGCTGTATAAAAGGGGCCGCCTCCCTCCAGTCATGAGCAGAAGTCGGGTGGAAGAGGACGGAGCTGGAGAGAGGACTGGAGGCGGCCAAGAGAAAGGCACAGTGACAGAGAGGCCTGGACTTTGGGGAATCGGTGCTGGAGGCACTGGGGTTGTGAGTGCACGTAATTTGTAGAATATTGTAAATAAGCGGTGTGTGGTGAGAACAAAGATGTCCGTCTGTCTGTGTCCGGGCCAGCGTCCACACCACATATTGTTTATTAGTTTAACTCTTTGAGGGCTGAATATTTTTTCCAAAAAACTCACTTTTCTGAAAAGGACACAAAGCAATGGTTTCACACATAAGCCAACATAAACCATCTGTTCCTATGTGCTGTGGGCACGTGTTTGGCATTTCTGGTGGCAGTGGCTGCATGGGGACACCTCGATGGTCAGCAGGAATGCACGATGGGTCAGCTGCCTGGCTGTCTTCACACAGCAGGTGGCTGGTGGTGGTGGTCTCAGTGTGACACAATCTTGTTTCTACCTCTTGTCATCATACATGGTGGTCCTACCAGGCAAACGCTGTTGTAGGCGCATCAGCACCACGATCAGCTGGGGTCCGATCAGATGATGCTGGTACCTCACTATCGTCTCCAGATCACTTGCATCAAACTCGGAGTCCGACAAGTCAGAGTCCTGTGTTACCGAAATTACGTAAAACATCCACGGAGTATTTTGGTTTGGTCTCTAGCCAGATGTCGGTGCCATTTTAGAGGTTGTTTGCTCTTCACTACTCAGGTGCGTGTAGGGAATCGAGGTTCAATCAACAAAGTGATGTAATTTTCCTTCTAGCAAAGAGAATCGAACTAAAACGTAAGGGTGAGTTTCGTTGCAGTTTACAGCTGATTACCATTCTCCACTCCTGAATTTTGACAAAAGTCGACATCAGCCCTGAAAGAGTTAAGGCATCTGATTGTAATTAACCTGTAACAATATAATGGTCCACGCAATGGCCAAACTATTCCAAATACCATAGCTGCTTTAGCATTGTTACTTTCACTGCACCTTCTTCTTCTTTCAGCGGATCATCTTTTTCCATATTACTCTCACTATCACCACTCGGAATATTTATTTTACTGTATCTGAGTATGGAATCACAGCTCTACAGTAGCTGATCGGAAAGAGAATTATCGGGATACAGAATCAAGCACACACTTCCTCAGCCATGCTATCTATTTGAAGAACTGCTCTCATACGGCAAACGCTTTAGAGCCTTTTTTGCAGGGACATCGCAGTTCAGAAAGAGTTTCATCCCAAGAACTCTAAACGCACTCAATCAGTCCATCAAGTGCTCCTTGGAGAACTGTCTGTACTTATAAGTACAATCACCTCACTGTAAACTTGCACTACAGTTATAATATTGCACAACCTGAGCCACTTTATAAAGCACATATTTGCATATGATCACAACATCATTTTAAGATGAAATGCAGCAAAATATGTTTATTACATTATACAGATAAAACTTTAACTTCATTTAAATAATCCATATAGTTAATAATTAAACATGTGAGGACACGGTGTCGCAGCACTAGCAAGGAGCTGGTGCTCCGTTCATGGATTGTTCCTACCTCACGCTGTATTCTTGCTGGGACAGGTGTGACACTGGAAGGATAGATGGATAGAATAATTAAACACGTACTATGAAGATATTTCAATGTTCCTTAAAAGTTTTGAAGAATCAGTGTTCTAAGCTTACAGATGGCTTAACGTCTATTACAGAGCTGATAGTGTGGCAGTTGGGTACTTGGAAAAAAGAAAAGGAAGGACAGGAATTGGAGGTTAGTACATTTGAAACAGACAGTACTGCTGCAGTAAATTATTTCATCGAAGGTTGTGTACGGCGCAGCAAGCATCTTGTGTGAGGCAGGAACAATCTCGGGACAAGGCACCAGTTCGTCACTATCACTTGGCCACCGTGTTCCCATGTTTAATAACATGCTTTAATTCCTATCATAATAAAAATGATATCAAGTATACATCTCAGTATTTTAATTACTCAGAGAGCTGTAATATCACGAATGTAATGGATTCTGTGTCCTGTTGGAGGAAGAGAAAGCCCGTTTAAGAAGTACGTAGTGATTCACACACATAGAAGAACACATACAAAACAAAGCATTTAACGTGCTACTTTAGTTACGATGGGATTTGAGAAACTAGCAAATTAAAGATGAAGTTTATGATGTCGGGTGGCATGGTGGCGCAGTGGTAGCACTGCTGCCTCGCAGTTAGGAGACCCGGGTTTGCTTCCTGGGTCCTCCCTGCGTGGAGTTTGCATGTTCTCCCCGTGTCTGCGTGGGTTTCCTCCGGGTGCTCTGGTTTCCTCCCACAGTCCAAAGACATGCAGGTTAGGTGGATTGGCGATTCTAAATTGGCCCTAGTGTGTGCGTGGTGTGTGGGTGTGTTTGTGTGTATCCTGCGGTGGGTTGGCACCCTGCCCGGGATTGGTTCCTGCCTTGTGCCCTGTGTTGGCTGGGATTGGCTCCAGCAGACCCCCGTGACCCTGTGTTCAGATTCAGCGGGTTGGATAATGGATGGATGGATGGTTTATGATGTCCCCTCCTCGAACCGCCACCTTATCGTGGTGGAGGGGTTTGCGTGTCCCAATGATCCTAGGAGCTCTGTTGTGCGGGGCTTTATGCCCCTGGTAGGGTCAGCCAAGGCAAACTGGTCCTAAGTGAGGGATGAGACAAAGAGTGGTTCAGTAAACCTCTTATGAAGAACAAAAAATTTGGACGCCGTTTTCCCTCATTCGGACGCGGGTCACCAGGACCCCTCTCTGGAACCAAGGCCTGGAGGTGGGACTCGATTGTGAGCACCTGGTGGCCGGGCCTGCACCCATGGCACCCTGCCCAGGGTTTGTTTCCTGCCTTGCGCCCTGTGTTGGCTGGGATTGGCTCCAGCAATCCTTCGTGACCCTGTAGTTAGGATATAGTGGGTTGGATAATGGATGGATATTCAAAGAGGCGTAATTCTGGGAGGAGTGTGGGAGTGGTTACTTTTCACGCAGACTTTGATTTATGGATTGGAAGAATTTGGAAGTTGGCGAACGCACAGATTTATGCATCTGGATTTTTTTATGCGTACGAACATTTCCGCTTTTGTCCATACGCCATGTTTTAGTGTGAATTCTACGAATGGCATATGCATGAGGCCCCAGATCTTTATAAAGTAAAAAATGTCTTCACAAAATGCTCTTCAATAGCAATGACACTCTGTGGAGCACAAGAAGCAAAAGAATTGCCCCAGAAAACACAAAGGCTATCCAATGTAAACAAGGTCCCAATATAGTAAACCAGAAACAAAGTCAAACACAGAGCATGAAGGTAAAAATTCCAAAGGCACAAACCACAATTAAACTCATCACTCCCAGGCACGTCTGAAATGACCTGCCAGGAACTGTGGGAGACCCTCCAGATTTATAGAGCGGGGGCAATCTCTGGCAGTGATTGGTAGGAGGACCCGCCTGTTGAGTGACCAACCCACAACATGCCACATGGAACAGGTGACTTACATACATAAACAAAATGAAAAACAAAGAATAATACGCATAATCAACACAAGTAGAATTACCATAAAAAATCAGAAAGAGACATAAAACATGAATCTGAAGCCCTGCCGGGGGAGAACCCTACCTGAGACATGACAACACTCTTGTGAAGTGAGTCTATTAAGTGTGTGAACTGAACATTTCAAGGCACTTAAATAAATACAGATCCTTTTTTTTTTGCATTATGAAGAGCTCTGATTGGAGTGTCTCACTGTCTGGGGTCTCGGTTATGAATTATGAGATGCCCACGGTTTGAAATGCGGTGGGGCTGAGGGCGCAGGGCTTCACACTTAAATGACAGACATTCTTCCAATCGACAACAGCTGTGAGATGAGATCGGTCATTGCAACCAACTCTCAATCTGCATGTGAAATGATGGACGATGAAACTGAAATTCAGACTCACAAAATCAGTCAGGGACTGCAAATCGTGCCAAAGTCACACAGTGTATGCCTGGCTTTAGTTGACAATTTACAGTCTTATATAAAAAGATTTGTTTTTTGCTTTCTAATTTGTTGTGTAATTTCCTGTGGAGCGCTTAGCCTTCATACTGTACCCATTAGGGGGCACTCATAAGATGCCCCCAGGTCAGGTCAGGTCAGGTTGGGGAGTATGCACTGGTACAACACGTTGCCACACCCACCACACAACAACACAGCTCGGGATCCTGGTTGGCAAGGATGTGCAGGCCCGAACTGTATGGAGAATGTCGGTCAGGCACCTTGACCCCACACAGAAGTGGGAAAAGATCTACATATCCAGAGGGTGACACTACAAAGACCTAAGGTGGAAGGTGGCATGGCTCTACCTAACTTTTAATTTTATTACTGGGCGGTGAATATACAAGCTATAAAAACCTGGACATGGACACAAATAGATGAACATACACAGGCTTGGTCTCCAATGGAAATAAAATCCTGAAGCACTTCTTTATATTCCTTGCTTTGTACCCCAATAAGTACAAGTCATCGCCAATATACTAAACAACCCAATTGTGCTTCACTCACTCAGAACATGGAACCAATGCAGCAACTACTTCAAGAGGGAGAAGCTTTTATCGGTGGCACCTCTGCATGAGAACCACCTTTTTCCACCCTCTCAAATGTATGCAGTTTTTAATGTCTGGAAAACATTTCAATTAAATCACTTAGAGATGTGTACATAGACAACGTCTTTACATCCTACAAACAATTACACTCTGAATTTAACTTTCCAGCAACACATTTCTTTCACTACCTTCAAATTAGAAACTTTGTTATACAAAACCTGCCCAATTTCCCTCACCTCCACCTATCTCTATGCTGGAAAAAATATTGCTCATTCTTGAGGACTCAGACAGCACTTCCATAATATATAAAACTATTTTAAAGTCCCTCCCTTTCAAAAATCCCAGAGTACAGTGGGAAAAAGGATCTCTCACTCAACATGTCAGAAATGGAGTGGAAAGCAGCAACGCAAAGAATTAACTCGAGCTCCATATGTGCAAAGCGTACAATTATTCAACTCAAAATTATATATCGAGCGCATCTGTCTCGTTTAAAATTGTCCAAAATGTTTCCAGGGCGAGATCCAACCTGTGAACGTTGTAATTGAGCTCCAGCATCACTAGGCCACATGTTTTTGGTGGGCACCAAATTAACATCATTCTGGACCAAATCTTTAAATGCCTTTTAGACAGCTTTGGCATCACAATCCCTCTAATCCACTAACAGCTGTGTTTGGTGGTCTCACAGAGGGGCTTAAAGTGGCTTACTATTGGTACGGAGACTTGTTTTGCTCAACTGGAAGAATCCTAACTCACCTCTTTTATGTCAGTGGGTAACTGATCTTCTTATATAATACGCTACTGTGGCTGTTTGTTAGTCTGTCCAGGATTTTAAATCACCTGAAGCTCGCAAACTGTTTGACATATTGACCTAAACATACACTACGTGACGTCTACTATCCACTTTCTGGGTGATGATTGGTTATTCCAAGGTTATTCCTCTTTTTATTTTAGTTTATTGTAGAATCAACTCTCGGCAGTGGCCAGAAGGGTGGCCGTGCGGCACATGTGTATGGGCGCCGTTCTCATCCCTACCACCTTCGCTGTCACTTCCCCTACCTCTTCATATCTTAAATCATTCTTGAGGCAGATTGAAGACTTCAGTGCCAGCTTAAATGAAAAATTAAAGAAAACGAAAAAGTAATTGCAACACCAACACTGACTTAATCAGTTTTAACATGAAACGATGATGGCAGAAGAAGAGAAGAAGCGGGCCGCTAGGGTGTAGAAGAAAAAAAGAGCTGCTCAGGGAGAAGCAAGGGCATTAACCTCTGAGCAAATGAATGCTAAACAAACAGAGAAAGAGTATGAAAACTAGGAATGCTCAAGTCAAGTGTATTCACTGCACGTTATCGTTGTATATATATTATCTGAAATTGGAAAAATCAAATTCGGAGGATCTGTACAAAACTTTTTCTAAACCTGGTAGGATCTAATCAATAATATTTAAGAATAAGCATTGAAATTGAGGAAGCAGATTCTCTCCCCTCTTTTTTATTCTATTTATTTTTATTCATTTATTAATTTATTTATTTACATATTTTTACTATTATTAAAGTTTTACTCTGCTGGCCTAGTTCTCTTTCTCATGGGTGGGGGTTGATTTGTTTCAGCCTTGTTTTGTAAAACTTGACTTATTTGTATGGAATGTTATTTGATTTCAATAAAATCCCCCGCCCAAAAAAAGTTGGAAAAGATGAAGAGAAGGAAGAAGATTATTATAATAGCTGTGTGATTAATATGATGTTTAAGATTTGAGTTAAAACTCATAAGCCCAAACAACAGTTTGTATTACAGTTCTATTTATATAGGAAAAGACAATAGGTAAGCAAGAACTTGATCTCTCATTTTATTGACTTCACTTTTTGTAGATTGGATTTTTTTATGTTTGCCTCCTGGTTGAGACCACCTCGTCCTTAATCTCATCTTTTGGTAGTCCCTCAGTGATTTTGGTTTTCATTTTCTGGTTGAAAGCTTTTACCTTGCTTACAAAAGTTTTGTACATTGAGGAGATTTGGTTGACTAAAGCCCAACTTAACAGTAAAATGGTAGCAACCAGACAAAAAAAAAGTGTCCCATGTTTCTTCTTGAAACAGACAGCTTGTAAAACCTACTGTTCTCTGTATGCTTTAATAAGAAGTCTTGGGTAACTCTCCCCAGAGTAGAGAAGACCAGATGATGACCTCTAAAATCCGGTTGGTCACTGAAGCGATAAAAGTCAACATTCAAAATGAAGCATGCATGCCTAATCTCTCGACTCTTTTTTGCATTTAAACTTTTTCATATTTGAAATATAGCGTCATCCTTGAACCCTGAAAGAGGCTTCCACCTGGGCCACCACACTTTTATTTTACCTCGTTGCTTCATGATGAAGTTTTTTTGGCATGTCCGGTTAACTAATGGATAAGCTGTTCCAATATCTTTTACAGGTATTTAAAAACTGTCAGGATTTTTACATCAACTACATTGCAGGGAACCTCAGATTCGAGGATGCACGACTGGTGCATTCTTTGATCAATTAATATGGCGTTTGACCAAAATTTATATTGTTTATCAGTTTTCAAAAAAAAAAAAAAATAGTTAAGATTTTTTTATCCAAAAAATCACAATCCCATTTAATTATACAATTAGGATGTTATTAATGATACAAAAGCACAGTGCTGGCAAGGATTTTTGCATTATGGAAATAAAGACATCTCTAATGAATCGGGGGATTCTTTTAAGGTGGTCCTTCAAACCAAAATTTAGATTTTTTCATTTGGGTCAAATGTTGCTAGAAGGTAATGCAAGCAGGTCCGTCACTTCCTATCCTTTTAACATTAGAATTAAAACATTTTTTCCATAGGCTTTGGTAATTCTAGTGTTAATGTAGTCCCTGTAATGTCGTCTAAAGGGCCACATCCTTTATCTTATGTGTCTGAGACAAAGCACCCATATTACCATGTAGAACACCCTTCACTACTTTGAAATCAATTAGATAGATAGATAGATAGATAGATAGATAGATAGATAGATAGATAGATGTAAAAGGCGCTATATAACCCATAGATAGATAGATAGATAGATGTGAAAGGCGCTATATAACCCATAGATAGATAGATAGATAGATGTGAAAGGTGCTATATAACCCATAGATAGATAGATGTGAAAGGCGCTATATAACCCATAGATAGATAG
>JANRMT010062796.1:106647781-106664760 GCA_026402145.1 Polypterus bichir lapradei | reverse complement strand
ATAGATAGATAGATAGATAGATAGATAGATAGATAGATAGATAGATACTTTATTAATCCCCAAGGGGAAATTCACATACTCCAGCAGCAGCATACTGATAAAAAAATATTAATTAAATAGTGATAAAAAATGCAGTGCAAGTTAAAAAATGCAGGGTGGAGAGTGCAAGGCAGGTATAACAGACAATAACATTGTATAATGTTAACGTTTACCCAAGGTTGGAATTGAAGAGTCGCATAGAGTTGGGGAGAAACAATGTCCTCAGTCTGTTGCTGAAGCGGCTCTTCTGTCTGGAGAAGATCCTGTTCCATGGATGCAGTGGATTTTCCATGATTGACAGGAGCCTGCTCAGCGCCCGTCGCTCTGCCACAGATGTTAAACTGTCCAGCTGTGTGCCTACAATAGAGCCTGCCTTCCTCACCAGTTTGTCAAGGTGTGAGGCGTCCCTCTTCTTTATGCTGCCTCTCCAGCACACCACCGCGTAGAAGAGGGTGCTTGCCACAACCGTCTGATAGAACATCTGCAGCATCTTATTGCAGATGCTGAAGAACACAAGCCTTCTAAGGAAGTATAGTCGGCTCTGTCCTCTCTTGCACAGAGCATCAGTATTGGCAGTCCAGTCCAATTTATCATCCAGCTGCACTCCCAGGTATTTATAGGTCTGTAAACTCTGCACACAGTCACCTCTGATGATCACGGGGTCCATGAGGGTCCTGGGCCTCCTAAAATCCACCACCAGCTCCTTGGTTTTACTGGTATTCAGGTGTAAGTGGTTTGAGTTGCACCATTTAACAAAGTCCTTGATTAGGTTCCTATACTCCTCCTCCTGCCCACTCCTGATGCAGCCCACGATAGCAGTGTCGTCAGCGAACTTTTGCACGTGGCCGGACTCCGAGTTGAATTGGAAGTCCGATGTATGTTGGCTGAACAGGACCGGAGAAAGCACAGTCCCCTGCGGCGCTCTTGTGTTGCTGACAACAATGTCAGACCTGCAGTTCCCGAGACGTACATACTGAGGTCTGTCTGTAAGATAGTTCATGATCCATGCCACCAGGTATGAGTCTACTCCCATCTCTGTCAGCTTGTCCCTAAGAAGCAGAGGTTGGATGGTGTTGAAGGTGCTAGAGAAGTCCAGAAACATAATTCTTACTGCACCACTGCCTCTGCCCAAGTGGGAGAGAGAATCTCCCTGTACTTAGCAGGGCAGTGGGGAAGCATTAACACTAGAATTACCAGAGCCTATGAAAAAACTCGTAGATCCGGCCCACCTTAAATCCCCGCACCTCTCCGTCAGCGTCTTTTGTCCTGTAAATGTGCCGATAACGTGCACAAAGTTCTCCCAGCTCATGCCTTGATTATCTGGGAGTGAAGTGCTGGAGTTTTAGAGTGTAAATAATAGATCGTTATTTGGAACACATGGATTTCATGTTCATTTCATATTTCCACAATAATCTGTGTAAACACACTGTTAAAACAGAAACATTTTTCATATTTTAGTAGTAAATGATAAAATGTTGGCATAAACTATATAATGTGTGAAGCCAGGAAGTCCAAAGATCAAATAAACACTTTCACAAAAGGTCCAAGGACAATACAACAGCTTCTGTGGCATAGCGGTAAGATTTGCTGACTTGTAATTAAGATATCCTGTATTTGCCATTTTCAGTAGTGAGCTGCTCTTATTGTTAATATTATACAGTACACACATACATTTGGTTTGCGTCTGTAGCAGACGCTGTACATTTATAGTACTTGTAAAAGTCACTGTTTTATTTCACTTTTATTCTCTCAGTCACGATCGCGATACATACTACCGCCCTAGGGATCTGACGCTGTTAGTTTTTATTTGAAACTGGGAATAACTGTGGATGTGAGTGGTGTTTTGAGGAAAGGGAACTGGACATTCTCTGATCTGGGGGGATAAAAGCTGACACACAAACGCTGGTGAATCTGCCTTCTTCGTATCTCACCGTCACTTTATTTTTTTTTATTCAGTTTTATTTAGTGTTCCTGCTCATGCTGAATTAATATGCACCTTATGGTCTATGATGTCAAAAAAAAAAAAAAAAAAAAGCAGAGACATAGGTATATATGATATTTGGAATTATTCATTTTATGACCTGTATAGTACATTTCGGAATTACAAGTCAGCAAATCTTACAGCTAAGCCACAGAAGCTATTGGTTTATCCTTGAACCTTTTATGAAAGTGTTTATTCCATCTTTGGACTTCAGACTTCATACATTCTATAGTTTCTGCCAACATTTTGTCATTTACTACTAAAATATGAAAAACGTTTCTATTTTAACAATGGTTTTACACAGATTATTGAAGAAACGGAACACACATGAAATGCATGGGTTCCAAATAACGATCTATTATTTCCACTCTAAAACTCCAGCACTTCATTTCAAAATAATCAATCAAGGCATGAGCTAGGAGAATATTGTGCACGTTCTGCAGCGGTGGGGGGATGGGATACCAGGCTGCTTGCAGCTTGTCTTTATCGACACATTTACAGGACAAAAGACACTGATGGAGAGGTGTGAACGGATTTAAGGTGGGCCGGATCTACAAGTTTTTTCGTAGGCTCTGGTAATTCTAGTGTTAACCTATCCCAACAACAATAGGGTGCAAGGCCAATCCTTTGAAAATGTGGCAGCCCATTGTAGGTGTGAAGGCATACACACACCACACTAGGGCCAAAGTAGCATCACCGGTCCACCAAACATGCATGTCTTTGGACTGTGTGGGGAGAACCTTTATAAATGTATAATAGAAGTATGTCTGACTAAACGTTCCCTATACAATTATACACCCTCTGACTGATCTGGACCAAATTTTGCATAGTCGATGACCATATGGACAAGGTAAAGACTTTGGAACCTAAAATTTTGACCCTGGGGGCTCCTTATTTTTTTTTTCCTGTGTGCTACAGGATCCTAATCTGGGATCCTGAGTTGGTTTGTCATGTGATGGTTGCGGCAATGTACTGTATCAGTGTGTGCTCCTAACCTCCTCAGAGCAAGTGAAACATCCAAACAGACTGATGCCAGTCAAGCAGACAAAATGACCAGAACTTAACATTACTTAACCAGGCAACACCAAGCATGCTGCTTCTATCAACCATAATATAAAAATAAGCATTATGTGGTGTTGGGTGTGTTGGTTGAGGTTTTAACCAAGCGCACAAATGCAGCACAACACAAAGGAAATTCTAAGGGTTCTTGTTTAACTCCTGCTTTGTCAACTTTTCCTCATAATTTAAGCACTACAAACTGTCCACCTTGAACAAAGAGGATGACTCAGTGTGACGATTGGAAAAAATGCATATGTAAAAACTAGACAAACAAACTTTAAATGAGAGTTGTTTTACTTTTATTTAGCAAATAAATCTGCCAATCAGGGTAAGCAAAATTTATTTGACAAAATTTCTTAAATTAAGGTAAATAATCATAAATACAACTTATTTGATATGTGAATAATTCTTAGAATAAGAAAAATAAGATTTAATGTCATGATATAAATACTTTTCACTTGTCTGGATTTCATTTTTTTGCAGTGTGCAGGTTCTTCTCTGGCTCCCATCTTCCTTTTGGGAGCTCTTGAACCCGACACTGTTCGGTAATGTCACCGGATGAGCTGGACTGTGAAAACATCACAACGAAGCAAGCGGATGGTGCATAAATATGCAAAAGTGTTTTTATTTAAAAACAGCAAAATCAAAAACAGTGTTCAAAATAAATAGTGCAGTACTCCCAAAAGAATGTTATTAAATAAATTATTAAAACAGGGGTGAATCAGTGGAGGTTAAAATCCAATAAATAATTCCTTTTAAAAGCGAGGCTAAAACAATAGCTGGAAGCAGTCCTTTAAAACAAAACCTGATGTCTTCATCTGCTGGCGGCTCCCTTGCTTCTCCCACCCAGGCTTTGCACCGGGGAATCGCCCTACCTGCAGCTGACCTTCTCTGCCTGCTGGTCTGGTGGCTTCATGACCCCTGGCTTCATTCTGCTCTGCCCATACTGAGAGTTGGGTTCCCCAGTGACCAGGATGCTCACGCTGGGGCATCCACCTCCCAAGCCTCCTTGCTCCCGCTGTGTTCTGTTGTGAGTCATCCTCCTTCAGGTCACTCCTGCTCATCACTAACGCTCAGCAGGAGTGACCACTACCGACTGCCCTGGGTGCTGGCCAAACACCCCACCAGGGCTCACTTCTCAGCTGCCTTCTGCTCTCGATAGCGACTGTGCCTTTGCTCATGCTTGCACACACCGGCTTTTTGCTTCCTGCTGCTTTCTTCTCCCTTAATCTCCGTTCACTTTCCTTTTTTTTTTTCATTCCTCCTGCAATGGACGGCCAGAAGCTCAACCCGGCCGACACACCCAGGGCGCTAGATGGCGACTTCCCTGCAGCATAGTGGTGCCCTGGATTCCCGCAGGGAACTATGGGAGATGGAGGTCGGCTTCACAGCCCTGCTGGGTAACGTGGGTGCCGCCAGGTGATGCTGCAGGGAGACACTGGGATTTCTGTTTCCCATATAGCCCGGAAGTACTCCCAAGTCATAAGGACGGAAGGACAGAAGTACTTCCAGGCTAAAGAAAATACAATTCTCCATCTAACCCGGAAGTGCTGATGAATCACATGGATGGAAGGACAGAAGCACTTCCGGGTCAAGGACTATTAAAAGGACTGATGGAGACCCAGCAAGGAGCTGGGAGGAGAAAAGGAGAGAATTATTGTATTGATTTATTAATGATTTATTGTGTATTTGGTGGATGTGGTGCTTTGGAGTAACTATTGATAAGAAAACAATTACAATTCATTTTAGTGTTTTTAAACTCGTGTCCGGAGCATCTGTCTGTTGGTTTTCTCGGGGCAACAGCGCCCTCTAACATCCACACTCTGCACTTGCGCTCCTACTATATATAATAGGGACATGGCTCAGGTGTGGCAATTAGCAGTTCCCGGCATCAATTACGGATGCGGACAATTCCTCACCTGTGCACATAAGTGAGGAAATGCCCGCCTCACGTAGCGCCCGAGAACCACTCCGGCCACACTACCATGCCCCCTCTATAAGCCGTGGTGATTATCTGTTTAAAAACTGGGATTTTTCATCTGAGCCGTGGACCTGCTATACCACACTCCAACTTAACAGCGTTAATGATTACAGCCCCGCAATTTGGGATTCCAGACTTAACCGAAAAGAACAAATTCTTGACTCACAAAAGCAGAGACATCGATAGAGAGGAAGTGTGGGGAACAGATTGGACAGCTAGCAGTAACAACAGGGTCACCATTTAAAAAACACAGAAACCTTTGCTCTTTTTCCTTAACAACAACAATGTATTTCTCGTATAGCCCAAAATAACAAAAGGAATGGCCTCAATGGTCTTTTGACAGCCCCCCAGCCTTGACTCTCTAAGAAGACAAGAAAAAACTCCCATCCTCAAAAAAAAAAAAAAAAATATAAAACCTGTAGGGAAAAAAAAAACTGGAAGAAATCCTGGGAAAGGCAATTCAGAGAGAGAAACCCTTCCAGGCAGGTTGGGCATGCAATGGATGTTAAAAAATTGGGTAAATACAACACACAAAACAGAGCACAAGTAATCCTCTTCACAGAGCTAGATGGCCAGTCTAACATGGCCACCTCAGAAAGTACAACACAACATTAAAAATGACTTTGTTCTGGCATTGCGCTCCTCAGAAAGTGTAGTTGCACTGCAACATGACTCTCAAGGTGAAATGATACCACTCACTAAATACAGAACTATCACATATGAAGATACAGATTTGTTCAAATACATCAAAAACAAAGTAGAAACTAATGAACATAAATGAAAAACAATGACATCTGTCCATCAGCTTAATGTAGAACCACAACCAGATTGTAGAAAAGGAGTCAGACAAGCCAGACACAGTCAGGGTCCGAGTCCTGAAGACCTCAGACAACATGCCTCCTCCTTCCTATTGGCCATTCTACAGTTGAGTCAGTGCTGGGGCTGCCAATCAGATGAAAGGACCCTT
The DNA here is from genome assembly GCA_026402145.1 of Polypterus bichir lapradei. Taxonomy (NCBI): domain Eukaryota; kingdom Metazoa; phylum Chordata; class Cladistia; order Polypteriformes; family Polypteridae; genus Polypterus; species Polypterus bichir. The sequence goes on along the minus strand of JANRMT010062796.1, from coordinate 106,658,733 downwards.
CTACCCAATGATTCCAGTGCTCCTGTATCTAAGATGACTTTTCCATAGTCAAGCAAACAACTTGGCAGTAGATCAGTGGCACCGAGTGCCACATAAGTGTACCGAGAAGAGGAAGAATAGGTGAGGGTTAGTAACAGCTTGTAAAAATTGTATTATTTACAATTTAGTACTCATGACTAACAACAGAGATGCAGTATGCACAGCTAATCAGCAGCTCTAGTCAGGGTATTCAACAAATATGCCCATGCAATGCTGGGTACTTTGGCTAGTAAATAGAATAAAGAGAAATAAATCCTAGTGGCCGCACTGCTTAAAGGGTCACAGTCAGATTGTTAAATTATATTAATTGAGACATCAGCACATACAGTGGATTCAGAAAATATTCAGACCCCTTCATTTTCTACACAATTTATGGTGTTTAGGTTTAATTTTCAATGGATAAATCTGCAATGCTTGCCCATTAATCTACACACAATAACCCACAATGACAAAGTGAAATGTTTTCAGAAAGGTTTGCAGGTTTATTAAAAATCAAAAACGGATGCATCTCATTCCTAGAAATTTTCACACTCTTTGCATAATCCTTTGAATCTTTGGTAATCCAACACTTTGAGTTGTTAATATGGCCCAGTTTGTAAGTAATGGCAAATTCAGATCAGGGGAGCCATTTAAACCTTAATATGTAAGGAGGAGGATTTTGAAATAATCCCCAATGTAAGAGCCAGTCTTAGAAAGTTCATTTTTAATGTTAAATTCATATCATGTTTGCTTACTTTCTATAGAATGTCAGATTCTCATAGTTACCAAGATATGTTACCATCTTTCACCCCCGTGAGTTAACAGAGATAGAACTTTCTTAGCTATATCTGAAGAACAAAGTGTCGATTAAGCCAGTTAGGAAATAGTCTGCCTGCTAGCATGGACCATTAGATTTGTTTGCAAACAGGAGATGTCATACAATTTTCAGACCATGCCTAAAGTGCCACAAGTACGACTGTATGACCAAACTCAGAGAAGTGAAACAAGATTTATAAGACTTAAATAGAACTTTTCTTAAACCAGAATTTTTCTTTTCTTTGCTATATCAATGTTTTCTTTATTTTTGTGTGAACTGTTTTGCTTTGAAATTTTACTAACACTTTGAAAACAAAGATATTTTGTCTGTGGATTTATTTGATTACGTGTCACACATGTGCTGGAATCATCCTATGAAGCAAACTAAAAGATGCAGAACTTTGGTAATTTTGGATAAATGCAGTGTGTTATCGTGATATTATCCTCTACTTATCCTTTACCTACTGTATATACTTGTGTATAAGTCAGGTCTTCAAACCCGAAAAATGAATCATAAAATCAGAACCCGACTTATACGCCTGTTCAAAAATATGACACTTATTATTATTTTTTTTTACATCATCTTGCTTCCTCCTATCACACACCAGTTTCTCAGACACATCGAATTTTGTTGCAGCAGCGTAGTTACCAATTTCATTTGCCACTTCAACAACTTTTAATTTAAAATCATCTTCATATTTTCTTCTGATCAAACGCTCCATTTTAGATGCTCCTACGATAAAGGTATATGAGGGTGTGAGATACAAAAAACACAAAACAGTGCAAACATTGCTTCAGAATAGTTTGAGTATTAGCGTGTGGTCACATAGGCACAATGCATAGAAAAAAAAGTCAGTGTGCTCTGTGGTTAATCTCTCAGGTGGGTGTTAGCATATCATAATCTTTTGGACCAATAGCATGAGTTTTCTGCATTCGACTTATATGACTGACATTATACAATACCAGAATTTATACAGTAAAATCAAGCCCCGACTTATCCACAGGAGAGCTTAAACGCGAGTATATACGGTATTTTTTTCAAGGATATGTGTACTCATCAGGTTCGTTGTCAGGATGGCCTACTGTTGCACACACATATAGACATACACATACACACAGACCCTAACAACCACAGTGCCCTATGAATGACGTACACACACCTGGTTAATCTCTATCACTTCAAACCACAACAGTGCCTTATGAATAACACATAAACAACTTGTCACTCTCTTAGCACCTCACTTATTATCTTATTATCAGCACGAACAACTTACGATGTTTTAAATATATCTCAGACCTAAATATTACTCTTGTCTCTGGGATTATATTCAAACATATAAAGACACAACATCCTTGGCTATAGGCCATTTATCAACCAGGAATGCCTTACTTTATGTACTGTTCCCTACTATTGGGTGGAGATCACACCCTCAGCCTTAATAAACCTTGCTGTTCAGAGCGAATACAAACTTCTGACTGCTCAAGGTGCTCTTAATATATACTGTACTTTATTACCTCAACCACTCTAAATATGAAGACAAAGTATAGAAAGTTAAAGGCAGCGTTGGTATTTATTTCATGAATAATAATATCAAATAGAACAAGGAATAATAGAAAATAAGATTGATAGTAAAGTCTAGATATAGTTTTTAGGAAAAGCTTATGAAAATGTAAAGATGTCAAAGATGAATGTAACACTTAAAGTTGTTTTTGAAATGCTTTGCTGACAATCAGATGGAAACAGCCACACGTTGTTGGCGCCCTCTTCTGACATCGCCCTTCTGACGCTGCTGTTTCCTCTTCTGTCATCACTTTGTCCTCTTCTGATGAGGCATATTTATTATACAATTCTACCTTTAGGATTTTGCAACACGTGATTGTTAAATATTCTGATTGGCTAGCTGTCAATATGATGGATGAATTAGCTAAAACTCTTTAATCTATTTGAGTACATCTGTCTTCACAAGCAATACAGTTTTTGATGTTTTAACAATCTCCTGTCTCAAGCTGTAAACCAATTAAGTCCTGGTGCCCTTCCCTTCACAGTTGATAAAATCATCAATACAGTTTATGGCATCTCCTGAATTCCTGCTCAGTTCAAACAAATGGTACTATGATTGATACTGGTACAATTCAGGAAAACAGATTGCCTTGATGTTAAACTACCCATGCAAGTGTCCTATATTTTAGTTCATTTGTTGTATTGTCTTGAGCAAAATGTAATGAACATATATAAACCAAAATTTGCAGATTTTGCACACCACAACACAAAGCTACACCTAAGCTTAACTGGAAGCCACTAGCATGACACGTACACAGAGGTTATGTGGTTGTGCTTTCTGGTTCTTGTAAAGATTCTTGCAGCAGCATTTTGAATTAAATGAAAGTTATATATAGACTGGTGTGAACACATTCAGGTGGCCTGCCCTACTAGAAAAAAATGCATAAATGAATTTGTTTTTAAAATGCTACTACTGGATAGAGCTACCACCATGTCATCTGTTCTAATCCTAGTTCATCATTCCTCCATGTTTGACACGGTTAACCATCAGGTCCTCCTAGTCACCCACCCCAACCTAAGCATCATTGGGATGGTCTGAATCCAACCTCTCAGGCAGATTCTACTTTGTATCCTTCGAGAGGGTAGATATATCTGATTCGCACCAGACAAGCACATTGTTGCTAGGTCCTCTCCTGTTCTCCTTGTACACCATCTCACTATGCCCTATCATTGAGTCCCATGGATTCTCACATTAACACTCTGCCAATGATACTCAGCTGTACCTGTCATTCCCTCCAAAGTACAAGACAGTCTGCTCTAGAATTGGTTTATATCACTGATATCTCAAATTGGATAAAGGAACACCATCTCTTGCTCAAACTAGAAAAGACAGTGCTCTGTGTTATTCCAGCCAGCAAGTCTATTCAACACCCTATCTCTGTAAGGCTTGGTTCATTATCTCTTAACACCTACCAAGGCAGCAGGTAATCTCAGAGTGATGATTGCTGATCAGCTATCCATTTCTGAACTCATTGCAACTGTCTGTGCAAATTAATTTTGTGTAATAGTCACAAGTTGAAGGCCGTATCGTTCAGGTTATAACATTGGTCCTATCACATCTGGATGACCATAACTCCATTCTGGCAGGAACTCCTGTGTGTGTTGTCAAGCCACTGCAGATGATTCAAAGTGCACAGCACATCTTTCATTCATCCAGCAAAGACCAGAACATGTCACTCCCCTCTTCAGGTACATGCATTGCATTCATATCCTTGGCGCTGGCCTATAGAGCAGTGAATGGATCAGCACTCATGTACATGAGGGCACTCATGAGATCCTATACTCCTTCTCGCTCACTCAGATCTGATGGTGAATGGCATCAAGTGGCGTCACTTTGTGCGACATCAAATCTCAATCTCTTTTCATGTGTAGCTCTAAGCTGGTGGAATGAGCTGCCCACCTCTATCTGAACTGTTGACTCTCTCACTGTGATTAAGAAATGTGTGAAGACTCTCTTGTTCTGCGTATTTCTCTCTAATTAGTAATGACTTTGCTGTGAGGTTCTCAGTAGCCACAGATAAGACTAATTACCTCTGAGTTGCTCTGCTTGGTTTACAGCCCTTCACTTGTGGAGATGTGAATTAAAAACAAGATTTAAATGTTTAGCTGATTTAAGGTTGAAAATCATTTGGAAAAATAAAAAATTGTTTGCACCTAAGCTCCACCCTCCTCTACCCTTACCACCAATTACAATGCACTTTGCTAAGAAAACAAAATGTTAATGTAGCTTCCTTATGAAATTGCAGGTCAACCCTATAAATCAAATTTGCACAACTGAACTAAATCAAGTGTAATAACAAAGTGACCTCTGATAGGCCCAGGTAACATGGGTTTCGAAAGTCCTCCTCGCTGGTGCTCCTCATTTTGTGCGCTATGTTAAGCTGCACAATTAGGACTTATTCGCTTGTACTCACAGAAGCATCTTTTATAACACTGGCTTGAAAGCAGTAATGAGGTTATGGCCAAGCAGAAAACAAACTAGAGAGAAAGTGTACTTCAGTATGGGTGCTGTGGCCTGTAGGGGGCATTACAGGACCCCAAAACCCAATCTCAAAGTAAAAGATTTATTTCAGCAATAGCTGAACTGGCTTCTTAATATAGTTTGTACAATTGCTGTTCTCTCTTTTCTTCTTCTCTCTTCTCTTCCTCCACTCCTCCCCAGGCAAGCTTTGCCCACTTGACTGGGTGAGGCAGAGTGGCTCCTTTTATGGAAGCCCCAGAAGTACTTCTGATGCCAGGGTGTTGCCCATAGTAAGCACTTCAGTCAGAAGCTCCCCAAAGTGCGGAATACAGTTCCCTGTAGCACCCCCTGGTGGCTCCCATGGAACCTAACAACACTTTCCTATGGGACTAGAATTCCCAACCAACTTGGCGGATATTTATTTGGGTACCGTAATCCAGGACTGCTGCCATCTAATATGTCGGTGGAGTAAATAGCCTGAACAGGTGACCTCCCAGTGTACACTTTGTTACACTTACCTTTGGTCCATCCCTGCTGAGATGACAGCATAGTCACTCTGGCTAAGGCTGGGAACAGCTTGCCTTTCTTCTTGTTCATTCAGTATGGCAGCATCCTGGCCAGGTAAGGACTCATGCACCATCCCTGTCCAGATGCGAACCCATGCCTGCCATCCATCACAGAGTAAAAAAAATAAATAAATAAACTTTCTCAGATACAGGGCTGTTTTGTCTTGCTAGAGTTCTCTGTTACTCTACTTTCCCCTTTTGTATTCTTTATTGTGTAGCCTTTGTCAGAATCCCTCAAATCTCACAGAATTACCACTGATTATAAGGTATTATACTTTATAACTTCTCCCCACCTTCCCTTCCACATTTACTGTATAGCCTCAGGTAATTACGCAAAATAAGTGACAAGCAGGAGTTAAGTTACAACTTTATATAATGTATTATTGATGATATTCATAAAACAATAACAATAAGCAAAGTACATTTGAATACTGGCAACCATACAACCTGCAGATGTGTAGTTTCAGGTGGCACACAGACTTGTTAGTTACTTGAAATGTCTTTAGTTAAGTCATCACTTTTAGTCAGCTTGCCTGTCTCAGTATGGCTGCTGAGTTGTGCTTCTCAGTGTGGTCTTCTTTTCAGTCCATGATGTGTGAGATGCTCCTTCATCATGATGGTGTGTGTAAGAGAGAGAGGGAGGGGTAAAGCCAATAGTGTGGCGTGGTACAGAATGGCCTCTGATTTAAACCAAACCCAAACAGCCATACTTCACACAATACCTTTCACACCTGCCCCCAACAACCATTTGTTGAGCTAATGATTGTCAGCTAGGTAGTCTGGCTTTCCTCTGAGGGCTGATTGAAAGAGTCCTTGTCCAAATTGGTTTTAGGTACTTCCCTTTCCCCTGACACTGTCATAAAACTCCTCACTCAATCCTAAATACTCAGGTGTTATTCTTAATCTTAAACATCAGACCATTTCTGTTCTTATCAATGATATAACACTAATATTACATTGCTCTGTCTAAGTTACAAATAAAGACATATAAGATATTTATCAACTTATATACAAACTTTCACACCACAACAAGTACAGAATATGGTGATTACAAAAGACAAAACAAAGCTTGTCATCATTTATAAGAGAGGTCAATGTCAGTGAGTACATGCCGCTTTAACCGTTTGAAATATAGATGCAGTTACTCACAGCTCAGGTACGTTGGTCGGTTGGTGGTGTCCAGAGTCATATGCTATTCAGTATTTTAGTATTCATTAAAAAAAGATTATGTGGGTTTTTAAAACATTGTCTCTTAAAGTTTCTTCTATTTGTTCCTACTGGAATGATGACTGCTTTTTGCATTCTTTTAACACTATAGTTTTCTTTAATGGAATAATTTGAATCTACACTTTCATATTCTAGTGAATTATATTTGAAATTCATTGTCATGGAGTGTACCTCCATTTCAGAGTATGTAGAACCCCTAAGCAGAGGAATATTCGATATTTGTATGTGCAAATGCCCGGATCACTTACTTCTTGGCATGTGTGGCATAAGAGGTGATTGATGTGTATTTAGAGGAAGACCTGCTGTACGTTTTGTTACGTAAATAGCTCTTATCATGCTGTCCACTGTTCAAATTACATATTTCTTTTTTCCCTTTTTTAACAAGCTAAACTGAAATAGTTAAAAATGACCAGAAACAGGCAGAATCAGCTGTGTGTGACAAGCCACTTTATAATCCACTGTGAGTCACACCAAGCAGAGCCTGAACAAGGGAGAGAGAAAGCGCAGGAAAAGAGAATGCAATGCAGACAGGAGAATGCATGTTGCACATCAGAAACCCCAGCACGCAATGCTTAAGCACCAACCACCTACATATGCATAAAACATGGAAGGAGGTGTATGGTTATTATTCTTACACTATCTATCTATCTATCTATGAATGATATAGTGCCTTTCATATCTATCTATCTATCTATTTATCTATCTATTGAGGAAGAATAATTTTAGGGTAGCCTAGCATTCATTTTAAAGAAATAGCATTAAGTGTTAATGAATGTCAGAAGCCTTTACAGGCATATCAGGAAACCAGATGAAGGTCAAGTGAACAACAAAATGTACTGAAAGATGACTAAGAAATCAGCAGATGTCCTGTAAAACAACCAGAATGGACAGTTGTTAAATGCACAGAAGTTTCAAGAGTGGTGGTTCAACTTCAAGGAATAAGAAGGACCAGAATATAATATTAATAGACTTTTATTTTACACTGAATCATTTGGGTTTAAACCAACAAACCAACCTGAGTAAAATGTATGCATTGATTAACACTGTATGTAAATTTTGTAGTTTATAAAATGATTCTTTGTTTCTCTGATCATTCTGGCTAGACTGTAACTGCCTGCTACTTCTAAGGCATTTTGCCGAGGAGTAATTAAAAGATACCATGAACAGTTTTCTCCTGCCTGATCACTGATTTGTCCTGTTAGAGGGTCTTTCTTTCTTTAATAAGATGTTAAATTTCTATCTATCTATCTATTGTCACACATGCACATGGGAGGCAGCTAAAGGGCTCAGAAGAAGGTACTTCCTGGTCAGACCAGGGGGTGGCAGAGTGAATTAATCCTTTCTCTTATCTCCCTGCAGACCAAATGCAGAAAATTCTGCCTGGCTCTCGGGATGACGTCATTTCTAATTCCGCCCCAGAAGAGCCCACCTCCTAAAGTTCCTAAGAAGTTGCAGCCCAATGACCTCATTTCCGGTTCCTGAGATCCCTACTCTTCCTGCTTTTTCAACTATATATCCTCCATGTTTCCTAACCTGTTCAGTTCTGGTTTGAACTCTTGTCTGTAAAGACCTTTGCATCAACATCTTTGCAATCAGTACCAAAATTTTAAATTATACAGGAGGCTGCCCCAAACCTCTTTATTGTGTCAAGGCTTGATTATTACCACGCCATCTATCTATTATATGAAGTCTTTCATATCTATCTATCTATCTATCTATCTATCTATCTATCTATCTATCGGGTTACCATAAAAAGAAGAGAAATGACAGCTTTAATAGAAAAGATCTGGCCAAGATGGGAAAGATATTGAGATCTCAAACGTTTTTGGACTGTGTAGTTAAATGCTTATTTGAAAACATTGTCAAAGTATTGTTAGATCCAAAGTAAATTAAATCAGAGACTTATAAAGAAAACAAAAGGTTGTTTTTTTTTTCCCAAAGCCCCACTGTAGCCTGCAGATCTGCTTGCTAGTTACTAATGTGCGGTGAGAGCTGATTTTGGGTTTGTGGTATAAAGAGTTGCTTTAGAAAATTGCACCGGGGAAAGAAGAAAGCCTACTGAAATCAGTGAAACATTACTATCTTTTAAACTCAAAAAAGCTATGCCTGTTTTGATGATATCTAAATGTGAAAAACTTTATAACTGGTTTTGAATATTGAATTTAACAACTGTGAGAATGTCTGCTGTGCCTGTGGCACTGAGTAAAGATGAGACAATTATGGGGATGTGTGATTGAGAGATAAACTGTGCGGTTCAGATTTTACTGTATATGCACATACTAGAAGATAAATATCTCCCAAGTTTGGATACAAATATTTAAGTCAGAGCCGTGTAGTGACACAGTTGCCTCAGAATTGATGTTTTCTCATCTTTTGACAATTTCTTCACAGATAACAAAGCTGTTTGCATGTTAGGTAATTGTGAATCTTAAACTTGTCCAAGTAGGACAGGCTGTGGGTGTGAAAATGTTTGAGTGTGTCCTGCAAGGAGCTGCCCCACTGAAAGTGGGTTGATATCAGCTTTGTCCCTTTGTAGCTCCCCATGATCCTGCCATGACAGCTATACATACAAAATCCAGCAAGCATACCACGTGCACTTTAGAAGAGGTCACCCCCCAGAAGATAAGCATGTTCAGGCCCAGCCAGTACTTGGATGGGAGACAATCTAGGAAAGTTTGGGTTGCTACTGGAAGAGGTGTTGGTGAGACCAGCAGAGAATGCTTACTCTGTGGTCTGTACAGGGATCCCAATGGCCCAGTGGAGTGACGGGGACACTGTGCTGTAAAAATGGTGCCATCCTTTGGATAAGATGTAAAACCGAGGTCCAGACCCTCTGTGCTCATAAATGATCTCTGGACATCCTTTGTAAACAGTAAGGTGTATCCCAACGTCCAAGCTAAATTGCATACCACTGCCTGGTCGTTCTGGCCCTCAAATCATGCCCGGTGTCTAATTGGCTATCTCTCTCACCCCTTAACCACCTAATAGCCAATGTGTGGTGAGTGTACTGGTGCAAAAATGGATGGGGTCCCATCATCAATGTGGATGCTACACATTAGTGGTTGCTCACCACTCACTATGAAAAGCATTTTGAGTAGTAAGAAAGGTGCTATATAAAGAAATTTTATTAAATGCTAATAGCTGTCTGCCTGTTTTTCACCCAAAATTGCAAATACCCCAGTCCTATGAAGTATGAGGTTGATCTCAGTTGACTTCTTATACCTTGACTCACGCAGTATGACTCATTTCAGCCCCACATTGACTTCTTCTAATGGCCAGCACAGATGCGGCAATGCACATCAGCTAACAGGAAAGCACAAGTGCATGCCACCGACAGGGAAAGCTTTGTCTCCATCTCATGGCAATCATAGATGCAGTCCTGCATATTGGATGACAGAAAATGCATAGGCATACAGGTGTGGCACAGCACGGTGGCAAGCACCGTGTGTCATACCTTCACATTGACAAGTGATCACATGGCATGTCTTGCACAAAAACAACAGAATAGCATTATAATACATTATCTCTCAGCAGTCACACGTGTGACCACAAGCATTGCATGAAAGGAAATGCATAATCTTGGTGAAGCGACTGGGAGTGCTGTGCTAGACTTGCATGAACCACCTGATCCAACTTACAAAGAAACGTGGTGAGAACGACAGGCTGGCTGATCAGATTTATCACCCACATACTGTAAGTCAGACACTCTCAAACCAAACCAAACTTTGAAAAAGGTGGCTGCTCCCATGACAGTATGACCGATGTTGCTCCAGCTTGTGATGGCCACATTTCCAGTTGCTCGCTGTGACTCCTCGGAATTCCCACCCATATATGAATGTTAATCGATGTTTGTTAGATAAGCAACACTAAGAAAAGCTGCCTGGATCACCTAAGAGCTCACTGTGGAGCACAACTTTTTAGAGGTAAATCAAAACATTGTGTTGCCAAATTGGAACACTACTGCTTGTTATATGTAACGCGCTACATTATAACTTCCACAGGAAATGCAAAAAGAAATTACAATATTGATATATGGCCAGCAATTCATCCCAGCCAATACCCCCAAGACGCCAGATGGAGCCCTCCCTGCAACATGGAGGTGCCCTGAATTCCAGCAGGGCATCATGGACAATGGAGTTCGGCTTCACAGCCCTGCTGGATACAATGGGAGCCGCCAGGGGATGCTGCAGGGAGGCCCAGAGACTTGTATTTTCCATATAGCCCGGAAGTACTTCCCAGTCACGGGGACAGAAGAAATTACATACTTCTGGGCTGAAGAAAAGATGGAGTTTTCATCTGACCC
>JANRMT010062796.1:106611227-106642781 GCA_026402145.1 Polypterus bichir lapradei | reverse complement strand
ATTGTCATGAGTGTTGCTGTCATATATATGCCTGCCTAAATAAGTCACCCTCGCTTCGCTCTTACTTTTTTACCGTTCATTTAATCATGGCTAGTGGCGGAAAAATTATAAAATGGAAGGAGGATTACACTGAGTATGGCTTTACCAAAACAATTATTGATGGCGAATCGATTATTCATAAAGCTTGAATTGGTGATCTGTTTTTGTGTGTTAACCTCATATTTTTTCATACTTCTTCTCAAACCAAGGTGGTGCGAGGCTAAAATGAATTGGGATGCGCTGATCAATGTTATCGGTGTACCAGGAAATCATGCATTGACAAAAGTTCCCCTTTGATTGTAATGCAAAGTGTGATTAAATGCATTATTTTTTAACGCGTTATGGAGCACATGCATCGAAGCTTCTCAGCTGTGCTTGTGCTAAGAAAATTAAACATTTTAAAAATAACGTAACACGATTGTCAATGTAACCTTTTGTAAGTAGTGCCTGGAGGATTCAGTGTGGAGAAAGTCTAGAGACAGAGTGTGTATTAACTTGTGGATTTCTCTGTATTTGGTGGCAGTGTGACGAAGTTGCTTCGGAAGACGGCGTTAGCCGCGGAGCTCAGCTCAGAGCGAAATGAGGTAAATGGGAGGGGAGATGATGACGTGACTCCCCCACCCGCCTTAACTGTCAATCCCCCACAAACACAGTCTCTCGGAATTTGCATAAGCACACCCCTTCACCTGCAATTTTAACTTAGTTACAAAGTGATCAAAACTCTCGTTTATATCCTGCGTCCTCTCATTAAACTTGTATCCCGCATTACCCGTGGGCACGAAAAGCACCAGCGGCAGCCTGTCTATTAAGTTAATTTAAAGTTTAGGTTTATACCTCGCTTTGTTTCCGAAGTAGCTGTACTGATGAATATGGTAGTATGTCACTCGCTCGCTTCTTAATGTTTCGCTGCCTTCTCAATTATATAATGCATGTTTTGTTCAGCGTATTTTGGAGCTCTTCCTGGTTTTCTACATAGTGCGTTGACAGTCAGTTCACGTGATTACGTGGGCGGCGTAATGATGTCACACGAAACTCCGCCCCCACGGCGGTCAAGCTCAACTCCATTACAGTAAATGGAGAAAAATACCTTCCAGTTATGACCATTACGCGTAGAATTTCGAAATGAAACCTGCCCAACTTTTGTAAGGAAGCTGTAAGGAATAAGCCTGCCAAATTTCAGCCTTCTACCTACACGGGAAGTTGGAGAATTAGTGATGAGTCAGTCAGTCGGTGAGTGAGTGAGGGCTTTGCCTTTTATTAGTATAGATAGGGTTAGTATTTTCCACAAAATACCATCAGAGAAACTCCATCTTCCTGGATATCAAAGTCACCAACTATGCATCAGCCTGACTGCCGAATCCAAAAGCCACAAAAAAAAAAAATCGGGAGTGATCTCCCTTAGACTTTCTCGTAAAAGAGTGTTCTCGTTAAAGAACCATCAACAACAAATCAAATCAAATCAATAATATATTGAACAATTATTATACAAGTAAATAATAAATCGGCCTTAATAGCTGCATGAATAAAAGGTAAAGTATCACTTCCGGTTAGTGGAATTAGCTCAAAAGTTGATAAAAATCTATGTTTTGTACCTAATACTTGTATGCAAAATTTGGTTGACCTACTGTAAGTGAAAGCGTACTCAGGTTATTGTGTTTACACACAGATACACAGACATAATTCCAAAAATGCTATTTTCGGACTCAGGAAGGTCTAAAACTTTGAGAGTCATCAATATATATCGAAATGGAATTTTTGGAGTATTCCAATACTTTCCCTATACTTTGTATACAAGAAAGTCAGGGACGTCTAAAACGTCAAGATTCATTAAAATCCCAACATCTCGTATACGAGAAAGTAATGACAATCCTCATCTGACATAAATATATATTTGCTACTCTTCAACTTTCATATCTCTATAGAAGTTCATTTTTTATGTTATTTCTTTTCAGAAAAGGATATATTTTTATTTAGGGCTTTACATTTAGACTAATAGTCATTTTCATTTATTTAATTTGCTATTATTCTGTTTTAATAAAATATTGCTTTGTTATTACATTTCTATACTTGGTGTGTCCAAGATGATGGATGGATTAAAAGGCAGAATTCTACGTGACCATCATCATCAAGCCCTTCCGTGAGAACCCTAAATCCAAAGAGGACTGTTTCATTTATGTTAGGTAGAATGCCCAGAGGGGACTGGGCGGTCTCATGGTCTGGAATCCCTACAGATTTTACTTTTTTTCTCCAGCCGTCTGGAGTTTTTTTTGTTTTTTCTGTCCCCCCTGGCCATTGGACCTTACTCTTATTCGATGTTAATTAATGTTGATTTATTTTGTTTTCTTATTGTGTCTTTTATTTTTCTATTCTTTATTATGTAAAGCACTTTGAGCTACTGTTTGTATGAAAATGTGCTATATAAATAAATGTTGTTGTTGTTGTGTCTGGAGTGGCTGACGTAATAAAGAAGATACAGGGCACCTAGTACAGGGAGTCTGACACTTTCTTTCTTATAGAGCTACCATGATGAGGGGGACACTTCCAGTAGAGAGAAGCACAGTTGGGAGGAAACAATTGTAGGTTGGTAAGGGGCATTAACCAGGATACATAGTAATATCTACATATTTATGTAGAATATTCACCAGGACCAAGGTGTGTCAGCATTTAGTGTCTAGGTTATATCCAGGGACTTCCATGTACTTGGGTTATTCTTGGGAATGAAGGTATATAAGCCTTTAGTGTTTTATCCAGGGACATTGTGAAGGTGCATCAGCCTCCATGTGTCTCGCTAGTCTTGATGACCAAGAGGAATCGGCCTGTAGCTTCTAAGTTATATCGAAGGACACCCATGTGGATCACTCAAGCCAATGTCCAAGTCCTTCTATGGAGTGATTAGCTGTGTAAGCATCCCTCATAATCAGTTCTTCAGAGGATAGGCTGTGTGTGTGCGTATGTGTGTGTTAAGCTTAAGGTGCAAGAGTAGCCCAATCTCACCCACCCCATGACAATACTGTTCTAGTTCCACTTATTACATTCAAATATTTCTGTCCCTTCAATGTCTTTCTTTTTCTATGTTTAACGAAAACCAGTCCCAGCTGTTGTTATTTTTTTCTACTTAAAGTATTTTACTCCTTTTAGAGGCATATTTTTAAGGTATTATTATTTTTTTGATATTCTGAAACCAATTCTGATGTTAGCTTTGTCTCAATATTGTTAGAATTTATTTGGGTCTTTTTCTGACTCCATTTCGATTTTTATGGGAGCCGCTATTTTACAATGTTTGTTGTTATGGTGTCACTATCATAGTTGGGACAGAGGTTGCAACATATGACCCCAGCAATGTGACACTATAAAGGTTGCGCTGTTCACTTCTTTATCCCAGTTTGACAGATAATCCCTATGACACTCTGCACTCTGTTTTACTACATTGATTTTACTGGTTTTGTTTTGACTTGATGTTCTGGTTTGATAACTTAGCACATTTCCTGACAGAGATTTCATCTTCTGGTCATCAGTTCTAATAATGTCTGCTTATTTTAGTGGGACACTAGTGACATGTGTTGTGCCACTGACTTTCTCTGTCCCTCTTCAATCATTGTATGATATTTTTAGTTCATTAATTGATGACAAGTAAAGCTTGATATCGTCGCCACTCAGTTCGCTGTATATTGACCTAATCCTCCTCTCCTCAACTGGCCATGAATAAAATCATGAAATTAATCTCTCTGTTTTCAAATTCTTTTTATGTTTCAACGCCATCTATATTTTCCTCCACAAAAACGAGCCCTTTCTGTATTCTATCATCTCTTAACATTCCTGACACTTTTGTCCACAGGTTTTGGGACTGTTACCACACTTGTTTTTTTCTGCTCCTCTATTTTTTCTTCTCCAACTCTCTTTCTATCATTTTGTTTCTCTACTACCTCATATCTTACTGTTCATTGATCTATTTGAGTTATCTTGTTCATTTCTACAGCACAGATAATTCAAATTAGGTACAATAAAAGTTTTAAATTACCCAATTCTTTTTTCCATAATCACTGGAAATCCTCCTCTTATGATTCTGTCCCTTTGGAACTCTCCACATTCCCGATTAACAGATGGTCCACTGCCACTAGTAAGAATTGATCAGGCAGGCACTTGGATGATTATGTTGCTTTTTCCTTTGCTTTATTCACAGGCATGAGGAGAGGAAGAGATCTTCGGATAATTTCTAATTTAATTTACATTAGATGTTCTTCTTATCTCTCTGTTTATTTTTCTAATTAAAATATGATCACAGAAAAAGAAAATGTATTAATGTGTGTGTTTGTGTATATAATAATAATAATTAATTTTATTTATAAGGCACTTTACATTTGTAGTAAACCTCAAAGTGCTACATAAAAAAAAATTAAAGACACAACAAGATAAAAACAAAGATAAAACAATAATTAGAGGCAATTTTGTTAATATGCTTTCCTAAATAGAAAAGTCTTTAGCTGTTTTTTTATTAAACAGCCCACAATCTGCTGTGTCCTCAGATTCTCGGTAGGACATTCCAGAGCCGTAGAGAAGCAACTGCAAAGGCTCAGTCACCCATTGTATGAAGTTTGATCATAGGGGGACGAAGGCAATAAGTATTTGCAAGACGAAGGTTTCTTGTAGTGGATTGTAATATAAGAAGTTCCTTAAGGTATTGTGGAGCATTTCCATGAATACACTGGTGAGTGAGCAAACGAATATGGAGGTGAATAGGGAGCCAATGAAGTGACCGAAGGATTGGTGAAATATGTTCATATATACATCACCTTTATTCAAAACACTTAACAAGAAGCCTGCAAAAGTATTTCTTTGTTGGGTTTTAGAGCATTAAAATATTAACATTTGTGATGAGAACAAGCAATTCGACCCAAAAAGCTCCTCAGTCCAAAATAATCTCACCTCACCTAGTTGAGACGTGAAGATCCCCAAAGTCCTACTCTCCACCACACTACCTGGCAACTTATTCTACGTGTCTATGGTTCTTTAGATAGATAGATAGATAGATAGATAGATAGATAGATGTGAAAGGCACTATCTAATAGACTAGCCATCCCTGCAGCTCTGCCCATGTAATATTGAAACAGGACAGTTAGGAAGGCCTTGCCCCGCTCTCTGCTCCGCTCCCCACTCCCCACTCCAGGCTCCCCCCATCTCCTCGGCCTGCAGCCTCCTTCTCAGATTAGCGCGAATATATCACTCCTGCAAGCGAACTATGACTCTTAGCACAATGAGAGGAGTTGCAAAATCAACCAGAATGTTCAAACAAATTCTAGAAAAAAACCCAATCTAAATCTGTTAAGTAGTTCTCTCATGAAAAGCGGACAGAGATAAACACAGACAGACAGACTGACAATGGATTTAACAGATAGATAGATAGATTTTTGTTTGATCCCAAGGGGGTTTTTACAGAAGACCAAAATATATTCATATAATATAGTCTGAACACACACCAGAATGACAAAAAAATCAAGAATTGAAAAGAAAGAAATTTTTTTACATAGCAGGCCCAGTCCTAGTGTGTCACTGTCACAAATGTATTGCTGTTGGTATAAAGGAGCCCTCATTGTGTTTCTTGACACAATTCTGCTGAATAATGTGTTGGCTGAATGTCCTCAGTGTTGGTGTGTCAGAGGGGATGTGCAGCACTGTTCATAATGGCACTCAGTTTTGTTTTCATTTCACACATCACCTGTTTTTATTGAGATTATTTATTTATTGCTATTTTCCAAAAGCACTGAGCTCTTTGGACACTGTTCCTTTTAAATAAAAAAAACTAATCACTGGCACTTACTGTACCTCTTGCTAACTATGTGTGTGTCCTTATTTGCCCGGCTCATTCTCGGTTTCGTTAGAGACGGTTTTGGGTTCAAGCTGCCAGTGGCCATGGTGTCAACCCAATCCATCACAGTATCCTTAGTTCAAATCCCACTCCTGCCGTGTGTGGAGTCTGTATGCTCTCTCCATGGTAGTGTAGGATTCATCTCTGACTTTTCTTCTGCAGTAGAAATCAATCATATTAATTAAAGAAAGAAACTTATCTTCTAACAGGACAAGTCTGATAAAACCTTTCATGAGTCAGTAATTAGGCAGGAGATAAGCTTGTCCAGCTGTGTTATTTATTACCCCTGCAGCGCCGTACTGAGGAGGGAGCATCACTCACTGCAGTCTGTTACAGCATTGTCACAATGTATAGAGAAACAAAGGACAGAGGTTCACTTTATGAGCTATTGAATTTATATATCAGTGTCAATCAAAACATACATTTTACTTTGGTTGGCTCGTTGATACATACATAAATGACTTAAAATAAAATTAAAGTCTATTTTATTATATTCTTATTGTAATTATACCCTTCGGGGTGAACCAACCACCCTTGAATTTTCTGTGTATGTAACAACTGTCCATTCTGGTTGTTTTACAGGACATCTGCTGATTTCTTGGTCATCTTTTAGTCATTTTACAGTACAATTTGTGAGTTACAGTCTGCTACATCCTTTCTTTGCTTGACCATCTCATTAGTTTTCCAAAATTCAATTAATGTACATTGCAAACCAAAATACTTAACTATTGTTACCTTTAAATTATTCTCTCACACTTCAATATCCCAAAGATGTGCGTTTTAAGTTTGTTTGGCCCTGTGTGTGCATTTTCAGTTTATCTGGAATACTTTACCATTAGAAATCTGCCAGGCAAATACTGTAGAGCAATTTAAAAAACACTAAAAACCCATTATTTTAAAATGGCTTTTTCGTAGCTACATTTTTAGTTGTATCCCTTTAACATTATATGAAGATTGAATTATCATTTTTCTCTGGGTTCTGTGATTCCCTACTAATCTGTACTATTCTCTACTTTCTTTTCTGGTTCTTTTGCGGTGGTGATCTGTGACACCCCCACCTGATCAAAGGACCATGCTGCCCCCTGCGTTTATGGATTGAATGGCGGGTGTCCAAGATGTCCAAATGACTTTCATCATCAATTTCTTCCATGTGAAGTCTGAAAATCATAAGGACTGATTTAGAACATCTGTGTTTTCTAGAATGCCCAAAGTTGAGCTGGTTGGTCTTTTAGCCTTGGAACCCCTGCAGATTTTGTTTTTTTTTCTGTCATCCTGGCCATTCGATCATACATTTTTCTTTGTTACTGTATAATATTATTGCCTAATCTTGTTTCTTTATGTTTCATATTAATTTCCTTTTATTTCAGCTAGGGGGCCATAATGTCTGTTCATCCACTTTGGCACCTATGGAGCCCACGAGAGCTGTGCTAGGCTGCATTTACAATGGCAATTCTTGATCTTGTCTTCCTTATAGGGCAGAGCCTTGGTGGTGACTCCTTTACTTATCTCAGTTAGAGCTAATTATTATTATTATTATTAATACTAGGGGGCTTTGACCCCAGCTCACTTCACTTGCCAACCCCTGGACCACTTTGTGGTTCTGCCTCTCGCGTATGGGGATGCGGATGTCCAATTTAAACAGATTGTTATTTTCATGGGAATTGTTACATATGCATAATAGAACTAACTATTTTACATTACAGTGAGTAATTAACCATATTAGAAAACAGTAAAACATAATAATTTGAAAGAAAATTATGCTTCATGCTGCTTTAGAATGATTTGTTGCGTTATACGATTTCATTCTGTTTGGCTTTCAAATTAACGCATACATACTTTTTAAAATTACACTTTTACTGTAAAACTTCAATAAAAACAATTTTTAATTACATTTTTTTTTATTTTGATTGTGTGTTTTGACTTACATTGTGACAACACAACATATACAGTAACTGCCCATGAGTGAATATTGTTTCTTTCTGTCTAATAAATAAACTGACTTTTTTGAATGTTTGTCTCTGTGATTTGTTAATTGTCTTTGCAAAAGCTATTCTAAAGGGAAACTGTAAATGTTTTAATACAAATGGCATGTCAAGATGTCCTTTGTTGTCTAATGTTAATCACGAAAGATGTACAACATTAACTTTCTTGGATAAATCCATCTTTGAACAGTATTTCGGTGGAAGACCAGACGGCATTAACGATTGTAGTTATTCTTCGGGATATTGTAAGTTGTTGTTTTCATCATCTGCACCATCACCACCAACTGTTTCAGCATAGTCTATTGATACATATTTAACCAATTTGCCGTGTAACCGATCAACAGTTTTCACGTTAATTCATTTAACTTCGTTTCTCGGTGCTAGGATTGCCCGTGTATTCATTTCTTCTGTTGATAGCCCTTCGTGATGAAATTCATAAATAAGATTTGGACATAATACATCTTCTTTTATTGGGAACTTAAAGTGAGGAAAATATAAAAATTTATAAGAGCTGAGATCGCAGGAACTTTGTCTGACAAATGCATTCACACGAATGAGAGATGAGAGGACCATGGGTGTGGTTGAACATGGTTGAGAGGAGGGAGGGACTTGAAGAAATCTCATGGCAAAAGTCTCGTCTCGCGGGACGAGCTACATTGTATAAAATTCACTATAGAAATAAATGTTGTTGTTGTGTGAGTGTGTGCATAAGTACAATACAATACAGTAAATTTATTTTTGTATAGCCCAAAATCACACAAGAAGCACCATAATGGGCTTTAACAGGCCCTGCCTCTTGACAGTCCCCCAGCCTTGACTTTCTAAGAAGACAAGGAAAAACTCATAAAAAAAAAACCCTTGTAGGGAAAAAAAATGGAAGATACCTTGGGAAAGGCAGTTCAAAAAGAGACCCCTTTCCAGGTAGGTTGGGTGTGCAGTGGGTGTCAAAAAGAAAGGGGGTCAAAACAATACAATACAATACACAGAACAGAACACAACGAATCCTCAATACAATATACAAATAAAAATATTACAAGTATGGAGCAGAATTTAACAGTAGATGATATCACACAATATGATTTGTTCAGAGTCCTGGTGACCTCAGCCATCAAGCTGCCACCTACAATTGGCCATTCCACAGCTGAGACAGCCAATCCAATTAAAGGACCCATCTACCTGACGATTCCTGTGATCCACCATCAGGGATGACGTTACCTTAGGCAGGCAAAACAACTTGGCAGATGGGCAGTGGCACCAAGTGCCACATTTGAGTACCGAGAAGAGAAACAGAATAGGTGAGGGTGAGTAACAAATTAGAACTATCATGTTACTTATGTTTTAGTG
This sequence comes from Polypterus bichir lapradei, assembly GCA_026402145.1. Taxonomy (NCBI): domain Eukaryota; kingdom Metazoa; phylum Chordata; class Cladistia; order Polypteriformes; family Polypteridae; genus Polypterus; species Polypterus bichir. The sequence continues at coordinate 106,633,553 of JANRMT010062796.1, read as the reverse complement.
CTAATGACCAACAACAGAGATGCAGTTTGTACAGGTCATCAGCAGCTCTAGTCAGGGTGTGCTAAACTGAAGTAGTGAGTCTTCAGCTGGTATTTGAAAGCTGAGACTGAAGGGGCATCTCTTATAGTAGCAGGCAGACCATTTTTAGAGTTTAGGTGCCCTGTAACTAAAAGCTTGACCTCCCACTGTTATTTTATTAATCCTTGTAATCATAAGCAGACCCGCATCTTTAGATCTTAATGTGCGCGCTGCTTTGTAAGTCATGATAAGTAAGCCAGTGTAAGATTTTAAGTACTGGAGTTATGTGTTCAGATTTTCTTTTTCTTGTAATAATTCTTGCCGCAGTATTTTGGATTAACTGGAGGCTGTATAAAGAACAATTTGAACATCCGGTGAACACCACATTGCAGTAGTCAATCCTACTAGAAATAAATGAATGAATTAAGTGAGCCCACCACTGATTTAGCGACTCATCCAGAGTTGGTTCCTAATTTCTTGGCCAAGTTTGAGAATGGTGTGTTATATAATTTTTTTTTCAATGGTTATAACTAAAATTATCACTGCCATGGTTGAAGTGCAACATAATTGTAAGCTTTAGTTGAGACGTACATGGTTGCAAGTCCATTGGAGCAGACATTGAGCACTTCTAAAAAGTCCTGAGACAAGATCGGCTTTAGTCCCACAGGGCTGGAATGAAGTTTTGTGGTTCATCACAGCCATTTGGGCAAAATAAACAACTCTGCAGGAGACACACGCGTTCTTTTCCACACTTTTATGGCCAACACTGAACAGCTTGGATTCCAATCGGTTGATTTTCTATGCTTTCCTTCTAGCAAAATGCAAAGTGCGGTTTCCAATGAAATGGAATGACATGAAATAGAACCAGGACTGATTGGAATGAATTTCTCCCAGATTACTTTAAACCGAGTCCAAAACTGTTTATCATTCAGCCTGCCAATGTGAAACCTCCTGCTAAGAGCCTGGGGATGTTGGCTAGATTGTCTCTATTTTCTGAAATAGCCATTGAAACAGCATTAACATCAGGCATTGCTATAATGAACGGAAAACTAAAATGTAATCCATACAGGGCTGTAATTAAAATAAAAAAATAAATGTCATCTGACAGTTATATTTTAAAGTAGTCACAACTGGTATGCTGAGAGTAAAACTAAGCAAAGAGCTGGAGGAAGAAATTCTGTGAGAAGAGTGTGTGGAGTTTGCATGGACCTGACATTTGCAGCCAACCAACCAACCATGCTGATAATAATCTGATCATCTGAAGGAAAATACTCATCAAGATTGTACAAAAAAAGTCACTAAAAATGTCATCTAGCAGAGATTAAGATCTAGGTGGTATCTCAGGTCATTGCCAGGTTTTTTTAAAGGGACCTTTTTATCTTGAAGTTCACAAAATGAATGGAAGTCAGCCCTCCATTGCAAATTACTCCTCAGTAATTTGTGCGAAGAAATGTAACTGGAAACTCTGCAGTATTGTGTCTTAACGTTGGTATGTTTGCTGATCCAGCCCCGCTCTCTGTCTTTTTCCAATGGCTGATCTTCAACTGCTAGCTTTATTTTTTAAGGTCTACTTTATCCCAGCAATGGTGACATTTTTTGGGGAGGAGCGTGGAAGAATAATTTTTAGAGTAACATAGCATTCATCTTAAAGAAATAGCATAAAGGGTTAATAAAAGTCAGAAACCTGATAAAGGTTAAGTGAACAACAAAATGTACTGAAAGATGACTAAGAGATGACTAAGAAGTCAGAAGATGTCCTGTAAACAACCAGAATGAACAGTTGTTATATGCTGTCTTACACGTGCGCTAAGGGGGCAGTCAACAAGCCCTGAGGTATGTGAAAGATCGTGAGATGAAAGGGTGATTTATGGTACTAATGCCTGTCTCTCTTTTACATCAGACCAAAAGAAGAAAAATAATTACATTTCCTCACCACGCAAACGTCTGGATTCACAAGATAGTCGGCCAACATCACTTCTACTTTCAACTCCAGATAATGAAAACGTCACTTCCATCACAACCGTGATGACATCATTTCCATTCTCCCGATGATGACGTCACTTCCATCCACCTGTTATGACGTCATCTCCTGCCACATCACTTCCCTCAGCCATATTTTTGTATATAAACGCCATGATACTGTTACAATTTGTCAATTGCTTTTGGGATCATTTTTTAAAATTTTTTTTGCTACATCTGCAGGACATTATATGGGGTCATTCCCCAACTCTTTTTTTTTTTGTGGAGAATCTTTATTTATAATAATGCACAAAAATTTAAAGGGTGGAGGCTCAACTGAAAGGTATTAGAAGAACCAGGATATAATATAATAGACTTTTATTTTATACTAGCTCTGTAAGCTTGTGCTGTAAACAGTCTGGGGTCCTAGAAACTGTTAAAATCGTCAGAAAAAAATTGAAACGTAGAGATGTCAGATAATTGAAAGGAACTACTCTCTGCTAAGAGGTTCCGTTTTGCAGATGTGCTCGCATCGCTTGTGCATTAACGGCAAGAAAAGTAAAAGGGATACCATTTTGCCGATGTTAGCAGCTAAGCGACTTTGTCTTTCCTCTGAGGTTTCATTTTACTGACGTGCTGGCCTTGCTTGTGTCATTAGAGGCTAAGTGAGTTTTCTGTTTCCTTGGAGGCGGAGCCTTTACCCCAACTCCACCTTTTCCATGCATAGACATTTATATATAAGACTTGTGGCTTTGCCCCCTGCTCGCCAACCCCCATTTTTGTTTTTCCAGATACACACTTTTAAGATTTTTTTTTTCTGTAAAAACAATATTTTGAAACTTTCCAGTCCCAAACATGCTGAATCTTTTTAATGAGGTCAGTAAGACGTGTGTTTAATGACTTTGTACCATAATTCAGGACAGCTTTCTCTGTTTGGAATTTCAGCACAGACAAAACGATCTACATCATCAGCAGTTAATAATTATTTTGCAAAGTAACCAATAAATGCATGTAAGGTAAACTCCGTTTTTGAAATTCTCTTGGCTTAAACTTCAAAGCCTTACAATATTTACATACTTCTGACATATCACTTATGTCCATATATTCAATCTCTATTCGCCTTTTCATTATTTCTCCGAGTAATAATTTCTCTTTCTTTGTGCTAATGCGGTTTACTTTCTTTGGTTTGACACTGTCATTTTTTTCTGCTTTCATATTCTGTATCTTGCTCTGTATGTGTTTTGCACTTACGTTTTTTTTTCATCTTTTGAATTCCAGTTTTCATTTTCTCTAACCTGCTCTGCATGTGTTTGGCCCCCTTGTTTTTTAACCTTTTTATGACATTTTACTTTGTTTTCTACTCTTTGTCTTTTATTTCTGACCTCGCTTTATCCTGCTTTTTTCCGTTTGTTTGCGCTCCTGCGATCTTTACTTTCTTTTTTATACTTTCTAATTTTCCTACTTTCATATTCTTTAACTTCTCCACATGTGTATCGCGCCAACTATTTTTCTTTGAGCCTTTCAAATTCCACTGCTTTCATAATCTCTAACCTGCTCTGCATGCTAGTGCCAATGTCCGGATTGGACGTGTTTTTTATTTTCCAATTCCACTTGTTCCGGGCTGATAATTACTTTCCTTATTTTCTGAATTTGCACCTAGATTATTCTTTTTCTTTTTTGTCTCCTCAATGCTTTTGAGTCTCTTTTCTCCACACTGCTTTCTTCTTTGCTTTGTCTACATTTCATTTATAATGTATTGTCCTTATACGCTTTATAAATGCTGAGAGCCCTGGATCTGTGTGTGGTCAAAGCCAAAATACGACTGAGTGTGTTTGCTGGCTGCCCTTGCTCTTATTTATTTGTAAGTAGGGTGTGCCTTGCATGAATCTCATGTTCTACATCATCACAAGATGGTCCTGAATCAATCTCTTGGCACAAAGTCTCATGTTTAAGGTTCCCATGAGACACTCCATGGCCAATCTCTCTAGTCTCGACGGTCTTTTAAGAGTCTTCCGTAATTTTCACGTGAAGATCACGTATCGTCGCCGTACTGTTTCTCTCCAGGATTTTTTTTGTATAATAGAGAGATAAGTCATTTGGGTGTAAACCAACAAACCAGCCAAAGTAAAATGTATGCATTGATTGACACTCTATGTAAATTCAATATTTTATAAAGTAAACCTCTATTTTTTGTTTCTCTAATCATTCTGACCATGCTGTAATGGACTGCTTTTGAAGAATGCTCCCTCTATGACAGGAGTGTCCAACTCCATTCCTGGTAGACTGCAGTGGCTATAGGTTTTCATTCTAATCCTTTTCCTAATAAGCGAGCAGTTTTCACTGCTAATTAACTCCTTTTCCTTTCACTTTAATAGGCCTGTTACTAAGGATTCAGTCCTCTGAAATGATTTGTTTCTTCATTAAATGGCAGCCAAACAGAAATGAGATGTGAAAAAAGCCAACAGATAACCAGCAAAATTGGAAAGTCAAACTCCAATCAGTTTCACTCCAACCAGTTACTTAATAAGAAGCCAATGCTGTTAATTAAAGCCGTTCTTGAATATCAGGACTTGTTGCTGTTGATTTTGTTTTGTTTTTTCCAGGACCACCATGAAGATGTTTTGGTACCTTGAACAGACCAACATGACTGAGACCTTCACCTTTCTTTATTTTTAGGTTAGCTGGTCTTGTGGCAGCTTATTTTCTGTCTCATTATTGTTTGGCTGCTCATTAAGGAAAAGAAACAACTAAGGGGTCTGAGTCACATCAATTAAAACTAGGGCAAAACATGTTAATCAGCAGCAAAAACAGCTCACTAATTAAGAAGATAGAATGAAAACCTGCAGCAACTGTGGCCCACCAGCAGTTGGACACCCCTGCTCTAAGGCATTTTGCTGAGGAATAATTAAAAAATACAATGAACATATTTTCTCCTGCCTGATTACTGATTTGTCCTGTTAGAGGATGTTTCTTTCTTTAATAAGACTAGGGGGCTCTGCCCCCTGCTTGCTTTGCTCGCCCACCCCCGGGTTTCGTTTCCCAGATATACAATTTGTTATTTTCATGGGTACTGTTACATATGCATTACTTTCACTTTTTCTTGAAAACTTTTGCAAAAACAATACTTGTCCTTTATTTCCGGCCCCATGCATGCTTACATCTCTTTCTTGCAGGATGTGTAATGCTGCTTGCGTTGTGAAGGGGGTGCAGCTGAACAACAACAACAACAACATTTATTTATATAGCACATTTTCATACAAACAGTAGCTCAAAGTGCTTTACATAATAAAGAATAGAAAAATAAAAAACACAATATGAAAACAAAATAAATCAGCATTAATTAACATCGAATAAGAGTAAGGTCCAATGGCCAGGGGGGACAGAAAAAACAAAATAAAAACTCCAGACGGCTGGAGAAAAAAAATAAAATCTGTAGGGATTCCAGACCATGAGACCGCCCAGTCCCCTCTGGGCATTCTACCTAACATAAATGAAACAGTCCTCTTTGGATTTAGGGTTCTCACGGAAAGGCTTGATGATGATGGTCACGTAGAATTCTGCCTTTTAGTCCATCCATCATTGTTGGAGCATCATGAAGCTTTGAGTAGGTGGAGGTGGCGCAGGCAACCACCACAAAGAAACCGGAAAAAGAAACAGAAAAGAGAGTAGGGGTCAGTACGGATTGTAGAGCTACCCTGAATAGTTATTATGAGGAAATTGAACATATAGAGTATCAGGATTAAGTTAAATTAAGTTAAATTGAAGTTATAGAAAGGCCATGTTAAAGTAATATGTTTTCAGCAGTGTTTTAAAGTGCTCCACTGTATTAGCCTGGCGAATTCCTATTGGCAGGCTATTCCAGATTTTAGGTGCATAGCAGCAGAAGGCCGCCTCACCACTTCTTTTAAGTTTTGTTCTTGGAATTCTAAGGAGATACTCATTTGAGGATCTGAGGTTACGATTTGGAACGTACGCTAAGGAGATGCCGTTGGATAATCTGCTGTCTTTCTGCTGCTGGTGAGCTGCCTGTTCTGCTTGTCTTGCTGCCCGATCATTTCAAAGCCTGTACAGCAGCTGTTCTTTTGCCACTTCGTGTCTCTGCTGCTCGCGTTGTGAAGGCGGGGCTGTGGGTGGTTAGGGTGGCTGAACGCATGCTAAAGATATGCCGTCAGATCATCTGCTGTCTTTCTGCTGCTGCTGCCGCGCTGTCCGTCAATCATTTTAAAGCCTGTACAGCAGCTGTCCTTTTGCCACTTCGTGTCTCGGCCACTCGCATTGTGAAGGGGGGAGGGGGGGCTGAACACACGCTAAGGAGAAGCGGTCGGATCATCTGCTGGCTTTCCGCTGCTGGCGAGTTGCATGTTTTTCTTGTCGATTGTCGTTATTTTAAGAGTTGGGAGCACATGAAGCGTGTCGACCAAAAGCAATCCAACAACTGCTAGGTTAGGTGCCCATGGACTTGTTTTAAATGATGTTTCACTGCCTTTTCTCATGTGACGTTGTTAAATCAACACTTGTTCTTTATTTCCGGCCCTGGGCGTGGTTAAATCTATAACACTGCTTATGTTGTGACGGGGGGGGGCGGGGAGCTGAACACATGCTAAGGAGAAGCGGTCGGATCATCTGCTGGCTTGTTGCTGCTTGTGAGCAGCCTGTTTTGCTTGTCACGCTGCCCGATCATTTCAAAGCCTGTACAGCAGCTGTTCTTTTGCCACTTCTTGTTTCTGCTGCTCGTGTTGTGTGAATGGGGGGGGGGGGGGGGGGGGGTTGGGGTGGTTAGGGTGGCTGAACGCACGCAAGGAAAAGCGGTTGGATCATCTGCTGTTGGTAAGCTGCATGTTTTGCTTGTTGTTGTTTTAACACTAGAATTACCAAAGCCTGCAAAAAAACCTTGAGATCCGTCCCACCTTAAATCGCTTTGCACCTCTCCGCCAGTGTCTTTTGTCCTGTAAATGTGTCGATAAGCAGCAAGCAGCCTGCTCTCACATCCCCCCACCACTGCACAGTTTTCTCAGTTCAAGTCTGTTTACCTGCTTGTCAGTTGCCTAGAGTTAAATAGAGTGAGATGTCAAGCAAAATCACACCTTTTATAAATACTATATCGTTATTTGGAACACATGCATTTCACGTACAACAATCTATGTAAACACATCGTTAAAACAGAAACGTTTTTCATGTTTTAGTAATAACTGACAAAATATAAACATGAAGTGAATAATGTGTGAAGCCTGAAGTCCAAATATCAAATAAACACTTTGACAAAAGGCACAAATATAACAGAACAAGTACTCTTCTATTCAAGAATATAACTGTAGAAAAAGAACCCGCGTTAGGGTGCGACATTGACACCCCTTTAATACGACTGCTTTGCTGGTGAAACTATATTAACTGTTGACCTGTAATCAAAACTTCACGGGTTCAACCCTGGACAAGTCCGTTTTGAGAAGTGAGCTGCTCTTATTCTTACTATTTTAGAATGAAAACATACATTTGATTTCAGTCTGTAACAGCTGCTGTAAATTTATGATAATTGTAAAGGTTTGCTTTGTTGTTTTTATTCAGTTTTATTTCTCTCAGTCGCGTTCGCAATATGCGACACTGCTGTTTTCACATAAAGTCGGGCTATAACAGAGGTGAACTCAAATGACGACGAGAAAGAAAATGCATGTTGCACTTTTGCCATCGCTGTACTTTGTAGATGTACACGGGAAGCTCTGCAGTCTACTTGTGACTTTACGCTGTAGGAAGTAAGTAAATAAATAAAGGTAAATAAGTAAATAACATTCGATCTGGCTCATATATACAAAGTACAGCCACGGCAGCTTCCACATTCAGCTATAGACGCGAGCGACTCTCCACTCTAGTGTTTAGATCTGGACGGTTCATGTGCCCAAAACATTAACATTCATATGTTACATAAAAGCCAGATCGAATGTTATTATACCTTTATTTATTTACTTACTTCCTACAGCGTAAAGTCACAAGTAGACTGCAGAGCTTCCTGTGTTTGATCGACATGGGCATGCTTAAAAAACACGTGTAATGCCATGAAAAGTGCCTGCTGACATTTTAGTACACAAGCAATGGTATGAGAATGCAGTCAGACTTCTTTTTTGGGCACATGCAGACTTGAGCTGAGAAAACTGTGCGCCGATGGGGGATGTGAGAGCAGGCTGCTTATCGACACATTTACAGGACAAAAGACACTGACAGAGAGGTGCAAAGTGATTTAAGGTGGTACGAATCTCCAAGTTTTTTCTTTAGGCTTTGGTAATTCTAGTGTTAAGATCTGGGAGCAAGTTAAAGTGTCTCTCGCAGGACTTCAAATTATCTTCTGAGAAGATCATGTCTCGTCTCCCTAGTCTCCCTCCCAAAGATTTTTTTTTTATAATAGAGAGAGTTAAGTTGGCACATAAATCTTTTACTAATGTTTTTACCAGGGGGCTGTTCCAGAAACCAGGATTGGTGTGGAATCCGGCTACAGCAAGTTGAGATCCATGGCAATCAGGAAAATTCCATTTCCAGAAAACCTGGATGTAGTGTTACTGGAACAGATTAAGCCAGGATTACAGAACATGATCCATGAGGCCACAGATAATTTGCTAATGCTGTTTCCTGCAATGGACTTGAGGAAATCTAGCTCAGTTGCTGGGGTAACCAGTACCCTGAAACTAACCTCCAAAAGAGCAAGTTTAACGCGAAGGACTAACATTTTAAAGTCATATCATAAGATCAAAGTGACATCCTTCTACAACTCTGTGATGTCCAGTGTAGTTTTCTTCACTGTGGTGTGCTGGACGGGTAACATTACTTCAGGAGATGCCCACCGAGTCAACAAGCTAAATAAAAGGTCAGTCTCAATTATAGGATGCACTCTGGACCCTCTGGAGTTAGTAGAGTAGGAGAGAATAAAGACAAAACTGAGTGCCATAGTTAACAAAGCTGCACATCCTCTCTCTGACACACCAACACTGAGGACTTTCAGCCAACAAATTATTCAGTAAAAGTGGGGCAGGAAACGCGATGGGGGCTCCTTTATACCAACAGCAATATGCCTGTATAGAGCCTCACTGGGACTGGGACTGACAAGTCAGAAGTTATCTTTCTTTTTAATTTGGTTCCTTTTTAGTCAATCTGGTGTGTGTTTAGATCAAAGTATGTGTACATTTATTTATTTATTTGTTTTTTTTGCTTGTTTGTTTAAAGAGCTTCTGTAAAAAGTCAGATTTCCGCCAGGGACAAATAATGTTCTTTCAATCTGTCTAAAGGTCGTAAATGTTCTGTCAGAAATTCGGATTCCAGCTGCACTTATTTCAAAAGCAGAAAAGGCAGATGAAATGTTGAAATACCGTACCCTTTCCAAAATCAACAATTGACAGAGAAGAAGGCAACTCCTTTGCCAAAGTCTATCTGGAGAAAAGAAAATGAAAACAACAGGGTTAGACGTTACACCAGCAGACATGATTAAAAACCTCACCGATAAAGGGAAACAAGAACTAAAAAGATTTCCCAAGAAAATTTATGAAGTAGGAGAATGGTCAGGGAAGTGTCGGCAATACCAAAACCAAAAAAGATACAAATGCAACACATTGTGACGACTATAGTACACTAAGCTTATTATCGCATCCATCAAAGGTAATGTTAAAGTTGATAGAAACAAAGGCAGAAAATCATATTGGACAGGGTCAATTTGAATTCAGGAAAGGGAGAGGAATGTGAGATGTTATCAGAATGCTGAGGATGCTGAAAGAAGTCTAATAAAGAAAAATAAAGAACAATACATCTGTTTTGTGGACCTGGCGATAACATTTGACTGAATAAACTGGGTAAAACTGGATAGGCACATTCCGAAACATGGGAGTAGGTTGGCGGGACAGAAGACTAATTAGGAACTGTTAGCAAAATTAGGATCCACAAAGCTGAGACACATTGAAAGAGGTAATCAATCGACAGGGATGCTCACTCTCTCCAATCCTGTTTAACATCTGCATTGAGAGAATAATTACAGAAGCACGGACAAATAATGAGTCAGGGGTAAAAGTTGGAGGAAGATGGATTACATTGGTAAGATTTGCAGACAATAAAGCAATAAAACCAAGCACTGAAGAAGGACTGCAGAAACTAATGAACAAATTAGATTACACATGCAAGATGAATGGAATGAAGACAAAAGGAATAAGTGTATCAAAGGAAAGAACAATGAAACCAGTAATAATAAAAATGGGAGAACACACATTAAAAGAAGAGGAAAGTTTAAATAGAGACGTGGATGTGACGGTGTAGGTCCACTCCATGCTCCCGCTTTACATTTGGGAGTCTCTCAAAACCAACACCATCGATAGTTATGACTGACTGAGCTGACAGATGGGGACAAATCATACATAGAGCAAGGGGATGGTGAAAAAAATTGTTCTGTGCTTTTATTAAACATAATCACAACAAATCAAAAAGTGTCCACAGTGCAGTGTTAAAAAAAATCCATAATAAATAATCCATAAATACAAATGATTAGTCGGGGATGAAAACACAATGAATAAATCCAATAAAAGCAGAGGTTGAAAATGCAGTCTCCAGTTCTTTCAGTCCATCTCTTTTCTTTGTCTCTCTGGTTCACCCATCACTGGCACAGCCAGCGAAGACTAAGCAGCTGCAAACTTCATCCACCTGATGCCCATGTTGACAGCCACAGCACATCGCAGCCAGACTGTCCAAGGTCAGCTCTCCTCCAGTCTTCCTTCACGCACCCGCAGTCGTATACGGAACATGGACCAGAGAAAGCAAAAGGAGAGAGTTATCTGAGGAAATCAAAAAGAAAATGATAGACAAGCATGTTAAAGCCAAAGGTTAGAAGACCATCTCCAAGCAACTTGATGTTCTTGTGACAAGAGCTGCAATTATTATTAAGAAGTTTAAGGTCCATGCGACTGTAGCCAAACTTCCTGGATGAGGCCACAAGAGGAAAATCAACCCGAGAATGGGCAGAATGATTGTGAGAATGGTAGACTAAAAGCCAAGGACAACTTCCAAAGAACTCCAAGGTTAAGGTCCATTGGTGTCTAATCACACAATCCACCGATTTGTGAGTGACAGTGGGCTAAATGGAAGAAACCCAGGAGGACTCTACTGTTGAAAGAAAAACATAAAAAATCCAGACTGGAATTTGTTAAAATGCACATCGATAAGCCACAATGTTTCTGGGCGAATGTCCTTTGGACAGATGAGACAAAATTGGTGATTTTTGGTAAGTCACATCAGCTCTTTGTCCACAGAGGAAAAAATGAAGCTTTTGAAGAAAAGAACACCAGACCTGCTGTGAAACATGGAGACAGCTTGGTTAGGTTTTGGGACTGCTGGTTATGTCTTGAGTCTGTGAGGGAACAATGACATCTCAAGATTTTCAAGACATTCTGGAGCAAAACATATTGCCCAGTGTCAGAAAGCTCTGTCTCAGTCGCAGGTCATGGATCCTCCAACAGGATAATGAGCCAAAACACAAAGCTAATGGCACCCAAGAATGGCTAAGGAGAAAACATTGGACTATTCTGGAGTGGCCTTCTGTAAGCCCTGATTTGAATCCTATGGAACAATCTCTGGAAAGAACTGAAACATGCAGTCTGGAGAAGACCTTTCAGACCTATCTCAGCTGGAGCAGTTTACTCAGGGCGAGTGGGCCAGACGACCTGTGGACAGGTGCAGAAGTGTCATGGAGAGCTCCAGGAATTGCCTGCTTGCAGTGACTGCAGGCTCTAAAGGTTATGCAACAAGGTGAAGGTTCTCATCATTTTTATCCATGCAATTTTCATTTGTGTTATTATTTGAAATGGTCTGTAGAATCAAAACTCTAAAGCAATGTCTGACTGGAATAAACAATGATGGGTGTCAATGACTTTGTCAGTTTCAAGTTATTTTAGAGACAATTATGGGGTCTTCTTTTTTCATGGAATGGTACCAACAAATTTGTCCACATCTGTGTTTGGGAATGCACATATTTGGAAGGTATGCCATTAAAGGATGGGACAAATAAAAATATGTATTGCAATGGGAAAAATAGCCATCAATGCAAAACAAAAATTTCTAACAAATAGAATGGCCAGTATACTGATGAAAAGAATAATAAAAACAGAAAGCTGGAGTGTTGTGCGTGACGGTAATAGAGCCATCACCGGGTGTTTTCTTGCTGCGGGGAGCCAGAAGAACCAGCAGCAGCCGCTATTTAGCAAAATTAAGTAAAGTAAAGAGCTGACAGGTGCAGTGCTGAAAGATTCATAAGACAGGGGTGTCAAACTCCAGTCCTGGAGTGCCGCAGTGGCTGCACGTTTTCATTCTGACCGTTTTCCTAATCAGTGACCAGTTTTCATTATTAATTAATTTCTTTCCCATTCAATTTAGTAGCCCTGTTTCTAAGGATTCAGTCCTCTGAATTGATTGTTTCTTCATTAAATGGCAGCCAAACAGTAATGAGATGTGAAACGAGCCAACAGATGACCAGCTAAATTGTGTCTTCAAACGTCAACCAATTTCACTCCAACCAGTTTCTTAATGAGAAGCTGATTCTTGTTGTTAATTAAATCCTTCATTTAATTCCACGACTTGTTGCTCGTCTCATTCGGCCACAGCAGACATTTCCAAAACTGTTGATTTTCTGTTCTTTCCAAGAACACCATCAAGATGTTTTGGTGGCCTTACTGAGACCTTCACCTTTCTTTATTTTCAGATATTGTGTGATGGGCACAGGTGAGCTGGTCATTTGGTGACTTGTTTTATGTCTCATTATTGTTTGGGTGCTAATTAAGGAAAAAGAAACAACTAAGGAGCCTGAGTCAAGCTAATTAAAACTAAAGAAATAAAGCTAATTACCAGCAAAAAACGCGTCACTAATTAAGAACATGGTTAGAATGAAAACCCGCAGCCACTGCGGCCCTCCAGGACTGGAGTTCGACATCCCTGCCATAAGACACTTAATGTTAGCGCATCATTCTGGTAAATATCAGATTTTTTTGATTTTTAGATAATACCTTCACTTACCAGCTTGGCGGAGTCCTCTTCTTGAGCAGACTAGCCACGTTAGTGGTTAGTTGACGGGCAGTTTTCATTCTCCGCGCACGTGGCTTTGTACTCCCTTTATTCTGCTAAAAGCCGGCAGGCAGCTGATTTTGCAACAGTCGGGAAGAACGAAACGAGAAAGGGGGAAGCAATCGCAGTGCTGGTACGGTAATAGTTTTACTCCATTCGTTCAAATATTTTATGTCTTGTTGTTGTTTAAGAGTTTAGATGTAATCCCCGGGAATGTGTAAGATGGAGGTAAGATGTTATATATGTAGGAATAAAGTAAGGATAAGGAGGCGTTCCTCCCCTTCTATCTGAATGGTAGGAGTTCATCGTCTTTAGGTGAGTGGGACGGAAATACTTAAAAGACCTCAGTGCCATTAGTAAGGGGTGATTCTTGAGGACAGGTGTCGCTATTCTGCTTATTGCTAAGGTTAATTTTTTTCCGTGCTCAAGGTTATCTTAAAGGTATTTTTCCATCCTTTTTAAGCCACTAAGTCTCCTAGATTTTGGGGAGAGTCTCTGCACTTGGGGAGAGATACTCGCATAAAGCCATTGGAACACGTATCCGACCTTTATTTTCTTTTTACCATTTTTTTTTGTTGGGCAGGTTTGAAATATTTGCATTTTATGAGCCCGTGCCCATAATTACTATAGATGAATGTTTTAATTATATTGAATTTGTCCTGCTTGTTGGATACGACTCTTTTATTCTGATGGAATTTTTTTGTTTGTTTTGTGGATTTTCTCCTTTAACTCACCCACAAATACTAGTTTACCATTTTGTTTTTTTGTAATAAACATTAACAACTTTGATTTCAAGAGACTTTGTACTTTATCTGGGTACCCTGAGTGCCGCCCAGCTACGAACTACTAGCGGACACTGACAGAAGACGGTGTCTTGTGACATTGTGTTGTACGGAGCCAAGACATGAACAACGATGAAAGGGGATAGCAAGAGATTGGAAACCTTTGAAATGTAGCTGTGGAATCTATAGAAATCCCCTTAAATGAAAGTCTGAAATGTTCACTTTGTAATTTTATCAGATCAGAGAAGCACATTAATGACAAATATGTCTTTGTCCCAAATATTATAGAGGGTACTATGTGTCCCATTATGATGGAAAAATAAAGGACAAAGTAAAGTCAAAAATCTAATTTTTTAACCTGCCTTTTTGAAAATAAACTAAGTGCATTGTGGGACGTGCACATTGTAATGTATAGTCTGTCACGTCGATGGTTTAGTATGTCAATAATAAGAAGAAATACAAACAAACAAGGAAATGAGGGATGCTTGCTTGTGGTTATTACTGCTCTATGTCATTTAATCTTCTGATTAAGAAAAGATTGTCATTACTTGTACATACTGCGTAAATTGCTAGTGGCTGTTCTTTTAATTGTTTGATAGCCGTCCACATTATTTCAAGAAGCTGTCAATTATAACTGCCCAACGTGTACATGAATGTATCAGCATGCAAATTATGATTAAAAGAAACAGGCTCCATCAAATGTAAATGAACACGAGCGACTAGATGCCCACAGAGCATTGGAATGAGATGGTCATGCTTGAAGGATTACTGAAGAACTGCTCCCCCAAAGACCCTCTCTATCAGCTGCGCTACAAAAAAAAAAAAAAAAAAATCAGTCAGAAGACAGCAGGCCAGCAGTCTGAAGAGATGTCCAGCCCCCTGTATTCAGCACGGGGGTCTGAGAATTATTCAACTAATCACCGATCTAACATCTCAGCGTTTTTACTCCCATGTCTCCTTCATGCCAAAGGAGCCCGTTGCAGATTGCTTGATGACATAAAAATGCAAAAAAAAAAAAAAAATGGAAAAGAAAAAGTTCACACTCTGATTTTTTTTTTTTCATTAGGGAATACATAGTAATCATAGCCTGCAGAAATTATAATTATGCTTTCCACTTCTCGTGCTGACGTAAATGCTGCATTAAAATCGTCTCCCTTCCACATTTTCAAAGGTTACTTCTTTCACTTTATTTTCTTGTCCTTTTAATGTACTTGCCATGTAAAATGCTGAGTTTTATGTACTGTACGCATGAAGTGCACTGCCCACAAGCCTCCTCATGCCAGTTGAACCGAGCAGTGGGGTCTGTGTATCTTGAGTTCTAAGCTAGGGTGTGATATGACCCAATACAATGAAGGGGTCCCATTAGAGCTTGACTGTTGGCTGAATATGGAAGCCTTACTCTTGAGCTACGGGACATAAATTACAGTGGCTTCAGAAAGAATCCAGACCCCATTCAATTTGTTCATATTTCACTATTGTAGGAAAATGAGGGATTTCTGTTTCTGTCCAACAGGCGACACAAAATAAATGTAGGAGAAGAATTGACTGATTGATGTCAACACTGGACCATCTATGACCAGGATGCTGCAGTAAAGATCCATGCATATATGATAAATAATGAACACCATCAAAACTTGTAAAGAAATGCATTAAAAACCAAAGGTTTTATTATCTACTAGTTGTATAATCCCGTGCTTTAAAAAGCACGGGCTCCTAGAAACTACTGAAATCGTCAGAAAAAAAATCGAAGGGCAGAGTCGGCGGTTTCGTTTTGTGGATGTGCTCGTCCCCCTTTTCTATCAGCGGCTAAGCGAGTTTCTCTCACCCCTGAGGTTTCGTTTTACCAATGTGCTCGCCTCGCTTGTGTATTAGCGGCTAAGTGAGTTTGTCTTTCCTTGGCGGTTTCACTTTGGTGATGGAGTCACTTTCAGCTCCATGCTTTAGCCTCACACTTTCTTCTTCCAACTCGTTAAGTTGGGGCTGCCTTGCTGGCTCTTTAAGCTTCACGCGGTAGCCTCGCACTTCCGGGCTGGACAGACAGACGCACACACATCCACACGTAGACTTTATATACAGGGTGGCCCACGAAAAAGTAGCCCGCCTTCCTGCCAGAGTGGCGCGCCGATTGACTACCCTCATCACGAAAGCTGTGTAGACATAGTGCAAACGTGTGAGTACGAGCTGAGCAACATGTATTCTATTCCACAAAGAATCGCAATAGTGGAGGCGTACGTTCTCACGGGTTCCATTAAGGAAACGCGGGACATTTTTGCAACAAAGTTTCCTGCCGCTGGTGTCCCAGCAAAGCGCACGATACAGCAGTTGGTGAGAAAGTGGCGTACGACAGGGTCAGTTGCAAACGCCAAAAAGAATCGGGCCCCGCACGTTCGCACACCTGATGTGATCGCCGATGTTTTCACACGGATGGAGAGAAGCCTTAGGAAGTCTACACGTAAGTTGTCTCAGCAGGCGGACATTTGGCGCACTTCTTGCCAACGCATTTTACACGACCGACGGATGAAACCGTACAAAGTGTCATGTGTGCAAGAACTGAAGCAACCCGACAAGGAAAAACGTGTGCATTACTGCACGTGGCTATTTGAAACAATTGCGAGTGGGTTTTTTTTTTTGCATTTCAAGTTCTTTCTTTCTTTATGGAAGGGCGCCTTTATTCGCCAGGGAGTTGGGCTACTTTTTCGTTGGCCACCCTGTATAAGATGACAGTAACTCTGTCAAAACTCTGAAAATGTAAACAAATCCAATGAAAAATGTAAAGAAATTGTTAGCTACCTTATTTACACCAGCAACATGGCTAAACAGTCTGCATTGAAACGAAAGCCCTTGAAGCCTGGTAACACGCAGAGTGCTGGCTAAGAAGCCACAAAAAGAACCCGTTATGTTTGTGCTGTCCACACTCCTTGCATACAACACAGAATTTCAAGTTCTAGGGTCTGTTCCTGCCTTGCACCTTATGCTGGATGGGATAGGCTCCAGCATCCCTTGTGACCCTGTTCAGGACTAAATGGGTTACAAAATGAAGTAAAATAAATTTTGTCAGATACAAATTAGACCTACAGCACAGTATGCAGTGAAATGCTGACTTCCTCAAATCTAATGACTGTGTCTTGAGATGAATGTAAAGGGACAATAACAATACAGTACTTTATAAATTCAAAAATCATTAAGAGAATTATAAATAATAATAATAATAATAATGATAATGATAATGATAATAACTAAATAGATGACTTCATTTAAAACACTTCATGTGAGAGAGTTAAAAATAGGGCATCATGCATTCTAGGTGCTTTCCTTATCTCTCTATATAAAATCTAAAGTCTGTCTGTCTGTCCGCTTTTCACAAGAGAACTACTTAGTGGATTTAGATCGTTTTTTTCTATAATTTGCTTGAACATTCTGGTTGATTTTATGACCTCTCTCATCGCGCTAAGTATCATAATTCGCTTGAAAAACCAATTTATTTGTGCGAATCTGAGAGACACTGCATGCTGAGGGGAGGGAGGCAGGGCCCTCCTCACTCACGCTCCAGCCTCAGGGAGTGTACCTAACCTCTGCTTAGCTAGCGAACAAGAGAACGACTTCACGGATTTAGATTGGGTTTTTTTCTAGAATTTGCTTGAACATTCACGTTGATTTTGCGACTTCTCTCATCGCGCTAAGAATCACAGTTTGCTTGCAGGAGCGATATATTCATGCTAATCCAAGACAGAGGCTGTGGGCCAAGGGTGGTGGGAAGCGTGATGTCAGGAGTGGGGAGCCGGGCAGGGTCCATCTCTCTGTCGTTTTCCACTAATAAGCGGGCGGAGCCACGGGACAAGGCGAGTTTAACATACAGATGGACTGTAGACAGAAGGTCTGTCTGAACTGGATTTTAGGCAGCAGCAGCGTTACCTGAGTGCGGTGGCTGTTTTCCTTTCCCTGGTTCGACATCATTTGATGTATATCCTGAAGGTTAGGTTTCTGAGGGCAGCCTGAAATCCCTGCAGTGCCTGTGGCGGTACAGATGTTACTGTGCCTTCTTCATATATTTGATAGTTGGTGTCTGTTTGCACTTAGTGGGCAGCAGAATGTCCATGTAGTGCTATCCTGAGAGCTCGGACACCTTGTGATGAAGAAATGCCTTTGAGGAGACTGTCTGCATCAGTACTAGAGCTTACAGGTTCCACATCATCCAATTCATTGTCACTATCTTGATCACTGTTATCATTATCACCAAAATATTCATCTTGCAACAAATGTAGTTGTTTCAAAACTTCAGCAGTTTTATACCTTTTTCACAATGACATAACTGTGGACTGCCTACTTATAACACTATTGTTTGGAAGCTGTTCCCATCCAAAAAAAAAACAAAACTCTCTGGCTGTCCACTAGATGGCAGCACTGTAGTAGGCAACTGAGATGCGGCAGCAGAGATCAGGATACATCTTCAGTGACCGTATATTGAGATACAAGTTATCTCATATGTTGTGCCTTGACAAGCTGAATGAGATACGAGTTAACTCGTACTTCACATTTAAAGTGTTAATTGTTTAATTAATTATTGGTTTTGCCTTTGGCAGTGCCAGTAATTAAGTAAATAATTTGGTAAGGCACCCACTTTATTTTCCTTTCCTTTCTCTCTCTTTCTGGTCATTGGACTTACATCAAGGTAACTGGGACACACTCGCTTTAAGAAAGAGAAGAATACAATTTACTGATAAACATAATGCAATAACAGCAAACATAAACTTTTGGCAACCTCGTCACCCCAGAAAAGCCAGGGTTCGCTACAGGGGAGTCATGACTTTTCTTTCTCGGGAAACTTAATCGTTTTAAAGTTGAGTTAAAAATGAACAAAACCATAATGACACTTTTTTATAAGTACCTTATTGAATTTGTTACGGGCCCCACAAGTGGGCCGCAGCCACAAAAATGACAAAGTAGCAAATCCCCAAGTGTATGGGAGCTTCACCTCCACCAGAGGTGGGCCCGAACATTTGCCCTGCATTAGATTATAGGCTGAGGCACAACTAGTTTCTTCAGTATAGAATTCTTTTTTCAAGTAACATTTCTAAAGATATGAAACAGCATTAAGCATGAACCCAACTCCATTATGTTTCATATACTTCCATAACGGTTTGATATTCATACATGTATAAAACAATACAGCAAAAATCGCTCATCACAAACATCTCAGTCGTTCTATAACTTAGTTACACTTAATACAGTTTACAAAATATACATATAACAAGAGTACCAAGTATTTAGGAGCCAAGGAAATATTTACAAAGCTAGACTCTTGCCTGGGGAGTGTTATTCACGTATCTGCCGTCTAGCTGATGCAAAGTGAAGTGCTTTGCAACTAAGTAGCTTGCCACAAACATCTAGCGAGTTTTAAACTTCGTATCTCTGCAGCAACACTGAATCACAATACTGCATTAGCTCTCTGATATATACATCTGAGTATGACTTGATTCACGGTTAACATATTTTAACTTAACCTGTGGAATATAAGTAAAGTGGGGCAGCAGTGAGATCACACAGCTTTCAGTCCGTTGTCCGAGTTGCATCTGAGGGGGCGAGCAGAACTTCGTCTCCTTAATGCATCCCCAACAGAACCACTTCAGTGTGAAATGTCCCTACTGATTACCGCTCCATTTCACAGTCCGTTTTCACCGTCCACTCTACAACAGGAACCCATTGTTTCCCACATAGCATCACTTCTGTGATTTATTACATTAACAAAAAAACTATTGTGGCCACATTATTTTTTTTGAGTGCACCACAGAAGCTGTTGTTTCATTTGCATTTATCTGTTGGTTTGGCTCATTCAGCAATAAGAATAATAAATCACCTGTGGATGCTAGAGGTCGCTGTTGCCCCTTTAAACCGAACAGACAGACACTCAGGACACAGGGTAAAAGCAATGAGAAGTATTTTTAATTCCTTTTCTTCTCAAAGCAGTGCTCTAAGCACCACAGCCTCAATTAACAGGCAAATAACCCCACAATTCTCAATAATAATTACAGTTCTCTCTATATATATCTCCCCGACACCTCCCAGCAAGCTCTGTCGTACTGCCTCTCAACTCCGGCTCACTTGCTGGGTTCCCAACAGTCCTTTAAATAGTGCTCAACCCAGAAGTGCTTCTGCCCATATGACTAGCCAGCACTTCCAGGTAAGATGGAGAAGTTGCGTTTTCTTCAGCCTGGAAGTACATCTGGATTTCCATCCCCATGACTCATTAGTACTTCCAGGCTATGGGGAAAGCATAACTCTACGGGTCCTCCTGTAGTGTCTTCTGGCAGCACCTACGGTACCCAGCAGGGCTGAGAAACCAAACTCCTAGTCCCAGAAAGCCCTGCAGGAATCCGGGGCACCACTACACTACAGAGCAGCTACCATCTAGTGTTTTGGGGGAGGCAGTGTCCACAAGTAGATGCCTTCCCCCATCCTTCCATCTCAGGGGTGTCCCGGCCATCACTTACACACCTTAACCACATTATACACATTTGAAGTAAAATTATTGGTTCACAGCAGACCTCAGTCACTGAAATGTACTGCAAACAGGTTAGAAAGAAAGCCAAGTCAGTTCTGTCAAAGAGACACCATTCTTTTTGCTCACAATTCCAGCTGTTGCCATCAGGCAGCAGATTTAGGTTTCCAAAGGTAAAGAGCAACAGGTTTAAATACTCTTTTCTACCTAGAGCTATAAGCATTTTACATTCTGTTACTTGTAGGGATACTGCTAAATGTTATTATTTTGTCTTCTGTTAAAAATAATTACCGTATATACTCACGTATAAGTTGGTTCTTGAAACCCGAAAAATCAATCATAAAATCAGACCCCGACTTATAGACCTGTTCAAAAATGTGACACTTAAATCTTCATGCCTCCTCCAATCTCACACCAGTTTCTCAGATGCATCAAATTTTGTTACAGCAGCGCAGTTACTAATTTCTTTCTCTACTTCAATGATGTTTAATTTTAAACCAGCTTCCTATTTTCTTCTGATCGAACGCTCTATTGTAGATAAGGGATGGCCTTATGATAAAGATGTATGAGGGTGTGAGATACAAAAAACAAAAATCAGTGCAAACATTGCTTCGGAATAGTTTGAGTATTACCGTGTGGTCACGTAGGCAAAATAGAGAAAGAGAAGAGAGGTTAGGAGCACACGCTGATACAGCGCATTGCCACACCCACATAGAAAAAAAGGGCCATGGTTACTCTTTCAGGTGGGCGTTAGCATATCATAATCCCTTGGACCAATATTGTGGGTTTTCCGCATTCAACTTATACGTCCAACGTTATATAATACCAGAAATTATACAGAAAAATCAAGTCCCAACTTATCTGCAGGAGAACTCCGTGAGTATACACAGTATTCGTCTTTGTATTGCTCTTGAGTGTGTGTTTATGCAATAACATTGGTTATCAAATGTTGCGTCTTTGCCATATCTATTGGATATCTGTAACAATGTTTTCTGTTTTTGTACCTTTCTGCTGCAAACAAATTTCTATCTGAGGTAATAAAACCTACTACAAAGTACTGAAAAAAACCTCTTTTTCAACATTTCTCTTTAACTGCCTTTTATCTTCCCTAACATCCTTTTTAATGGCTGCTCTCATGCTCTCAAACACACTATGGTTAGCCTTGGGGTTATTATATTTCTACTCCTAATGCAGCTGTTTTGCAGGTTCTTTTTGATCTCTTTATTTACCCACTGTGGAGTTTTATTTAATTTCTAACTGCTTCCAAATTTTGTCATGAGAACGTCCTGCATCATAAGTAAAACTTGCTCACACCAATATGGTCACAGCTCTTATAAACAACACCGTCAGTACACAAAACGTAGCACAGAAATACAAGTAAAATAATAAAGTAAAATAATCATATAGTCTAAAGGAAAGCAAAAGTACAGAATATGTACATTGTTGCATTCTAAAACTTACAATCAGAGGATAGGCAAGTTGAAAAATATTGATTCTGTAATATAGGAAATACTAGTTTCTGAATGACACAGTAATGTTCTTTGGTGACAAATGATGCCACCCTGTTCCTTGTAACTTTATTTATGCTGAAAAGACCAGAATTGTTACTCTGTTTCCAGGTTAAACTCTTTCTGTCGGAGGAAAAAAAAAACAAGCAGCTTCCACTGTACAGTTGCTAAATACTTCATGACCCCTCAGATTTGGTCCCTGTGATTTCTGAGATGAGTTCACATCTGTCACGATCTGGCTTTAAAGTTCTGTTTTCTTCCAACTGTTTCTTGCTCTCTAAAAAATATTTCAGTGTGTCTTTAGGGGATTCTGAGGCCAATAAATCTAATGATTAAATTCATCTTTTGCCTCAATGCACTTTTAACATTGTTAGAAATGGTTCACTTTCACCCTCGGCACTGTCCAGCTTTTGTTATTGATTCGTGTGTCTGTTGGTTAGGATGGATAGATAGATAGATAGATAGATAGATAGATAGATAGATAGATAGA
>JANRMT010062796.1:106525325-106601841 GCA_026402145.1 Polypterus bichir lapradei | reverse complement strand
ATAGATAGATAGATAGATAGATAGATAGATAGATAGATAGATAGATAAAACTATATTAAATTAAAGATTGATAAAAATACAGATAAAACAGACAATAACTTTGCATAATGTTAACATTTACCCCCCCGGGTGGAATTGAAGAGTCGCATAGTGTGGGGTCTCCTCAGTCTGTCAGTGGAGCAGGACGGTGACAGCAGTCTGTCGCTGAAGCTGCTCCTCTGTCTGGAGATGATCCTGTTCAGTGGATGCAGTGGATTCTCCATGATTGACAGGAGCCTGCTCAGCACCCGTCGCTCTGCCACGGATGTCAAACTGTCCAGCTCCGTGCCTACAATAGAGCCTGCCTTCCTCACCAGTTTGTCCAGGCGTGAGGCGTCCTTCTTCTTTATGCTGCCTCCCCAGCACACTACCACATAGAAGAGGGCACTCGCCACAATCGTCTGATAGAACATCTGCAGCATCTCCCAGGTATTCATAGGTCTGCACCCTCTGCACACAGTCACCTCTGATGATCACGGGGTCCATGAGGGGCCTGGTCCTCCTAAAATCCACCACCAGCTCCTTGGTTTTGCTGGTGTTCAGGTGTAAGTGGTTTGAGTCGCACCATTTAACAAAGTCCTTGATTAGGTTCCTATACTCCTCCTCCTGCCCACTCCTGATGCAGCCCACAATAGCAGTATTGTCAGCGAACTTTTACACATACAAGTCTCCGACTTAAAGTTTAAATCCAAACAATATATTCAATCTCTTTTCGCTGTTCCATTATTTCACCGAGTAATAATTTCCTTTGTTTGCGCTAATGCGATCTTTACTATTATTTTTTTGAGACTTTCGATTTTTAGTACTTTCATTATCTCTAACCTGCTCTGCATGTGTATCGCACCAACATTTTGGAATTCTTTAGATAGATAGATAGATAGATATGAAAGGCACTATATGATAGATAGATAGATAGATAGATAGATAGATAGATAGATAGATAGATAGATAGATAGATAGATAGATAGATATGAAAGGCACTATATTATAGATAGATAGATAGATAGATAGATACTTTATTTACGACGTTCTACTTTGTCATCAACACTTTGTCTTTTATTTAAAGCCCCGGGCGTGGTTAAATCTCTTAGCAGGGCGTGAAAGTATCTCTCTGAAAAAGTCACGTCTCATCCCAGGATTTTTTTATTATATTATATTTTTTATATTATATATATATATATATATACACAGACATGCACACCAAGTAAATTAAGCTTCAGGGATCTCATAGCAGAAGTGATTTTGAATCAACTTCACCTGCTTTGGTGCAAATGAAAGTGACAGTCGCATGTGTGTCCACAAGAGACAACTTACAGGCTCGAGTAAGTGTGATTACCAACCGAACCAGGGGTTCGTGTTGTGCTCTAATCCTTTCTCTCTTTCTTCTTCTGCAGAGCTGCTAACTGACATCTTTACCACCAATGACATCACTTTCGGTTTCTGCTCTGATGGACCCGCCCCTTCCAGTCTACCATCCATATGAGCCAGCACCCGACTTCCAACCCTCAGTTATGCTTTGAACTTGTGTCTGTAAAGACGTGCTTTATTTCATTGCATATTCTTCAAGTATATTGGGATATCAAGGTGGTACACCCAAGACTTTTTCTGTGTTTTGTCTCCCTTATTTACAATATACATACATTTGTGTGTGTGTGTGTGTGTATATATATATATATATATATATATAGGGTGTCCCAAAAGTCACTATACACTTCCTTTTTTCTTTTTCATTCCAGGTATCATTCGGAGAGACTTATGCCATCAGCATATGACAACAGGCTTTGCAGTTTTTGTAAGCGTATCATTCCATTAACAATCCAACAAGAAGGAGCTCCTCCCCACTTTGCCAGATTAGTCAGAGATTCCCTGAACATCAAGTTTCCTGACTGCCAGCAAAGGGGTCCCCTGGAATGGGCTCCGTGCTCCCCTGACTTTAAATCTTGTGACCTTTTTTTGTGGGGCTATATCAAAAGCAAGGTGTATGCCACTAAGCCCCATAACCTGTAACAGCTTGAAGAAAGAATTTGCATGGCCTGCAGTGTGTTTGGGGAAGAGATGCTGCAAAACGTCACAGAGGCTTGCATCCAAAGGTGGCTGAAAGTTGTTGAAAATGGAAGCGCTCATGTGGAGGTATTAAATTAGTTTTCAAGGAGTTGGAACATGATGGCAAGCCTAGCAAGTAAAACTGCAACAATTTCATTGCTGATGCTAGAAATATTAATAAACTCAGTGTCTTGCATAATTTTTAGGAATTTATTAAAAGTGTATAGTGTCTTTTGGAACACCCTGTATATTATGTTGTCACACACGTGAGCAAGGGAGGCAGCTGAAGGGCTCACAAAGGGAAAATTCCATGCCAGACCAGAGGGTGGCAGAGTGCACTGATCCTTCTTCTTTTTCATCTGCAGACCGACCACGGGACATTTCGCCTGGATTCGAGGACGTCACTTCCAGTTCCGGCCCCCACAACGTCACTAAAACCGCCATGTTTGCCCATGTTTTTTGTTTTATTGTTGGACTGAAGTCTGTTGAGACCTGTTGTTTACTGAACCAAACTTTCATCTTTGGCAGCCTATTTCAACCATACGGGCGTCTGCCCCCAAACCTTATCCTGTGTTTGTCAAATCCTTTCCCAATGTATTGTATATAAATGTAGAGAAAGGAAGAAAGAGGCTGACTGTATGTTTTTACACAGGTCACAGCCTTCCAGAACATTTATTCCAACGTCTGTCAAGTGAAATGTTACATTCAGGTCCTGTCTTCTCTCTCTGCAAGAACCTAAATGTCCCCAAGAGATTCTGCTAAAGGAGCAGATGTTCTGTCTAAATTTAACGTCTCACCTTGTAATTTGATAATGATTGCAACTAAAAACTGTAATTTGCATAGCAGTGGTTGGTCTCGCAATATGAAAACTGTCTCTGACGGCAATACTTCAAGAAGAATGATATGTAAATGAATTGTGTTTCATTCAGCTCCAAGTTAAGCTGAATTGCTTACTTGGAGAGAGAGTTTTGAATTTTTGAACTTTTTTGGTAAGAGCAGGCACAGAAAGGCAATTACCAATGGAAACAACGCTGCCTCGTCTGAAATTTCAGACAGGAAACCAAAATTTAGACAAAACAGAAAAATGTCTTTGGATGTTTCACCCAAGTCGATTAGGTAGCAAATAGTCTCTAATGCACTTTTGTACTTTAAAGGATGCTGTCAGAAGAACCAAAGTTTCTCCCTTTTTTCCCAGCCTTCATGAGTATCATTTTCCTCTATTTCATCTAATACATTAAAAGGATTCTTTGAAAGCTATCAGCTAAAGCAAGCATTAAGTTTTAAATCTCCTCCTGGATCTCCTTTTTTCAATTTTACATTCTGCTGGCGTGAGGGCTGATAACCTATAAGGAGAGGATGGGAGTATTAAACTGCTGATGTGGTTTATAGAGGCTTGAATATTGCTATAAATCAAAAAGACACTTTTACAGAGACACATTATGCTGTACACTCCTTTCAAGTGTGCATCAGCACAAATGGATATGACCTGTGGTCTTTGACCTTTACCAGAGGAATTGTCTAATGGAAGAGACTCTCAGTCAACGGACACATTAAAGGCGTGTGACAAAAAGCTCCTTGCAGACATTGGCCTCCAAAGCTACATAAAGTGTTTTACAGCTGTGCTCATGGAACAAAAAATGGATTCCCAATTAATTGCTTTAAAGGTTATAAACTGATAAAAAAAAATACAAGAGTTTATGGAGTAAAACTATAAAGATGGATATTGCAAACAATTCAATATTGAAAGCAAATAACAATAGCTCTTTGTCATTGTCATTTTCTGTAAATGCTATATCGAGGTAATCATGTCTGAACCTGGAAGGCCACAAAGGCTGCAGGTTTTTCATTTTAATGCTCATTAGTAATCTTTTTATTTATTTTTTTCTTTAAGATGACCTTATAACTGAGGGTATATAAAATACATACCATCTTATGTGAAATTAAATGTACACACGTACACCCTTTAAACCATTTAACCCTTTAAACTCAGCCTCATTTTTGTCCGTTTTCTGCCACTTTGTTTTAACTGGCCATAACATCATCATTCTTCACTCATTCATTTTCTATCTCTCAAAATGAAGACTTTCAGAATTTTGTGCAGAAGGAGAATGTTATAAACATATTTAACAGCAGAATAAGCTGCAAAATTCAGCTTTCCCAAGAAAAGCACTTTGAATATTATCCTTATTTTCATAGATGGTGGAATAAACTTCCAAACGCTATAAAGGTGTGAGTTAATGTGTCAGGAACACCCAGAAAAAATGTTATGAAATAATTACAAGTAAAATGTCTAGTTTTACTCTTTTGAAGCAGTACAAAAAAATCAGGATTTTTTTCTCCACTCTTACTGTTTTCAAATAAGTATTGTCACACACATAAATCTCATACAAATGTAATTACACTCCTTACCAGGAGTTGGCGCTGTTTCCTAATGACGTTTCTCTTCCTCCCATTGTGGAAGCAGTGATTTAACGGTCGCATCCCTATTAATACCAGTTCCCCAAAAAACTGAACCCGCCTCTTCCTGTCTGCCCAAGTGAAAACCGGCTCTGTCGCCATCTTGGAATCAGATTAAGATTGTCTCACGTCATTTTGACATTAATCATTTTCTTGTGCTTATTTTTTCACTCAGACAGTTATACAAGGTTCACCACGATACCTTAACACTTTAGCTGTGTTTTTATTTAAATTCTTGCAGTATCCATACCATACATATCCATTATTGAAGACCAAAGGCATTATATCATTTTGAAAGAAAGATCTTACTGTCAGAACATACTTTATATAGTTGGTAAAGAAATGATACTGTATATCCAAATCAAAACACCAATAGTTGCAGGATTCAAAATAAAAAATCTGAAACATAGAAAGTACTGTAGGTCGAAAAGTCGAAACACCTCCCCTCCTTCACGTCTGTCCGTCAAATTGCAGACAGTTGAATCAGGATGTTCAAGAAAGCTACGTATGGAAGATATGGATGTGATACAGCAATTAGAAGGAAGAAAGAAAAACATTGCAGCATAATATGAGGGTATGTAATATGGCATTTTAATGGCAAAACACTGTACTTTAATTGTAGCAGTGAGGAAATGAATGATTATGTGCATTTTTTTTAAAATTTGCATTATTGTTAGGTCCCACCGGTGGCTCCAATGGGGCTAAGCTTTAAGGGTTAATATACTGTATACAGTATTTTCTACCATGTTCATCCATCTGCAATAAGAGAAGTTTGTGGCATTCCAAATTTAAAATAAATTGTGTGAGAGTGCACGTGCCACTGGCGTGATTGGCATTCACGTGCAACTGCAAGCGGGTCGATCAAGTGCTTCGTTCACAACACAGTGCAGGTAGAGGACAGCACCTCCATCCAATTGCCTCTGTAAAGGGAGACTGCACGGCAAAGTCACAGAGGAAGAAAAAGAGATAGAAAGATGGAGATTAATGGAAAGAATGGTGGAGATAGCAGGATCGGTAGACGCCAGCATTTTCCTTAACTTCTAACTGAAATCAATCCCTTCCTTCACTTATGAATGTATACGATAAATTACAGTATGTGGAGCTCGGCCCAGACACAGACAGGTAGACATCGTTGGTTACAACCCACACATGTTTATTTACAATAATATTTACAAAAGTGAAGCACACAACCCCAAAGCATCCCCAAAGTCCAGGCTTCTTTCCTTGATGCCTTTGCCTCTCAGGTCCGCCTCCATTCTCCTCCCGATCTCTGTCCTTCTTCCACCCGACTCCAGCCATTGAATGGAGGGAGGCGACCCCTTTTATACACACCCGGACGTGCTTCAGGTGCTTCCCGATTAGCTTCCACCGGCACTCCCAAGTGTGGCGGAAGTACCGGCTGTGCACCCGGAAGAACTCCGGGTGCCCCTGGTCTTCTTCCCCCCAGCACTCCCCCCAGTGTGGCGGAAGTGCTGAGGGCCAGGGCTCCTTAGGCATTGGGGCGGCCTCTGGTAGTGACCATGGGCCCCTATAGGGTTGAGCTTTTAAGCTCTGTTCCCGTGGTCCCCAAAGACACCAGGGTGGTCGCCCTCTCGTGGTCTGGAGGAGACATAATTCCTCCTCCAGTCCTTCTGGGCATCCCGGCTGGGTACCACCCCCAGCCTCTTGCCACAAGTAGTATTAGCTGTATATGTAGTCGGCAATAAAAATAACAGATATTTTCATGGGCGGCACGGTGGCACAGTGGTAGCGCTGCTGCCTCACAGTTAGGAGACCTGGGTTTGCTTCCCGGGTCCTCCCTGCGTGGAGTTTGCATGTTCTCCCCGTGTGTGCGTGGGTTTCCTCCGGGCGCTCCGGTTTCCTCCCACAGTCCAAAGACATGCAGGTTAGGTGGATTGGCGATTCTAAATTGGCCCTAGTGTGTGCTTGGTGTTTGTGTGTGTCCTGCGGTGGGTTGGCACCCTGCCCGGGATTGGTTCCTGCCCTGTGTTGGCTGGGATTGGCTCCAGCAGACCCCCATGACCCTGTGTTCGGATTCAGCGGGTTGCAAAATGGATGGATGGATGGATGGATATTTTCATATCACATTATAGTTATTGCATATCTTGAAAAAATCGCTTACACTCATCCCTGCTTTGAAATTACAACAGTTATTAGGCCAGTTGCTAGATTGCACGTAATCGCGGTCCTCCTGTGTACAGACTATCGTGGGATGTAGCTGGAAAATTATCTGGCAACTCTGTAGTAGTAGTCATTCAGCCACCAAATGGTGGAGCTGAACATTTTTACTTTGGTTGCCCAGTGATTGCGTTACATTCCAGTGTTTCCCTATCTACAATTGTTTGTTAATAAATGAGTGGAAGGATGGTGAGTCGTGTTCATTGTTTAGTAAAGTTTTACAAAACTGGTCAGTTTAAATTAGAACTCATAACTTTTGTAAATAGACTGCTTTTAGCACGAATTGACACGCTGGCTAGGAATGTAAACTAGGCATTTTCAAACACATCTAACGGTGTAGATAACTGTTGAAGTGTGTTATTTAACCTCTTCACTGCTGTGTGCACATGTGTGTTCAATGGTGGAGGTCTCTACAGTGCTACAGATGTCTTCCTTAGGTGCTGATATTGCGACGTATAACTTAGTGATCTCTGTAAATGTTCTCATTGTAACAAGAATTGACAAGAGACATCAAAAAGGTTTGGAGAAGCCACCGATATAATATGCCCTGACTGCAAAATGGGTTTGTTTTGTTGAGTTGTGTTCAGGTTCCAGTCCAAAACAGAACTGATTCAAATGCATAAAGATGGTGGCTTTAAAGCCTGTGACCGGAAGTGACATCATCATGACATGGATGTCGGAACTGGAAGTGATGTCTTGATGGCTGCTGGAACCCTGTGGGATTTCCCGTGAATGGTCTCCAGAGGGTTGAGAGAAAATGTCAGTGCACCTCGCCACCCCCTGGACTGGCATGGAATTGTCGTTATTCAAGCCCTTTAGCTGCCTCCCATTCAGTCGTGTGTGACAAGATGCATTTTACATTTTATTTTATTTTTTTGCCACTAGGTTTCTAGGAAGGCTCTAAAAGTCACACGGCTTTATGCAGCTATTCCAGGGAAGACATTGATTTCCAGAAAGGACACAAATCCTGATCTGTCGTAATCCACATGATAAAAGCCATTTAAAGTGTTAAAACTTGGGATAAATAGTAAAACCTGCAAAATTGTACTTACTTGTCATACAAATTATTTGAATATCTTACACTATAATTAATTA
Source organism: Polypterus bichir lapradei (assembly GCA_026402145.1). Lineage (NCBI taxonomy): Eukaryota > Metazoa > Chordata > Cladistia > Polypteriformes > Polypteridae > Polypterus > Polypterus bichir. The sequence goes on along the minus strand of JANRMT010062796.1, from coordinate 106,594,029 downwards.
ACATACAAATTACTTATTTATATGAAGATTTATCAAACAAACGCTACAAAATATGGAGTTTTAAAAACTGTTAATTAAATCATATATTTTATTTTTGATTTTATTTATTTTGTATTTTTTACAGACCCAAATTAAATTGAAATGTCGAGGAGAAGGAAGTATGATACAAACTCTGCATTATTTTGGTTGCATTAATGAGAGTGACGGAACTGAAAATCCTCTGTGTTTTTTGTGCAGAAAAATGCTAGTGAGTCCACAAAACTAAAAAAGCATCCCACATCTGTCCACACTGAAAATCTAAAGATGCAGGTTTGTTTTGGTGCAAAAAGAGCTCAATCAGAAAAAGCAGGGACACTTCCAAAACTTGGAATTGCCATTTCACGAAAGCCTTTTCTTGAAGCATCCTTTAAAGTTGCTTACCGGATTGGCAAGCAAAAGAAGCCCTCACTATTGGAGAGACTTTATTAGAGAGACCTTAGTAAAGTAATGTGCACTGGAAATGGTCAGATTGGTTTGTGGACTGGAATGGTGGAAAAAACTGGAAGCGGTTCCCTTGTCAAATGATGTAATACATTGTAGAATAGTTGAGATGACTTTTAATATTTTGAAGCAGGTTATCATGGAATTGGCAGCCTCGCCATTCCCATTCAGTGTGCAATTGGATGAAAATATATCCTTGTTTTTGTTCACTATGTCCATGCTAACATCAAAGTAGAATTCTTATTTTGTGAGTATCTTTTGGAAACTACAAAGTAATGTCAACGTTTTCGAAATGGTAAGACTTTTTTTTTTTTTTTACAAACGAAACTTTGACTGGAAAGAAAAACTTAATTCTCTTTGCAATGACGGAGCTCCTGCAATACTTGGTAATACATCTGGTTTTGCTGCTTTAGTGAAAAAAGAAGCTCCTCAAGTCATCGTCACTCATTACTTTTTACACAGTGTAAAGAAAGCACAACAAACAGGATAAAGATTTGGGGGATTCCACCCCGTATACTGTAAGGCAAAGCAACAAAACAAGTAGTCATTCAAGACCGAGTACAAATAAAGACTAAAGAAGAGGACTAACAGGTCTGGTTGTATACAAAGGAGACAGGAAGGGTGGCATCATGGCCGGAAGTGAGGTCTTGTTAGGAGGCATATTCACAAAGGAAACAGGCAGAGTCTTAGGCAGGCTTTCCTTCTGCTGGTCTGTGGAGGAAGGAGAACAGATATTAGTACCACTCAGCAACCCTCGTCTCTGTGTCTCATTCCCAGTTAAGTCCTTAGACTGCCTCCCAAGTGCGCTTGTGTGACAACAGACATGCACCAGCAGCAAGGACTCTTCCAACAACCCTGAAAGAAGTTTGGTCAACAGCCGTAAAAGCTATCAACTTAATCAAAAGAAGTTCTCTGAATAATTTTAAAAGATCTGTTGAAGAAATGGGAGCAGAATATGAAGTACTTCTCTATCACACAACAAGTGTTGAATCGAAGTAAGGGCAGAACTTTCACTTTTTCTGGAAGAAAGAGAAAACCCACATTTTGAAAGAAAGGATTTAATCCATGGGTTGGCTTACCTGGCAGAAAGTTTTCACCATATGAATGAGATCAATCTTTCTATTCAAGATTGAGAAATCACCATTATGGATGCAATTGAAATACTACAAGCTTTATTGTCTAGGTTACCAATTTGGAAGAAGAGAATAGAGGCCGACATTCTTGCAATCTTTCAAATGCTGGAGGAAGTGCTCTACCAAGATGGAGTTGAAATACAAAATTCTCTGTCAATATTTTTGAAAAGAGATACCTGGAAACACTTGGAAACATTACAGAACTCTTTTAAAAGTTATTTCTAGCTTGATGGCATAAAAAATTGATCCATGGATTCGAAGATGTTGACTTAAAAAAATGAACTAATTGATCTCAGGACAAAAAACTTACTACAATTGTGAGTTTAATTCAGAATGCCTTGGAGTGTTTTTTGAGAGAAGGCTATCCCTGTATTGCAAAGTTATGGAAGCTTTGATTCCATTTGCAACAATATATAATAATAATAATAATAATAATAATAATAATAATAATAATAATAATAATAATAATAATAATAATACTTCATTATATTTCTATAGCACTTTTCAAGGTATTCAAAGTGCTTTGCAGACAGGAAACAAGTGAAATAAAACAGTAGACAATGGTTGCCTTTAAAGAGATCACTGCTGCTCAGTAGAGGGGGTCTGGCATGATGGATTGCCATCCTGTGGTCAACTCTGGTCTAAGTGTGACCCCATCTTTTGGGGAACAAAGAACTCCGACTGAAAGGAGCTCTAATTGGGCATCTGCTCAGAAAAAAAGATGATACTGTTAGCGACAATGTCCTCTCCTGTTCCAGATGTGGAAGAATAATTTTAGGGTTAACATTGAATTCATCTTAAAGAAATAGCATAAAGGCTTAATAAATGTCAGAAACCTGTTTAAGCACACCAGGAAACCAGATCAAGGTCAAGTGAACAACAAAATGTACACTGAAATATAAGAACTGGCTTAGGAAAAATACTGAGATCGTCAAGTACTGTTAATAAAGAATGTACGAGAAGAACGGTTGATGTAATATACAAAATGTACTGGAGGATGAATAAGAAATAAGCAGATGTCCTATAAACAAAAATGGACAATTGTTATATGTACAGAAATTTCAAGGGTGGTGGTGCAACTCAAAGGTATAAGAAGAACCAGAGTATAATATAATAGACATTTATTTTATATAAATCATTTGGGTGTAAACCAATGAACCAACCAGTGTAAAATGTATGCAGTGATTGACACTGTATGTAAATTCAGTAGTTTTCTCTGACCAGGATGTACCAGACTGCTTTTGAAGAATGCCCCCTCCAAGGCATTTTGCTGAGGAGTAACTAAAAGATACAATGAACGTCTTTTCTCTGATTTACTGATTTGTCCTGTTAGGGGATGTATCTTTCTTTAATAAGATGTTATATTTCCAACAAGCCTGGAAGTTGATTGTCCGATGTGTATGCATGACAGTGTGTAATACTACAGATGCTGATTCACATTCCCAAAAAGTTGCAGTAGATCATTTCATGACAAGTACATCATTGTAAATTGGTAATGCAAACATAGTAAAAGGGTGCGAGGCATCAGAAAACAGGCCAGGACCTTTCATAGCCCCAGGCAAACAGCCACTAACTACTACAGACAGGCCTAAAATTAGGCCCTGGATTATAAAGTTCAAAACATACATTTAAATGTTGCAAAATATAACAAAAACGCCCCAGAAGGGAAAGGAACTGCAAAACCTCTGCTGATGATATTACATTTAGATTGTAATGTAAAAGAAGGAGAATAGTTTGCCTTCCTAGATGTTCTGCTTGGGGCTTCTCGCAATCCTGAATTTTTCCAGAGTGGGTGTGAGTTGGTCCTGCAGCAGGCTGCCCTCTTGTCCATGGCTGACTCCTGCCTGGTGTCTGATGCTGATCAGATCCACTTTCCAGGAACACTGAATTTGTTTAAGCAGGTCTGACAATTTTACGTTATGTCAAATATTAAAAATAGTGTTTTTTTTTTCTTTATACTGAAATAAGGTCTGGAAAATTAAGGTTCAGTTATGCAGACTAAATTCTGGACAAGATGTTCAGAGATTCCTCTACACATTGCTATATTGACTCATCCATGAGATCATATAATACCTTCTGCTTCTTCTTCTTCTCCTTCTCCCACTTCTCCACACTTCTGCTGGTATTTCATCCAGTGATGTTGACTTTCCATTTTTCATTCTTTCCAGTGCCTCCTTTAATTCCTCCTTCCTTATTCTTGGTACTTGCCCTTCACGTGAGACTACTCCATCTCCAATTACTACCCTTGGATTCTCTTCATTCAACACCTTTTCAAAGTACATGTTCCATTTCTCCTTAGTCCTTTCAAGTTCACTCAAGACCCCACCTTGCTCATTTTTCATCTGCTTCATCTGAGTAAAATCCTTTCCAGCCTTGTCCCACACCTTCACTATTCTAAAAATCCTTCTCTCTCTTCCTCTTTTGATTCCAGTTTTTCATTCCCTGCCTCCAAAACTTGTCCTTTGTCTCTTGCCACTGCCATCTTTGCCTCCATGTTTGTCTGCCTATACATTTCTCAATCTTCCTCGCTCCCTGATTGGTACCATGTCCATTTTACCTTTATAATATCCTACTCCTCTCTGTTCCACCATCTTGCCTCTTTGTTATCTGGTGGGCTCTTTCCTGTTGTCCTATCCATCTTTACTTGCTCTTAATATAACTTTTCCTCTCCCACCATTCATCCACACTCTCAAAATATCCGCACTTCATTTCCAACTTTCTCAGTAAACCCCTTCTTAAGCACTTCCCTTTTTAATCTCCACCACGTTATCCCTGGTGCTCTGATTTTATTCTCCTGCTGACTCTGATCTCACAGTCTTTATGGTGCACTGTCCCACGTTCCCCCTTTATGACCTTATAATTCTTTATTTAGAAGGTTTATTTGTCTTTCCTTTCCTCCACTATTGTAAGTCACAATCTGTTTTACTTTCTTTTCAAACAAATATGTTAACTATTACCAAATCACATGTCATGGCAAAATAACACATCTTGCAAAGTTATAAGAGATCTAACCTTTACTATATTTCATCCATCCATCCATCCTCTTCCGCTTATCCGAGGTCGGGTCGCGGGGGCAGCAGCTTAAGCAGAGAGGCCCAGACTTCCCTCTCCCCGGCCACTTCTTCCAGCTCTTCTGGGAGAATCCCAAGGCGTTCCCAGGCCAGCTGGGAGACATAGTCCCTCCAGCGTGTCCTGGGTCTTCCCCGGGGCCTCCCCCCGGTTGGACGTGCCCAGAACACCTCACCAGGGAGGCGTCCAGGAGGCATCCTGATCAGATGCCCGAGCCACCTCATCTGACTCCTCTCGATGCGGAGGAGCAGCGGCTCTACTCTGAGTCCCTCCCGGATGACTGAGCTCCTCACCCTATCTTTAAGGGAAAGCCCAGACACCCTGCGGAGGAAACTCATTTCAGCCGCTTGTATTCGCGATCTCGTTCTTTCGGTCACTACCCATAGCTCATGACCATAGGTGAGGGTAGGAGCGTAGATCGACTGGTAAATTGAGAGCTTTGCCTTACGGCTCAGCTCCTTCTTCACCACGACAGACCGATGCAGAGCCCGCATCACTGCGGATGCCGCACCGATCCGCCTGTCGATCTCACGCTCCATTCTTCCCTCACTCGTGAACAAGACCCCGAGATACTTGAACTCCTCCACTTGGGGCAGGATCTCTCCCCCAACCCTGAGAGGGCACTCCACCCTTTTCCGGCTGAGGACCATGCTCTCGGATTTGGAGGTGCTGATTCTCATCCCAGCCGCTTCACACTCAGCTGCGAACCGATCCAGAGAGAGCTGAAGATCACGGCCTGATGAAGCAAACAGGACAACATCATCTGCAAAAAGCAGTGACCCAATCCTGAGTCCACCAAACCGGACCTCTTCAACACCCTGGCTGCGCCTAGAAATTCTGTCCATAAAAGTTATGAACAGAATCGGTGACAAAGGGCAGCCCTGGCGGAGTCCAACTCTCACTGGAAACGGGCTCGACTTACTGCCGGCAATGCGGACCAAGCTCTGACACCGGTTGTACAGAGACCGAACAGCTCTTATCAGGGGGTCCGGTACCCCATACTCCCGGAGCACCCCCCACAGGATTCCCCGAGGGACACGGTCGAATGCCTTTTCCAAGTCCACAAAACACATGTAGACCGGTCGGGCAAACTCCCATGCACCCTCCAGGACTCTGCTAAGGGTGAAGAGCTGGTCCACTGTTCCGTGACCAGGACGAAAACCACACTGTTCCTCCTGAATCCGAGGTTCGACTATCCGACGGACCCTCCTCTCCAGAACCCCCGAATAGACTTTTCCAGGGAGGCTGAGGAGTGTGATCCCTCTATAGTTGGAACACACCCTCCGGTCCCCCTTTTTAAAGAGGGGGACCACCACCCCGGTCTGCCAATCCAGAGGCACTGTCCCCGATGTCCATGCGATGTTGCAGAGACGTGTCAACCAAGACAGTCCTACAACATCCAGAGCCTTAAGGAACTCCGGGCGTATCTCATCCACCCCCGGGGCCCTGCCACCAAGGAGTTTTTTGACCACCTCGGTGACTTCAGTCCCAGAGATGGGAGAGCCCACCTCAGAGTCCCCAGGCTCTGCTTCCTCATTGGAAGGCATGTTAGTGGGATTGAGGAGGTCTTCGAAGTACTCCTCCCACCGACCCACAACGTCCCGAGTCGAGGTCAGCAGCGCACCATCCCCACCATATACGGTGTTGACACTGCACTGCTTCCCCTTCCTGAGACGCCGGACAGTGGACCAGAATCTCCTCGAAGCCGTCCGAAAGTCGTTCTCCATGGCCTCTCCAAACTCCTCCCATGCCCGAGTTTTTGCCTCAGCAACAACCGAAGCCGCATTCCGCTTGGTCTGTCGGTACCTATCAGCTGCCTCCAGAGACCCACAGGACAAAAAAGTCCTATAGGACTCCTTCTTCAGCTTGACGGCATCCCTCACCGCCGGTGTCCACCAACGGGTTCGGGGATTGCCGCCACGACTGGCACCGACCACCTTGCGGCCACAGCTCCGGTCAGCCGCCTCAACAATAGAGGCACGGAACATGGCCCATTCGGACTCAATGTCCCCCACCTCCCTCGGGACGTGGTTGAAGTTCTGCCGGAGGTGGGAGTTGAAGCTACTTCTGACAGGGGACCCTGCCAGCCGTTCCCAGCAGACCCTCACAACACGTTTGGGCCTACCAGGTCTGACCGGCATCTTCCCCCACCATCGAAGCCAACTCACCACCAGGTGGTGATCAGTTGACAGCTCTCTTCACCCGAGTGTCCAAGACATATGGCCGCAAGTCCGACGACACGACCACAAAGTCGATCATCGACCTGAGGCCTAGGGTGTCCTGGTGCCAAGTGCACATATGAACACCCTTATGCTTGAACATGGTGTTCGTTATGGACAATCCATGACGAGCACAGAAGTCCAATAACAAAACACCGCTCGGGTTCAGATCGGGGGGGCCATTCCTCCCAATCACGCCCTTCCAGGTCTCACTGTCATTGCCCACGTGAGCATTGAAGTCTCCCAGCAAAACGAGGGAATCCCCAGAAGGTATGCCCTCTAGCAACCCCTCCAGAGACTCCAAAAAGGGTGGATACTCCAAACTGCTGTTCGGCGCATACGCACAAACAACAGTCAGGACCCTTCCCCCCACCCGAAGGCGGAGGGAGGCCACCCTCTCGTCCACCGGGGTAAACCCCAATGCACAGGCTCCGAGTTGGGGGGCAATAAGTATGCCCACACCTGCTCGGCGCCTCTCACCGGGGGCAACTCCAGAGTGGTAGAGAGTCCAGCCCCTCTCAAGGAGATTGGTTGCAGAGTCCAAGCTGTGCGTCGAGGTGAGTCCGACTATATCTAGCCGGAACCTCTCGACCTCGCGCACTAGCTCAGGCTCCTTCCCCTTCAGAGAGGTGACATTCCACGTCCCAAGAGCCAGTTTCTGTAGCCGAGGATCAGACCGCCAAGGTCCCCGCCTTCGGCCACCACCCAACTCACACTGCACCCAACCTCCTTGGCCCCTCCCATAGGTGGTGAGCCCATGGGGAGTCTTTACTATATTTCTTAAGTCAAAAAAATGCTGTCGTAGTGATCTGATTAATATGTGATTTAACATTGAGGTTTTAGTCAGTAATTACCCCTAAATTCTTTACCTCTGTTTTGACTTTTAAGCCTAATGGATCAAGTTTATTTCTAATATCCTCACTATATCCATTTTACCAATTACTAATATTTTCTCCTTATTTAGTTTGAGACAATTAAGACTCATCCATTCAGAAACACAAGTAAGACATTGGGGGTCAGTGAACCAAGAGAGTCGGGGTCATCAGGCACTATTGATAAATACGGTTGTGTGTCATCAGCATAGCTGTGGTGGCTCACATGACTTGTTCTCTTTCTTTCCTAGGACACAAAGCGGAAGCGGAAGTGGAAATGGACAATGGCCAATGGTGAAATGGAGCACGTTGTCAAAGAACTCCAGGCTCTCGAGAACTCAACAGACTTGCCATTCACTTATGGCCAGGTCACTCTCTGTGTGACGTTTCCATGCTTTCCCCTTATCCATGTGGTTTTTTCATTGGAAGCTTGGGTTACCTGCCCATATTGTAAAAATGCTTTGGGTTTTATTGTGCAAAGTTATTGCTTTCTTCTTGATGTTCCCAATGTACTCTAGGCACTGGCCCAAAATTGGATTAAATGGATTTGAAAATTGATGTCCAAAAATTACAATTTACATACCAATAAATATTCTTGCAGGGAGATGCACTGGGTAATGTTGCTGCCTCACAGGTCCAGTATCATGGATCTGCATTCTGCAACCAGTTAAGTCCATGTGGATTTTCCGTGCGTTTGTATCAGTTTTCCTCCAGGCACACCCCAAAGACGCTGCAAATTAGGTCAACTGGTGAGTGTACGGGTGTGTGCATGAGTGTGGTTTATCATTCGACTGATATATGTTGCATATTTCTCCAGCAGCCATACTTCCTCCACCTGATCCTAAGCATGTTCAGGCCCATCCAGTACTTGGATGGGAGACCATCTAGTAAAAAGCTTGGGTTGCTGCTGGAAGAGGTTTTGGTGAGGCCAGCAGGGGGCCGCTTATCCTGTGCAGTGCAGTGATGGGGGCATTGTGCAGTAAAAATGGCACCGTCCTTCATGATGACACATAAAACCGAGGTCCTGACTTTCTGTGGTCACTAAAGATCCCTAGCCATCCTTCATAAAGAGGAGGGTGTATCCTGAAGTCTTGGAAAATTGTCTGTCATTCACTTGCCATTATGGCTCCCTAATCATCCCCTGTCTCTAACTGACTGTCTCTCTCTCTCACCACTTCACTACGTAATAGCTAATGTGTGGTGGATGTACTGCTGCAAAAATGGCTGCCATCACATCATCCAGGTAGATGCTGCACATTAGAGGTGGTTGAAGTGGCTCACCACTCACTGAAGCACGTGTAGTTAGAAAAGTGCTTTCAAAGTGTAAAGAATTATTGTCATTATCATTACCTAAATATAAAGAACTATAAGAAGTGAATTGTTTTATAACATTTTGGTTATGGTATCATTCATTTGATATTGCTTGGTGGATGTGAAGCACTATAATTCTCTATTTGGTTGTCATTTCTCCTCTACTTGTTAAATAATGTATGCTAAGTAGATGCCTTGTCAAATCATATTCAGGTGTCAAACTCAATGTTGGCTTAAACTAGCTTGTTAATTTAATGTTGAATTCATAGCCTCAAAAGTGTGACTTTGAGTTATCAATATTTACAATGTTCTTAACACTGCCAACAAACCTCTTACAAACAAGAGGAATCCATTCAACCCAGTAAGATAGGTTTAGATGGAAGAGTTCTGCTGGAATCAATATGTTGTCTTCTCTACTCAAGATGTTTAGGTCCCTTAGTTTCAAAGTCGATCTCGATTAGTCTATGGGCATATCTGCTTTCTTTTCTATTATTCTTTGTATTCCTTCTGCACTATAAGACCATTTTTGAGAAATACTCCATTGTATCTTTAAATTTTAGAATTTTTTTTATTCTTTTTGTCTGCCTTATACAATTTCTTGTATTAGGAATTTGTTAGTTTTTGCATACACCTTGGGGTCAGAGCACCCCTGCAGCAATTACAGGTTAAGGGCCTTGCTCAAGGGCCCAGCAAAGTTGGATCACTCTTGGCAATAGTGGGGATTCAGACCAGCAACCTTCTGGATTTCGGCGCAGATCCTTTGCCTCAGAGCCACCACTCTTTTACAGGGGATTCAGAATGTATTCAGACCTTTTCACTTTTTTTGCCGTATTTTACCATGTTGCATCCTTGTATTGAAATCATTTTAATTATTTTTTCCTCAAAACAAATTGCAAATTATTTAAAACATAAAACAACCTAAAATGTCACATTGACAAAAGTATTTAGACCCTTTCCTATTTGGGTGAGATGCATCCCTTTCTATCGATCATCATTAAGATGTTTCTAAACCTTGTGTGGCATCCACCATTCAGTTAGGAAAGGCACACGCCTGTCTATAGAAGGTTCCACCATTGAAAGTGTGTATCAAACCAAACACCAAGCTAACAGGTTGAAGGAATTGCTTGCAGAGCATAGAGACACGATTTTGTTGAGGCACAGATCTGGGGGAGGCTACTTTCTGTCCCCAGCTGAAGATCTAGTACTATGTTGGATCCTTCAAATCAATCAGCTTTGGGGTGCCAATATCTATCTGGGGAGGAGGCATTGCGAATGGAATGGATGTACACGCGGAAGTGTGCACTGACATTCCAGCGTGGGTGTAAGGGTGGCAGTCAGAAAGAGGATTTCCTGAGAGAAAGTGGGATGGGCCTAAACAAAGTTAATAATTGTATGAAAGTGATCACTTAATAGAAGCTGAGTGAAGGTCTCATGTGTGAGCTTGCCTGGGTGAGATGCGTGAGTTTCCGCAAGTTCAGGTACTTTGATATTTTGGGTACTGAAGAGAAGTGGCTCACACCTCTTATTTCAGATGCTGTTTTAATCCAGGATGTGTTTCGTCAGACTAAGTGGAAAAAGCAGGAGGGGAACTAGAGGTGCAATGGTGAAAAACAGACCACAGTACAACTACAATGTGTGATCAAGACATTGAAATGTGGACTGAATTCATCCACCACACTCACACCACATCATCGTGGCTGACTCAACAACAGAAATTATTCACTCAGTACTGAAATCTTAATGATGAAATGTTCTGAATGCTGGGGACTTTAAACAAGGAATCGAGTGTCTAGTAGGCATGTTCCATTTGTGGACACAACAAGCTGAAGCTGCTCTATACTAATGTTAAAGACTTTCAGTATAAACCTGTGGTACATTCTGAACAAGTCTGGCCTCATCTTACTGCCACCTATAAGCCTGTTATTGACAGCAGCAGCTCTGCATTATTGAAGATGGAAGTTTTTATGTGTGTTATTCATTTAGTTGTTCATTTGTTTAATGGAGCTTCTGCAAAATTGTAATTTCCCCCGGGGTCAAATAAAGTGTAATCTAATGTAATCTAACCTTGGACTTCCTGATAGGGTGACGACAGACAGTCCACATCGGAACCACCATCACATGAAACATTGATGCCCCCCAGGACTGTGTACTTTTGTTTGTTCTGCCAACTCATAACTGTACGGCTGTTCAAAGCTCTAACACTTTCACTAAGTCTCCTGATGATACAATGGTGACAGAAACATCATCAGAAACAACATCTCAGAATATGGAATACAATGATTGGCAGACTGGCGCAAGAGCAAAACATCTATCTCTTTATTTGGACAAGATGAAAGAGAAAATTGTTGACTTCAGAAAGGCCCATGCTGTCCACGCCCCATTGCACATCGAGTGCTCTGTTGTGATTTTGTCCAAGAGCAGCAAGTTCCTTGGTGTGCACCTGGTAAATAACTTTCCTTGGCCAATTAACACCACCTCCATAGCCAAGAAGGTGCCTCAGCAGCATCTCCACTACCTTTGAGGACTGACTCACATCCTCTCTGCATTCTACAGGTGTTCCGTTGTCAGAGTTGTGGCCAGCTGCATCACCATCTGGTTTGGGAATTGCAGTATCTCTGACTGCATGGTCCTACAACGCATAGTGCACACAGCAGAAAAGATACTTTTCTACCTGTCATTACAAACATCTTTATCAAGTATTACATCTACAAAGCCTACGGCATTGTGGAGGACCACTCCCACCCCACCCATGGTCTCTTTGTCAAACTTCTTCTGGCAGAAGATTCTGTAACATCTGAACTAGATCTACAACAGCTTCTACCCCTTAGTTGTCTGGACTCGGAACTCTGTGCTGCCCCCCTAACCTCATATCTGCTCCTTGTAGTTTATTTTGTAAATTTGTTACTACTGTTGTTTGTATTATTAGTTGCTGTTGTAATTGTTTATTTATTACTATCTATTTCAAGGTATCACTACCTATTATTTGTACAGTATAGTCTTTTGTCTTGCCCTTTGCCCTGTATTTAAGTTGCACTGTGGTCCTGGGGAGCATCTTTTTTTATACCACTGTTTGGCGCAATACAGTACTTTGCATAGACGGTATGATGTGGTGAAGCATGTCTGAGGTCTGTGGTGGACCAAACCAGGTGCAGATATTTTAAAAACAGTGTGGCTCAGATGTCATTAGTATGGATGTGCGTAGGAATGACGAGCAGCCCCAGAGCACATAATAGGGGAATGGACTGATTAGGTGTACACATGCAGAAGACCGATCAGCTCAGCCATTCCTCACTGTGGTTTCACAAATCATTTAGCATGCTTGCACTCACAAAGAATATAAAAAATGTCTGAGTTGTCCAGAAGGAGAGAAATGAGACAATGGAGAAACTGAGGACGTATTCATGGGACAAGTGACAGAAAGTAAGTGCAGAACTGTACAGGAGCTGGCATGAGGTAAAGGAAGTGAGTTGCAGAATGGGGAGAAAGTAGAACGGTGTTCCAGCAGTGGGATGCTCCTATTGAGCACAGAAGCAGGAGTAGTTGAAGTGGTCCAAGTGTCTCATTGTAGATTCCAAGAAGTGGTGGCAGAGTGAAAGAGCAGTGCTCTGATTACCTCAACGGGTACAGACAGAGGTGGCTGGAATGGGAGTCTGCTTGTGGACCACGTGTGCCAGTGTCTCAACCCTACTGAGTATACCTGTTGGTTCAGACAGAACAGTGAGAAAAAGTGCATTGGAGAATAAAGTAGAAGGAGAAAATTCAGACTGTGATTTTTATATATTGTGTTATATATTGACAACTTTAACTTCATGAGCGCTGTTTTTATGAAATATTTATCGGAAGATCATTTTGTGCCCCACTTCTGATTTTGACATTATTTGGATTGCTTTAATAAAAGCAATTTGCACTTTTTACACCATACCTTGTTGCTTGTGTCCTCATACACCCGTGTCCATCCACGATTATGACTATCAATGTCCCGGGATTCAGAAGAGGCCCCATACTTTGGGCACCTGAGGCATCATACCTAAGAATACGAAAACTCCAGATGGACAATAACCTGGCACAGAGTTCAAACCCAGGACGCTGGATCCATGAGTTGGGAGTCCCATCTAGTGCACCTCTTTAACAGCATTCTGTCTGCACAGACTTTGTAATGATGAATGGCAAATGAATGTCCTTGTAAACTGATACAGACACTGAAGTGTAGCTCAAGCAGCAAACAGAAATGTAAATATACAAGAAAGAATAATCAATGTTTACCGTATGTTAGCAAATTCCCTCTCGGGGGGCATTGCAAAACATATCTGAGTTAAACTCTGTACTTTGCTATTCACTGTGAGGATTGTGTCACAGCACTTTAGAAAACAAACAACACTGCAATTCGAAGGCATCAGACAATACATGATTATGCAAAGAAAAGTAATTTGAATCAGCGCAGTAAACCCAACCAAGCAGCTCTTCAAAAAGGCAAGGACAAATACTGGCAACCATACAGAAAAGGAAATAAAAGAGTTGCACAGATGAACCGATGAGACGGCCATTTCCTGAATCCGAAAGAAAGAGGCTGAGATTAAAAGGAGCTGCAATGGCTGGAGGTAAAGTTCTTAATGAGGAGGAGGAATACACACAAAATGGAGGAGCAACATGCTAGGGCTGACTGAGAGGAGGAGGAAATATGGAGGTGCTGGCACTTATCTCGATACTAAGGTTTGAAAATGAGAAAAGATTTTAAAAGCTTTGCCACACATATAGTAGCAGTGATTAGATAGGGACAAAGAGCTGCTAATGACAGTGAGAATGAAACTTCGAACACATGGAAAGTGCTATTTCACACTGCATAGATGGTGTTTCAGAAAAACAATCGTCTAAAAATACATCCGTTAGATAAAATAGAAAAACAAGGCAAAAACAGTGTAAGAATGCAAAACAACACATGTATGGCTTAGTTTTCATTTGAGAGTCAATTGCAGACTTACGTCTTAAATTGATAATAACTGATTGAATAGTCCATGTATAATTTAATAAACAGTTTTGTCTATCTGTTGTAAAAAAAGAACCAAAGCATCTTGAGAAGGGTTGGGGGTCCAGCATGGATAATCTGTTATATATCAGCTCTGTATTTTTGTGTATTTTATTATAAAGACCTGAGAGGGTGCAAGTATGGAGCACTCCGCTCTCCAAAGCAGTCATTGTTTGGCTCAGTCCATTGTGGCTACTCACTTTTGCTTGATCTTTTTGTTTGCTGCATTACCCACAACATACAGTTAGGTCCATAAATATTTGGACAGAGACCTTTTTCTAATTTTGGTTCTGTACATTACAACAATGAATTTTAACTGAAACAACTCAGATGCAGTTGAAGGGCAGACTTTCAGCTTTAATTCAGTGGGTTGAACAAAACGACTGCATAAAAATGTGAGGCAACTAAAGCATTTTTAAACACAATCCCTTCAAGGGCTCAAAAGTAATTGGACAATTGACTCCAAGGCTATTTCATGGGCAGGTGTGGGCAAGTCCGTCGTTATGTCATTATCAATTAAGCAGATAAAAGGCTTGGAGTTGATTTGCGGTGTGGTGCTTGCATGTGGAAGATTTTGCTCTGAACAGACAACATGCGGTCAAAGGAGCTCTCCATGCAGGTGAAAGAAGCCATCATTAAGCTGCGAAAACAGAAGAAACCCATCCGAGAAATTGCTACAATATTACGAGTGGCAAATTCTATAGTTTGGTACATCCTGAGAAAGAAAGCAGGCACTGGTGAACTCAGCAATGCAAAAAGACCTGGACGTCCATGCAAGACAACAGTGGTGGATGGTCGCAGAATCATTTCCATGGTGAAGAGAAACCCCTTCACAACAGCCAACCAAGTGAACAACACTCTCCAGGGGGTCGGCGTATCGATGATATCCAAGTCTACCATAAAGAGAAGACTGCATGAAAGTAAATACAGAGGGTGCACTGCAAGGTGCAAGCCACTCATAAGCCTCAAGAATAGAAAGGCTAGATTGAACTTTGCTAAAGAACATCTAAAAAAGCCAGCACAGTTCTGGAAAAACATTCTTTGGACAGATGAAACCAAGATCAACCTCTACCAGAATGATGGCAAGAAACAAGTATGGAGAAGGCATGGAACAGCTCATTATCCAAAGCATAGCACATCATCTGTAAAACACGGTGGAGTCAGGCAGTGTGATGGCTTGGGCGTGCATGGCTGCCAGTGGCACTGGGACACTAGTGTTTATTGATGATGTGACACAGGACAGAAGCAGCCGAATGAATTCTGAGGTGTTCAGAGACATACTGTCTGCTCAAATCCAGCTAAATGGCGTTTCATGATACAGATGGACAATGACCTAAAACATACAGCCAAAGCAACCCAGGAGTTTATTAAAGCAAAGAAGTGGAAAATTCTTGAATGGCCAAGTCAGTCACCTGATCTTAACCCAACTGAGCGTGCATTTCACTTGTTGAAGACTAAACTTCGGACAGAAAGGCCCACAAACAAACAGCAACTGAAAGCCACTGCAGTAAAGGCCTGGCAGAGCATTAAAAAGGAGGAAACCCAGCATCTGGTGATGTCCATCAGTTCAAGACTTCAGGCTGGCATTGCCAGCAAAGGATTTTCAACCAGGTATTAGAAATGAATATTTTATTTCCAGTTACTCACGTAGGCGCAATAGACGCAGAAAGATTGAGAGAGAGAGAGCGCATTGCCGCACCCACATTGAAAAAGATGCTGTGTGCTCCATGGTTACTGTCTCAGGTGGGTGTTAGTATGTCATAATCCCTTGTACCAACAGTGTGAGTTTTCCAGATTCAACTTATACAACTGACGTTATAAAAAAAATAGAAATTATACTGTAAAATCAAGTCCCGACTTATCTGCAGGAGAACTTATCCACGAGTATATATGGTATGTATATATATTGCGCCCAGGGCCGGATTTTCCTATAGGCTAACTAGGCTTCAGCCTAGGGCCTCAAGATCAAGAGGGGCCTACATTCAAATTGTTAGCAATTTGAACAAACTTAAAAATGGGAGGTGAAAGGGCCTCATAAGTGGAATAGCCTAGGGCCTCTTTTCATCTAAATCCAGCCCTGATTGCGCCTACGTGACCACACAGGAAGCAACGTTTGCACTGATTTGTGTTTTTTTTGTATCTCACACCCTCATACACCTTTATCGCAAGAGCATCCTTTATCTATGATGGAGCAGTCGATCAGAAGAAAATATGAAGCTGGTCTTAAATTAAACATCGTTGGAGCAGCGAAAGAAATCGGTAACTGCGCTGCTGCAACAAAATTCGATGCGTCTAAGAAACTGATGAGAAAATGAAGGAGGCAAGAAGATGTAAAAAAATAAATAAATAAGTGTCACATTTTTGAACGGGCATATAAGTCGGGGTCTGATTTTATGATTAATTTTTCGGGTTTCATGACCCGACTTATAAGTGAGGATATACGGTATATACATATTGTGAGGTTTCTGAACTCACATATACTCTACTGGTCAAAGGTTTTAGAACATCTCAGGTTTTTCTATTTTTATGAAAATGTCTTAATGTTTCATGATATCAACAACAACAACGTTTATTTATATAGTACATTTTCATACAAAAAAATGTAGCTCAAAGTGCTTTACAAAATGAAGAATAGAAAAATAGAAGACACAATAAAAAATAAACATAAGTCAACATTAATTAACATAGAATAAGTAAGGTCCGATGGCCAGGGTGGACAGAAAAAAAAAAAAAAAACAACTCCAGAGGCTGGAGAAATAAAATAAAATCTGTAGGGATTCCAGACCAAGAGACCGCCCAGTCCCCTCTGGGCAATCTACCTAACATAAGGCCGCCTCACCACTTCTTTTAAGTTTAGCTGTTGGAATTCTAAGCAGACACTCATTTGAGGATCTAAGGTTACGATTTGGAATATAAGGTGTCAGACATTCCGATATATAAAATGGGGCGAGATTATTTAAGGCTTTATAAACCATAAGCAGAATTTTAAAGTCAATCCTGAATGACACAGGTAACCAGTGTAGTGACATCAAAACTGGAGAAATGTGTTCGGATTTTCTTTTCCTAGTTAGGATTCTAGCAGCTGCATTCTGCACTCAAGGCACAGAACAAATAAACAACAGCAAATAAAAAAATAAGTTTAGGACTCATTAAGTATATAAAATTGTATTCAAATTTTTGATTCATGAAAGTAGCCTGCACCTTTTGCTGATATTACAGCCAGACTGTGGTAACCCTTTTGATTCAGAATGCCAGTCGCCAATTCTGCCTCCAGCAAAAGAACTCGAGACCCGCACACTTCCTTCTCTATTTTTGACAGTTGATGTCACACACTGAGAAGCCATCCTTTTACCAACTTGACAGTGTACACACACCCTGCATGATGAAAGATATTTAATTTTAAATTATCAGTCCATGAGACTTTCTTCCAGTCTGTGGTAGTCCACAGAGAGTGTTTCAAGGCCCAGGCATATCTCGATTTCTTATGTTGTCCTTTAAGAAATGGCTTTCTTACTGCCACTCGCCCTGTCAAACCTGCAGCAAAAAGTCTCCTCTTCACAATAGGAACTGACACTTGTTCTTTTTTTCGACCTGCACTGTTAAGCTGTGCTTGAAGCTGTTGTGCTGCGAGGTGCCTATCACGCAAGCTGGTGACCCTCAGAAGCTTGTCTTCTGATTGGGTTGTGACTTTGGGTCTGCTAGATCTCTTCCTATCAGAGTTTCTTACAGTTTCTAATTGCTTTTGGATTGTGTAGGACACCACTGGACTCAAAGACACTTAGTTTTTTTTCAGTTTCTACAAATACACTTCTAAGGGTAACAATGCTCTGTCTCATTTCATTTGTTAATTGTTTGGCCCTTGGTAATTTCTTGGCCATTATCACTGGAATATTGTCCAAGTAGTACTTCAGGGGGTGTAGTAACATGGTCTGTTCCGACTCTGCTTTAAGACAGACAGAGGGTTTTTAAATTGTCAAAAGAAGTTTGGACAGGTCAGGTTAGGGAGCATGCACTGGTACAGCACATTGCCACACCCACCACACAAGGAAACAGCTTGGGATCCTGGTTGGCAGACACACGGTGCAGTCCCACCCCGCCATCCCCTTAGTGTGGTCCAGACACTTGCGTCCTTAACAATAATCACCCTCAGGGAGACCAGCAGTACCCAAGGATTCTCTGAAGAGATATGGTACCAAAGGAGTCCAGTCTTCGTCTCAGGTCACTGGATAGCGTCCATGTCTCACAATCATATAGCAAGACAAGGAGCATGAGGACTCAAAAGACTTTTCCTTTTGCACAGATATTGGGAGCACCACACACCCATTTCCAGCGACCTCATGATCCCTCCATGCTCTCCCAATCTGTCTACTGACTTCATAGGAAGAGTCACCAAAGACATGAATGTCGCAGCCGAGGTAAGTAAACCTCTCAATGATATATATATATATACACTAGCCATTCCACACAGCTCAGCCCACATAGTAGTGAAAAGGACAAACTTTAAAAATCAATAAACAAAAAGGTATCGCTAGCTAAGCCAAGGCAAGTTGCACTCCAAAACAAAGAGATAGACCGACTCCCCACTCCTGATGTCACTCTTGCCTCTCGCCTCGGCCCACAGCCTCTGTCTCGGATTAGTGTGAATATATTGCTCCTGCAAGCGAACTATGATTCTTAGCACGATGAAAGAAGTCGTAAAATCAACCGGAATGTTCAAGCAAATTCTAGAAAAAAACCCGATCTAAATCCGTTAAGTAGTTCTCTCATTCACTAGCTAAGCAGATATAAGATACGCCCTGAGGCTGGTGAGTGAGTGAGAAGGGTCCGCCCCCCTCCCCTCGAACCGCTGTGTATTTCTTGGATCTGCACAAATAAATCAGTACTGCAAGCAAACTATGATACATAGCGCAATGAGAGAAGTCACAGAAACAAATAAAAATTTTCAAGCAAATTACAGAAAAAAACCCAATCTAAATCCGTTAAGTAGTTCTCTTGCGAAAAGCGGACAGACATACAGTACAGACAGAGAGATGTTAGATTTAATATATAGAGAGATATATACATTGTGATCAAATAAAAACAATGGATCAAGAGTTGGGGAGTTTCCCCGTATACTGGTAGGAGGATCCAATGCTTCAAAATCAGGGTCGAAATAATGAAAATTAAAGGAACCCTTTTAATCTGAGTATAGCATCAAGTCAATGAAACTTGTGGGCTGTTGATCTGGTCAGTGAAGTAGCAGAGGGGCTTGTTCATCAGTTTCAGCTGCTTTGGTGCACTAGAGGGGCAACAATGAGATGACCCCCAAAACAGAAACGTCTTAAGAGGTAGAGGCCACTGACATTTTTCCCTCCTCATCTGTTTTGTCACTCATTTTACATTTGGCTACAGTCAGTGTCACTACTGGTAGCATGAGGCCACACCTGGACCCTACAGACATGGCACAGGTAGTCCAACTTCTCCAGGATGGCAGGCACATCAATATGTGCCTGTCATTGCCAGAAGGTTTGCTGTGTCTCCCAGCACAGTCTCAAGGGCATGAAGGAGATTCCAAGAGACAGGCAGTTACTCTAGGAGAGCTGGACAGGGCCCCTCATAGAAGGTCTTTAACCCATCAGCAGGACCCACTGGTATCTACTCCTTTGGGCAAGGAGGAACAGGATGAGCACTGCCAGAGCCTACAAAATTATCTCCAGTAGGCAGGCCACTGGGTTGAATACCAAACAATCAGAAACAGACTTTATGAGGGTGGCCTGAGGGACCAACGCCCTCTAGTGGCCCTGTGCTCACTGCCCGCCCAGCACCATGGAGCTCGATTGGCATTTGCCATAGAATACCAGAATTGGCAGGTCCAGCACTGGAACCTGTGCTTTTCACAGATGAGAGCAGGTTCATCCTGCTGAGCACATGTCACAGACGTGAAAGGGTCTGGAGAAGCCGTAGAGAATGTTATGCTGCCTGTAACATCGTTCAGTTGGTTGTGGGTCAGTGATGGTCTGGGGAGGCATATCCATGGAGGGACACACAGACCTCTACAGGCTAGACAATGGCACCTTGACTGCCATTAGGTATCGGGATGAAATCCTTGGACCCACTGTCAGACCCTATGCTGATGCAGTGGTTCTTGGGTTCCTCCTGGTGCACGACAATGCCCGGCCTCATGTGGCGAGAGGATGCAGGCAGTTCCTGGAGGATGAAGGAATTGATACCATTGATTGGCTCTCACGCTTACTCGCCTGACCTCAATCCAATAGAACACCTCTTGGTATGACATTATGTTTCGGTCCATCCGACGCCGCCAGGTTGCACTTCAGACTCTCCAGGAGCTAAGTGATGCCATGGTCCAGATCTGGGAGGAGATCCCCCAGGATACCATCCATTTTCTCATTAGGAGCATGACCACCCCACAAATGTTGTTAGGCACGCATACAAGCTCATGGGGGCCATACAAACTAATGAGTATGATTCTATATTTCTGCAATGAAATTTCATCCAAATGGACTCGACTTTCACATTGATTTTCGGGGTGTCTTTGAATTCAGCCCTCCGTAGGTTGATAATTTTCATTTCCATCAAACAATGTGGCGTTCTTTCATTCCTAACACATTACCAGTCCATATCAGTAGAGATAGCCAGCAGGATTTTTCCCATTGAGATCTGATGTGTTTTCAAAGTGGCTTTAGTTGATTGGAGGAGATGATAAAGTTCTGCATATTAAGAGTCAGATGACTTGATGTATTAGATGAGGTGATATGAATTGTTTAATTGCTCACTCCATGGACTGAGACATTTGTGCATGACTCTGTGCAAATAAAGAAATGTTCTGCATTTTCATCTGGGTTCCATGATTACCTTTATTGAAGATTGAGGGAAGTTTTTTTTTTCCCAACGACATGAGAAACACAAAAATTGAATTAGCCTTTTTACACTGATTGCTTGTGAGTGGCACTAAAAATGGATTGTTGGTTTCTTTGCGACCCATTACACCATGTCACACAGGCATTC
Source organism: Polypterus bichir lapradei (assembly GCA_026402145.1). Classification (NCBI taxonomy): domain Eukaryota; kingdom Metazoa; phylum Chordata; class Cladistia; order Polypteriformes; family Polypteridae; genus Polypterus; species Polypterus bichir. Next base: position 106,572,917 of record JANRMT010062796.1, on the reverse strand, counting down.
AGTGGCAACATGAACTCCCTGTTACTTTGTCCTTTTCTCTTCTCCCATCTTCCACCTGGCATCACCTCACTCTCGCACCCATTATTACACTGGTGGCAACAGTTGAGAGAAAAACAGACTAATGATCCTGAGATGGGACACTGACACTGGTGAAACCCTTGATCAGTGCTCACAATAGAACTCTTCAGACAGGGCACACCATAGTCATGAAGTCACATCAGCAACGTGACCACTTCTTTTGATGACTGAGGAAGGCAAGCCTACCTATTCTCTCCACATTCTAGTGGTGCATCATTGAGAGTGTTATGACCAGCTGCATCACTGTCTAGTTTGGGAACTGCAGGGTCTTTGACCTTAAGGTCCTAGAATGGATAGTGCAAACAGCAGAAAAAATCATAGAGGACCATTCCCACCCTTCCCACTGCACCTTCATCCCACTTCCTTCTGGCAAAAGGTTTTGTAGCATAAGAACAAATCCTGTCAAATTCAACAACAGCTTCTACCCCTTGGCTAGCTGGACTATGAACTCTGTGCTGCTCACCTAACGTTCGATCTGCTCCTAGTAGTTTATATATACATTTGTTGCTCATGTAGTTTTCATTATTAGTTGTTGTTATTATTTATTTATTACTACATATTTCAATGTAACATTATCTATTCATTACCTATTATTTTTTTACATTATACTGTAGTATTGATGTTTACTTTTCTGGACCTTGTCTTGTATTTATGCTGCACCACAGAACTATGGAATGTCATTTTGTATCATTGTATGCTGCAATGCCATACATTGTATACATGATATCACAATAAAGCCACTTGACTTGATGTTTGTGAAGAGTGTCCATAGTCTGTGGTGGACCAAAGCAGGTGCAGATAGTTTTAAAAACAGAGCTGATAAGATGTCATGAGTGTGGATGTGCATAGGAGCGAGGATCAGCTATGGAGCACATAATGGGGGAATGGACTGATTAGGCATACCGTTCACATCATCTGTTCCTCACTGAAGCTTCACGAATCATTTACTGCACCTGCACTCACAAAGAGTATGAAAAGGGGCTGAGTAAGTCAGAAGGAGAGAAAAGAGACAATGAAGAATTTGAGGAAGTATTTGTTGGAACTGTGAAAGAAAGACAGTGCAGAGCCAAATTGCCTCAAACCACTTGCATGTCTCTGTGGAAGGAATTCGTGCTACCCTTAGGGCAAAGGCTTGACAGAAGGAGACAGGTGATACGCTGCAGGGAGAATGTGGGACCACAGGTGTTAAAGGAGCTTAAAAGGAGATGTGATGAACACCACAGGAGGTCAGATCTGGATAAGGAAAGAAGACAACCTTGAAGGATTCTGAGGACAAACCCTCTCCCTTGAAGAGGAAAAGTAGCACCTTCTGGGGCAAGATAATTCTTAAAAGTTGTCTTCTCTTAATGAACCAATAAACTGTTTTTTTTTTTTAAATAAAGTGCCTAAATTTCCATAAAAAATTAAGAGAATTCCTAAGCTATTATAAAGCTATATAAATAACCTTGTAAGTAAGTGGACCTTGAGAAGTATACACCTCCCTTCCCCTATGGTCTTTAACTCAATAAAGCGACAGGGACATAAACAAAATCAAATGGGGTGCATATGATTATGGGACTGAGCTCTGGCAAGGGTAAGTTTAAGATTAGGGGAATGAATGCCCAAAGGCAAGCTCTGGCACACTGATTCCAAAACGGACATCTTATTTAAAGGTACATGCACCCTCAACAATTAAATCAACTAAAACACTCTAAAACCCATTTCCTCCTATTTAAATATTGTTTCTTTAATTAGTATCAATAATCCTACAATACTCCATCATTTTTGTAGTAAAATATTTGGTTCCCATAGAGGGTTCGAATAGATTGTCCCCTACTGGCCAAACTCAAAACTGCATTAAAAGTGAAATAAACATACAATTAAAATGATACTAGAAAAAGACTTCAATAAATAACTAATAATAGGGGTATTGAGTTTTACAAATAGCTTAAATAAGACACTATAAAACATATTAAAAGCAAATAAATAAGTTGGTTAAGAGCCCTGAAGAGACAATTTTTAACATCAGGGCCTTATGGAATAATAATTAAGATTAGGCCTAAAATTTACAAATTTTAAGATTAGGATTAGGTAGGGATATAACACACAAGGTAAGGGTTCAAATAAAGCTATTAACATCAGGGCTCAAAGAATTTTTTTTTTCAATAAATAAACTTTTTTTCATGGACAATTAAGCTGCCGCTTATGTCTATTTTTCAATTGTTACTCTGTCACACCTTTGATTGCTACATTATGTTTTATTGTATTTTTGTCATTTTTAAATTATTTCTCAAATTGTTATGTATTTTCCATTATATGTCCTATTACTTTTTATGCACCTTCATTCCTTGCACATTGTAGGCGGAGCCTCAGGAGGAGGGGCAATTATGATGTCACCACTTGTGAGCCCTCCCTCTGACTATTTAAGCCAGAGAGATTTCACATCATTGAATTTTTTAGGAGTTTTTTTTTACAATTTGTGACGTTAATCTGGGTTGCACTACCCTTATTGATTATCAGAGGATGCTACCATTACAGCAGACGGTCATTCAAGACGATGTAGATCATAATATAAGCGGTATTGCAAGGCTTGAGGTATTTCAGCGTGCTTGAGCGTGATGTGTTGTGGCCTTAAGAGCATTCCTTGGGAGCATAACCAATCTTGCCCTCTCCAGCACACCTCTGTAGCAAGACTGATGTGCAAGGTTGTCTGGTGCTGCTAAGGGGCGTAAATGCAATAGCAGATAACAGCAAATCATACAACGTAATTTACTTATACTTTCAAAAAGCCTTTGACTCAGTTCCAGACTTAAGACTAATTTTGAAACTAGAAGCTGTAGGTATGGAGGTAACCTACAAAACTGGATCTCAAGTTGACTAGCAGGAAACACAAGGTACAGATAAGAGGAGAATGGATGTCAATGTCAATGTGAATTTATTTATATAGCACATTTAAAACAACATAGTAATGCTGCGGCCAAAGTGCTTTACAATAATAGAATAAAGAAAAAAAAACAATAGACAATAAAACATAAATAGCAATAACATATATGAACATAAACAAGGAGGAATCAATTAGTATTACTGAAGGTCACGGAATGCAAGTGAATAGAAACGAGTCTTTAATCTTATTTTGAACAGTTCAATTATAGATGACTCCTTTATATGGAGAGAGGTTATCAGTGGAGTCACTCAGGGGTCTGTCCTTGGATTGCTGTTTTTTTATAATTTACTTGAATGACATAGATTTTGGTACTGTTAGTAAACTTTGGAAATTCGCAGATGACACTACAATTGGAGAATCGCCACACACTGAACAGACAGTATAAACAATTCAAGAAGACTTAGTCAAGCTTCATAACTGGGCGAATGCTTGGAAAATTGAGTTTAGTGTAGAGAACCAACAGGAACAACACAAACATTTTCATCATCTAAGCAATGTGCAGAAGCAATTAAAATGCTAACAAAATTTTAGGTTATATCACAAAAGGTGCTCAATATAAATCAAGGGAAATTATGCACAGACTATATAATGCACTATTGAGACTGCGTGTGGAATATTGTGTGTAGTTCTGGTCACCAAGGTACAAGAAAGACATAGGAACACATGAAGCTGTGCAGAGGAGAACAACAAAGTGCATCATGGGACTTAAGGACATGTCCTACTGTGACAGACTCAGAGAAATAAACCTGTTTAGACTTCAGTTTTGAAGAGACTTCTTCAAAATCCCCAAAGCATTAATAAGGTTAATACAGCAGAGTTCTTTCAGCTTTATGGTGAATCACATTTTAGTAGAAATTAATTGAAGCAGAATTTAAAAATGAAGCCAGGAAGCACTTCTTTATGCAAACTCTGGAACAAACTGCAAAGCTATGGAGTTGAAGAAGAAACCTTGACAACCTTTAAAAAGTAGCTGTATGAGATATTAGGACAGCTTAACCCTTAAACTGCCACATACTTGGGGGGTGGGGTTAATGCACCCCTGGATGCCAAATACTTTTTTGCTGCACTTTTTAAGTAAACGTCACAATTCACAAAGAAAATGTGAAATTTTAAAGGAATACATTTTTTTCATGCAAAGAGCATCACAATTACTGCAGCACTGATCATTTTACACACTGCCAATGAACTGTAAAAACTATTTAAAAAAGTACTGCAACAATCAATTATTCTATGTAGAAAGTGGAACTGACGCCATTGATGAGATTCAGTAAATCACCGAGCCAACTGCACTTGAACTGGCTGCATGCAAACACACAGCGGCCAACGCTGATGCTCTCAGGCTAGTCTAGTGCAGTGACTGAATCCCAAGGACAGTGATGCTGCAGTGCTGCTGGGGCTGGCAGTGGACATGAGCTGGCTGCTCAATGTATATACGGCACTGACTGATCAGCTCCAGCAAATTGCTCTGGGAAGCGACTATAGATGGTTGCGCCATTCAATGAATATAAATCGCCGAATATACTCGGCTCCAGCGTGCTGGCAAATTGCATTGGGAACCAACTTCAGCCGGTTGTGGAATTCAATGAATGTACGTCGCCGAATATACAGCACTCAGCTTCAGCGTGCTGCCAAATAGCACTAGAAACTGAGTTTAGTTGGTTGCGGCGTACAATGTGTGTACGTTGCAGAAAATACTTTGCTCCGGCGTGCTGGCAAATTGCATTGAGAACTGACTGAAGCTGGTTCTGCCGGTTTAAGTGTTAGCTAAACCAATTAGCTTGATGGTCTTCATGTTCTAAACTTTCATGATCTAGGGGAGTTGTACTTTGTGGAATAAATAAATGAAACATGGCTTTGAGATCTGGGCACCTGACACTCTAATATTCCTCATTATGGTCTTCCAATTCATTTATGTTCCATCAACCTTCTGTCCTGGGGTTTGTGTGCATTAGCCTTCTTAGAGAAATGTCTGAGAGCTCTTACACTCTTTACATTCCTAATTTTCTGTTCTTTTTTCTTTCTTTTTTAAATCCGGCTGACATCATTCCCTAATGAGGGAATACATTTGGGTCTGCCTGGTCTGTCTGGCAGCCTCTCCCGCCATCTGATCCAACTTGCCACCTGGTGATGATCAGTTGACAGCTCAGCCCCTCTCTTCACCTGAGTGTCCAAGACATAAGGTCGCAGATCCGATTACAAAGTCGATCATCGAGCTGTGACCTCAGGTATCCTGGCGCCAGAGTGCACTTATGGACACCCTTATGCTCAAACATGGTGTTCGTTATGGACAATCCATGGCCAGCACAGAAGTCCAACAACTGAACACCACTTGAGTTTCAGACCAGGGAGGCCATTCCTCCCAATCACACCTCTCCAGGTTTCACTGTCATTGCCGACGTGAGCTTTTAAGTCTCCCAGCAGGATGATAGAGTCCCCAGGAGCTGTGCCTTGCAACGCTTCTTCCAGGGACTCCAAGAAGGCCAGTTACTCTGAACCATCGTTTGGTGCATAAGCGCAAACAACAGTCAGAGTCCTTCCCCCAACTCGAAGGCGCAGGGAAGCAACCCTCTCGTCCAATGGGGAGAACCCCAATGTGCAGGCCTCGAGCCGGGAGGCCATAAGCAGCCCACACTAGCCCGACGCTTTTGACCCACAGCAACTCCAAAGTGGAACAAAGTCCAGCCTCTCTCAAGAGGAATGGTTGCAGAGCCCAGACTGTGCGTAGAGGTGAGCCCGACTATATCTAGCCGGTACCTCTCAACCTCTTGCACCAGTTCAGGCTCCTTCCCCGCCAGAGAGGTAACATTCCATGTCCCAAGAGCCAGTTTCGGAAACCGAGGGTTGGAACACCAGAGTTCCCGCCTTTGGCCACCAAAGTTTTGTTAACTTTCACATTCCCCCTAACAAAGCCAATCACCATACTGTAATGTGTAAAGGAGCCCAACAAGCACACTCTAATTTGGCAGTGTGACCTGCAACAATACGCCACTTTGTCATGTAATTATTTCTTTTAAAAGCTTCACTTCCTCTTACTGTTCCTATTTGTACAATGTCTATTTCTTACAGTATGCTGCATACATATTTTGCTTTGGGTCAGTGACTCATACTGCCTTCATTGTTCTTCAACACTAGAACCACCACACATTTTTTCAGTACTATAACTGCCAAGGCTCCGCCAAGTGGCGTGTGAATCTTTTTGTTCTTACTAATGATCTATCAGGTCTGCATCCTGTAGCATATCCCTAGTACCCTACCAGCAAAAGCCATAAATAGCCTAATACAGCTTCAGCAAACGTTACAATAAACAATTTATTGGTTCACAAAATACAATGTTTATATACTGTATATTTTCACTTTAAATGTTCATACTCTTTTCACCCAAAAAAACCCTCACGGGTTGCATAGCTGCAGAGCAGAAAACTGCTTCAGCATTTATTAGTGAAAAGTAAAACAAAACATTTCAATCATTTCAATAAATCTAAAACAAATATTTTGCTATAAAAATAGATCATTAAAAAAGTTAGTCATACTTAAATACACTCACCTAAAGGATTATTAGGAACACCTGTTCAATTTCTCATTAATGCGATTATCTAATCAACCAATCACATGGCAGTTGCTTCAATGCATTTAGGGGTGTGGTCCTGGTCAAGACAATCTCCTGAACTCCAAACTGAATGTCAGAATGGGAAAGAAAGGTGATTTAAGCAATTTTGAGCGTGGCATGGTTGTTGGTGCTCAGTTACTGGGATTTTCACGCACAACCATTTCTAGGGTTTACAGAATGGTGTGAAAAGGGAAAAACATCCAGTATGCGGCAGTCCTGTGGGCGAAAATGCCTTGTTGATGCTAGAGGTCAGAGGAGAATGGGCCGACTGATTCAAGCTGATAGAAGAGCAACTTTGACTGAAATAACCACTCGTTACAACCGAGGTATGCAGCAAAGCATTTGTGAAGCCACAACACGCACAACCTTGAGGCGGATGGGCTACAACAGCAGAAGACCCCACCGGGTACCACTCATCTCCACTACAAATAGGAAAAAGAGGCTACAATTTGCACGAGCTCACCAAAATTGGACAGTTGAAGACTGGAAAAATGTTGCCTGGTCTGATGAGTCTCGATTTCTGTTGAGACATTCAAATGGTAGAGTCAGAATTTGGCGTAAACAGAATGAGAACATGGATCCATCATGCATTGTTACCACTGTGCAGGCTGGTGGAGGTGGTGTAATGGTGTGGGGGATGTTTTCTTGGCACACTTTAGGCCCCTTAGTGCCAATTGGGCATCGTTTAAATTCCATGGGCTACCTGAGCATTGTTTCTGACCATGTCCATCCCTTCATGACCACCATGTACCCATCCTCTGATGGCTACTTCCAGCAGGATAATGCACCATGTCACAAAGCTCGAATCATTTCAAATTGGTTTCTTGAACATGACAATGAGTTCACTGTACTAAAATGGCCCCCACAGTCACCAGATCTCAGCCCAATAGAGCATCTTTGGGATGTGGTGGAACGGGAGCTTCGTGCCCTGGATGTGCATCCCACAAATCTCCATCAACTGCAAGATGCTATCCTATCAATATGGGCCAACATTTCTAAAGAATGCTTTCAGCACCTTGTTGAATCAATGCCACGTAGAATTAAGGCAGTTCTGAAGGCGAAAGGGGGTCAAACACCGTATTAGTATGGTGTTCCTAATAATCCTTTAGGTGAGTGTATATCATGGACTATAGAGGTAAAGGGCTTGCAGCATGACAAACTGATTAGGATAGCTAAAAAAAAGTATCTAAATTTGAATAAAACTAAAGTTTTTGTACGCCACCACCATCAGTTTGACATGGAAAAGGGAGAACATGTGAGATGGCTCATTGTGGATGGAGTGAGCTGCGTGTAAAGAACACACTACTGGAAGCTCCCCATGTTTCCACAGACATGGCAGACTCAATGATGAATGAAAATGTGAGAATGAGCAGTGGACTATATTGGTGAAACTAGACTACGAATTAGGTGCTTTTAAAAAAAATATATATATAATTTATGGAGATCTGGTGCATGTGTTGAATCATATACACACAGGCATTTTACAGCAGATGCATGCACAAGTTAAGAAAGCCAACTGTTTCTTCTTGCCTAACCAATGTGAATTTCCCCTTGGGATGAATAAACTATCTATCTATCTATCTATCTAACCAGGGGCCTCATGTATAAACGGTTACCACACTCACATTGCGATGTATAAAAAACTAAATTTGCTATAAAGCCATGCACATTTTCACGCAGCACAATTCATTGCATACACAAGTTTTCTGCTCGGTTTTGCAAACTGCGGCACCCAGCGTCAAAACAGTGCTACTATTCCTGTGTAGTTTCCCTTTCTTTTTGAGATTCACATTCACATCCCTGATGCAGCATTATAAATACATTGAAATTAACCGCATATCATTTATCAATTTAAGGCATCTGACTGTAATTAACCAGTAACAATATGATGGTCCACGGAATGGCCAAGCTACTCCAAATACCATAGCTGCTTTAGCGTTGTTACTCTCAATGTACCACTCAGAGTATTTTAACCCACTGTATCTGAGTGTGGAATCACAGCTGTACAGCAGCTGATCGCAAAGCTCTATGGCGGATTGTGTTGAGAGCACAGAGGATAATCGAGATACAGCTTCTAGCACACACTGCCTCAGCCATACGCACAGTCTATTAGAATGTCACCCATTCGGCAAATGCTTCAGAGCCTTTCCTGTAGAGACCTTGAGGTTCAAAAACAGTTTCATCCCAAGAGCTATAAATGCATTCTATCAGTCCATCAAGTGCTCCTGGTAGAACTGTTTGTACTTACAGGTACAATGACCTCACTGTAAACTTGCACTACAGTTGTAATATTGTACAACCTGAGACATTTTATGAGCCATTTGCACTATCTGCACTATATGTACAGTACATGTATATTGTACTTATGCTTTCATATTGTATACCTTTCATTGTTTTTTATCATATTACTATTATTATTGTTATTTTTTCATTTTATTGGAAAATAAGTTTATGTAGGATTTGCATATTGAATCTCTTTGTACCATAGAATAACAATAAAGGAATTAAATTCAATTCAATAAAAGAGAGCAAGTATTTATTGATGATGACTACTGGCTTCTATGTCGATTTAGATTTCCAAGAGCTATCTTCTTGGAGCTGTTGATATCATTTTTAAGATGAAATGTATTAAAGTATTTATATTACATTATACAGATAATATAATATATTGTATATATAAATATATGCATTATTCATATAAATAGCAATGAACTGGCACCCTGTCCAGGTATTATTCCTGCCTCGCGCTGTATGCTTGCTGGGACTGGCGTGACGACGAAGATTTTTCAATGTTCTTTAAAAGTTTTGAAAAATTGGTATTCTAAGCTTACAGATGGTTTGATATTTATTACTGAGCTTATTGTGTGGCAATTGGTTACATGGAGAAAGAAAAGGAATGACAGGAATTGGGGGTTGATACGTTTGTAAGAGACAGTACTGCTGCAATAAATTATTTCATCGAAGGTTGTGCATGGTGCAGCAAGCATCTTGATGAACAATCCCTGGATGGGGCACCAGCTTATTGCTAACACTGCGTCACCATACCCCCATGTTTAATACATGCTTTAATTCATTTCATCATGAAAATGATATCGTATATATATCTTAGTATTTAAATTGTTCAGAGAGCTGTAATATCATTAATATATAATGTATTCTGTGTCCTATCGGCATAAGAGAAAGCCCATTTAAAAAGAATGTAGTGATTCAAACACATAAAAGAACACTTAACGTTCTAACTTTAGTTACGATGGGATCTGAGAAACTCTAGCAAATTTATTGATTTTAAGAATAAGTTTATGACGTTCTACTTTAATGACAAAATAAACTATGAGATGAAAGTGGACATTTTTTTCTTCACTGTGTCCCTATTTTTTTCTTTACTCTGCACCCTAATATGCTTCCGTTTCACACTCAGACGGTGGGCTACAACTCACTTTGATATCTGACCACTTCTTTTTTATTTTGTGCACTGTGCAACTTTCTGAACTTGAACTTTTGCGTTTCTCTGCCACTCTGTCACTCGATCAACTTCCTTTTGTTGCTTATACTACTGCTTAAGCTAACAAATAGTATGTTTTAACTTGTCTCCACTTCATTCACTGAAATTTTTTTTCCACATGCTTTTGCTATTCTCTTTTAACCAAACACTGAACGGAAAGTGATGTTTATATTGATTTGCATATTAAAATATGTAAAATTGTGGGAGGAGTTGGGGTGGGGTGGCAGGTGTGTGCACATGCATTACCTTTCATGCTGACCGGGATTTATGGAGCTGAAGTGCGTGGAAGTTGGCTTACTCATGATTTTGTGCATCAGAATTTTTTCTGCGCACGCACATTTCCACTTTTGTTTGTATACCATGTTTTAGTGTGAGTTCTACGCACACTACGCGTTATGCCTGAGGCCCCAGGTGTTTATGGTATAGTGGCTAGATGGTCACCACTCTTGAGTAAAAGGCTTATGACAGTTTACATGAATAAGAAAGCCTAAGGAAAAAGACACTGGTGTGATGAGACAGAAATTGAACCTTCTGGGTAGAACACCAAGCATGATGTTTTTATTCTCATTATCTGCATAAAATAATGAAGCATGGTGGTGTCAGCTATGGGAGTGCTTCTCAACAGCATGTTCATGGTCAGAGAGACTGGTCAGAATTGCGGGAAGTAGGAATGCAGCCAAATACAATGAGGTCCTTAAAGAGAAACCTACCTCACAGTGCATGCCACTTCAGACTGTGGTGATGTTTACCCTGGCAGCATGACAATGACTCAAAGCATAAAGCAAAGACAATGCTGGAGTGGCATAAGGACAAGTCTCTGACTGTTCTTGAGTGGTCAAACCAAAACCCAGACTTAAATAAACCATAGAACATCTGTGGAGAGGCCTGAAGATGGCAGTTTGCAGACATTTTCTATCCAATTTAACCAAGCTTGAGAGGATTTTACAAGAAGAATGGGATAAATTGCCCAAGTCCAGTTGTGTAAGGCTTGCAGAGTCTTACCCAAGGAAACTCAAAGCTGTGATTACTGCTAAAGGGGCTCATACAAAGTACTGAATGAAGAAAACGTCTATGAATGACAGATTTCAGTTTTTGATTTTTTGCAAACCATGTTTTCACTTTGAAATTGTTGAGTGTAGGTTGACAAACAAAAAATGGCACATTTCACTATTTAAAAAAAATAAGTCTAAAACCTACAACAGAATAACGTGCCCAGAAAATGAAGGGCTCAACCACTTTCTGAATCAACTGTACACTGTGTTTAGAGGTGTATGTAAAAGAGGGAGACATTTCTAATGTAACCTGGAAATGTCAGTCTGCATGCTGTAAGAATTATCTGCCTGTTTACATTAACAATGAAGGAAAGTTGCTTATGCAATAGAAACCTTTAAGTTCAAAAGTAAGCTGACAGCACCCTCTGCTGCTGCAATGGTGGTACTGTTCTTGTTGCCATAGAGATAAGAATAAGCCTCATCACCATAAACCCTTTTAACTAATGTACTTTTATAAAAATACTTAAAATCTGTTTGTTTTTTTGATGTATGACAAAAATAGATTTTTTTAGACCAACATGAGGTAGAAATGTGTTGGTTTTTTTTATCATTGCATAAGAAATTGGCAGAAAATGGTTGGTTGACAATCATTAAAATGCATCTCACTTCTCAGCCAACTGCAAAATTCCGGGAATGAGACTGTAACAGTTTTTATATATATCTGTACTTTCAAAGATGAGGGCTGAGACTTTATGATAATTGAAACAGCATCTTAAATTACCAGCACGAGACACCATTTCTATCACTTTTTTATGGTCACAGTTTTGGTGGGCTTATCTGGACCAGTCCTATATGAGGCGCTAGTTCAAATATGTATACACTTTGGTACAACAGCCAGGCTTGTGCACAGGCAACAGCTACTGGGGACATGAAATTAATCAAGAAATGTGAAAAAAAATATGTGATTGTAGTTTTTCAAAGAAATATTCCTGCCACCACACTGTCCAATTGAGTCCTCTTTAACCTCTTTACCATTTTCCTTTAGACAACATATCCATCCCTAACCTCCTGCACACCATCATTTCTGAGTTTCCTCATCTCCAGCGAAAAGCAGCTAGGAGGTGCGGAAGAAAATTATGAATACAGACACCCCCCACTGGAATGCCCCAATTCAAGCAATAAAACACAAGCAGGAGAAAGTGTCAATCATTACCCATCCATCCATCCATCCATTATCCAACCCGCTATATCCTAACACAGGGTCACAGGGGTCTGCTGGAGCCAATCCCAGCCAACACAGGGTGCAAGGCAGGAACAAATCCTCGGGCAGGGCGCCATCCCACCACAGGCACACACACACACCAACCAAGCACACACTAGGGACAATTTAAGATCGCCAATGCACCTAAGCTGCATGTCTTTGGACTGTGGGAGGAAACCCACTGAGACACGGGGAGAACTTGCAAACTCCACGTAGGGAGGACCCAGGAAGTGAACCCAGGTCTCCTTACTGCAAGACAACAGTGCTACCACTGTGCCACCGTGCCACCCTGTCAATCGCTATTCTTTGTCTAAATCCCCAAAGAGGCAAAAAGCATCATGGCAGTGTTTTTACAAAGAAAAAAGGGTCCTCTGTGCTATATTTATAAATCCATTGATTAGGTCAATATTCTTTAAAAGGAATTCATTACAAATTCAGAAAACATTTAACATGATTGGTTACACCTAGTTGCTAACAGGACATGGCAGATGTTGATACTTTAGATGACCACAATTTAATTGATAGTCCTGTTTGCTTAGGATGTACATGACATTTTAAATGTATTATTTTAATTCTTATTTTAGGAGATGTGTGAATTTCATCATGTACACACTGTTTATCATGCTTTGAAAGTAAAGAACAATGGCCTATATAAATTATGATCTAGCTGGGTACAAAAACTGGAAACATAGAATTATAGAAGAAAGGTTATGCCATAAATACAGTAATCCCTCGCTATATCACGCTTCGACTTTCGCGGCTTCACTCTATCGCAGATTTTATATGTACGCATATTTAAATATATATTGCAGATTTTTCGCTGGTTCGCGGGTTTCTGCGGACAATGGGTCTTTTTACTTCTGGTACATGCTTCCTCAGTTGGTTTGCCCAGTTGATTTAATACAAGGGATGCTACTGGCGGATGGCTGAGAAGCTACCCAATCAGAGCATGCGGTTAAGTTCCTGGGTGCTGATTGGCTCAGTGACAGAATGCAGAATTTAATTCCTCTTTGCGTTAACCAGGAAATCTCGTCTTGCTCATTCAGCATCAACATGTTTCACTGTGTAAAGAGTTAAATTTTGTCAATGAGCTGCTCGATGCCCATGCTGAGCGATGAAGATTTGGCCGAGATGACCAAGTCAGTGAGCGAGGAAGATAAGGAACAAGAGGACCCAGCATAGGAAGAAGACGCTGGCCTAACTCTCGAGCGTCTCGTGACTATTCTACGAATGGCAAAAGATCTCCAGATATCGGTTGAAGAATGGGACCCGCAAATGATTCATTCTTTGCAATTTAGAAATGCTCTTGACGATGCCACAGAAGTGTATAAAAACTCCCTTACACAAATGAAAAAGCAGCACCAGCAACTGTCCATCACAATGTTCCTTACCCACAAAACATCGCCTTGTATGCCTTCAGTGGAAGAAGAAACTCCAGACGACAATGGCAGTGCTACACAGTCACCTGAAGAGGCTCCTTTAGGACAGGTGTAATGCTCTCCTTTGTTAAAATTAAACTAATCGTTATCGGACAAGTCGTGTCATTGTTGGTGAGTATCCATAACTCATTTTCTACGTACTTAGTACATGTATGTACGTTTAGTGTAACTGTACACACATTTTACGGTATACAATTTTTCTTGCATTGTACGGATTTATTGCTGGTGGCCTGTCTATCGTAATGGCTGTAACATATTTTAAAGATATCGAGCATCTCCGATATCACATAACATTTAGGTTTTACTGTATATAAACTATGTATTTACATACATAATTTCAATGAATCTTACCTAATATCTAAGAGAATATAAAGGGTTTATGCTGTATAATGGTGCTGGAAATGTTTAGAGTGTGGGAGTGTTTATAAGGGCTTAAAATATATAAAAATAACCACATAAACATATGGTTTTACTTTGCAGATTTTCACCTGTAATCTTTTTTGTTTCCAATAAAAGGTGTCATTTTGCTTGACTTCTCACTATGCAATACGATACAAAACCATTTATTTTTTGTATAGTCCAAAATCACTCAAGGAGTGCCGCAATGGGCTTTAACAGGCACTGCCCTTTGACACCACCCCAGCCTTGACTCTCTAAGAAGACAAGGAAAAATTCCCAAAAAAAACCTTTTATGGAAAAAATGGAAGAAACCTTGGGAAAGGCAGTTCAAAGAGAGACCCCTTTCCAGGTAGGTTGGGTGTGCAGTGGGTGTCAAAAAGAAGGGGGTCAATACAATACAATACACAGAACAGAACACAAGTAATCTTCAATACAATATAATGGTGCAATAGAAATATTACAAGTACAGAGCAGAATTCAACAGTAGATTATCCCATAATACGATTTGGATTTGTTCAGAGTCCTGGACACCTCAGCCATCAAGCTGCCTACCCCTATTGGCCATTCCACAGCTGAGTCAGTGCTGGGCCAGCCAATCCGATGAAAGTACCCCTCTACCCGATGATTTCTGTGATCCTCCATCAGAGATGACTTTACCTGAGGCAGGCAAAACAATTTGGCAGGTGGGTAGTGGCACCAAGTGCCACATTTGAGTACCGAGAAACAGAATAGGTGAGGGTTAGTAACAAATTATAAATATCATGTTACTTATGTTTTAGTGCTAATGACCAACAACAAATATACAGTCTGTACAGTTAATCAGCAGCTCTAGTCAGGGTGTGCTAAACTGAAGTAGTGAGTCTTCAGCCAGGATTTGAAAGCTGAGACCGAAGGGGCACCTCTTATAGTAGCAGGCAGACCATTCCACAGCTTAGGGACCATGTAACTAAAAGCTCGACCTCCCACTGTTATTTTATTAATCCTTGGAATCATAAGCAGACCGGCATCTTGAGAACTTAATGTGCGCTCTGGTTCGTAAGTCATGATAGGTTCAGATACAGTAAGTAAGCCGGACCTTGGCCATGTAAGCCTTTATATGTTAAAAGGAGGATTTTGAAATCTTCCCTAAACTTAACCATGAGCTATCTTTACCATAACTACCAAACTGATTTGATCAATCCATTAGACGACATAGGTGGCCACCTAGGGTGCCCACAACCGAGGGGCACTGTTCATGGAAGTTAAGAGGTGCACACTGTCAACATGGTGACAGGCACAGTTTATGCAGCTATAGTGGTGTAACTTCCCTCCAATCTAGGGCTTTGAGTGGCACTACTATTAAAGTTGCTATCAGTGTTTCTCGGAATCAAAGTAGGTGCACTGATGGTTTGGTTCCTGTTGATTCCCATGTAGATGATTCTTTGTTCTTATTATTCTTGGGTGGATTTCTTTTATCACATATGGAAGAATGTTCACAATGGTTTTTCTTGCTGTATTAGAAAGCTTTTTTCCTTCACTTTGACGGCACCTTTTTGGATTCTGATGGTACTGAAGTTTTCTCAGAGGTTTCAAAAACAGTGGTCCTCGCTTGCTACCAAAAAATATATGTCTGCTGGATAGTCGGTGATCAATTGACTCCCTTCTGCAAGACGAATGTATAGCTTTATGTGTGTCTCTTTTGCTTGTACATCTTGCTTTACTTTGTAAGTGGCACCCTCATCCAACGCCTTTAAAGACATTTTTTCACCAGGTTCCCCTTTACAGTAGAAAGGATCATCTCCAGCTTTTGTTACGGCCACACGCTAGGAAACGGGGTCTTACTTCATCTTGTAAAGCACTTTGAGCTACATCCTTTGTATGAAAATGTGCTATAGAAATAAATGTTGTTGTTGTTATTGTTGTTCCTATGGAGCAGAAGTTACTGGCAGGTTGAGAACATGGAGAGCATATAGAAAACACAGATCCAGTGCTTGAAATCAGTTATACTGGTAGGAGTGGACGTTCCACCATTGGTTCCTTGGGTGTACATAAGCCCAGCCTTTTATTAGACAATTGGTCCAAAGTTTTGTCCTTCAAGGTCACCAATTTTTGAGTTATGGCTCTTTGTTTACTGACCAAGTGTTTCAATGATGCTTTATGGGGACACCACTTGATGTTATTTGCTGGTGATTGATCAGTCTTATCAGATGAGACCCAAAACTTGCATTCCAAAGGGAGGCCCACTGAGGAAAGCTGACCACCCCCCAGATGAAGTTAAGAGGGTCTGGCAGCTGCTATCTAATCAAAAGACGTTTGTTGCAAAACAAAGCAAAGTGAGAAATGCCAGTCTGTCCTAATACATAACATTAGTGCCCACCCTAGAAGGAAAAAAGAAAAACGCATTGACATTTACAGATTTGACATTTTCTGGTACTGTTGTTAACGTAAAAAAAGGTTTTGTTTCACTCTTTGAAGTGTCAAGGTTGGATTTTATTTTCATTTTTTGTAGTCATTTCTAATACTCAAAAAATCCTGAAGCTGACATTCTAGAGGTTTCCGAGGTCACAGAGTTTAGTGGTTTCGTTATTTTTTTTTAGAAGAGTATGCAGGGTGCGGGAGGAAAATGGTTTGGTCCTTAGTTATTATAGAGAGAAAATCAGCTACTTGAGTATTTCACTACAACTGTCTATTTTAAATACCAATAGATAATAAAATGTAGTAAAAAGTAAAAAAATTAAACAATAAAAAGTAAATAAAAAATGTAATTACATTAATGCCTCATCAAAAAAATATTATGAAATACTTTATCCTCCAACTTACATTCTATAAACGTTGCTTTGCATATATATAGTTCTGGATATTTTTCTTTTTCTTGTTTATTGGATGATTCTTTTTGTTTTTCATTTTTTTTATATTCAGCTCTTTTTTGTTCATTTTATTTTTTCATCTTTCATTATCAACTCTTGTCGCTGTTTTTCCATCGTGATCCAAAATTCGACATTCTTGAATAGATAATTTGCTTTTCTGCTTTGCCATTATAACCGACTGCGTTGAAGGGCACTGAGAGTGTCGCAGGGTGGTACGGAGTGAGGATGTGTGCTGTAGGAGTAATGATTGGGTGAGCGGTGTGGAGGGGAGTGGTCAAGGCTGAATAACACGGACACAACGGAAAACTTAATATGTTAGGGAGATTTGTTTTGTTTTGATGTGATTTTATGAACATTTTTTGTTTGAATTACCATATATACTCGCAGATAAGTTCTCCCACAGATAAGTCGGGGCTTGATTTTACAGTATAATTTCCAATATTTTATAGTGTCCAAGTTGAATGTGGAAAACTCACACTATTGATCCAAGAGATTATGATATGCTAACGCCAACCTCAGAGAGTAACCACGGAGGACACTGTCTTTTTTTATTTCTATGCATTGTGCCTACGTGACCACACGGTAATACCCAAACTATTCTGAAGCAACGTTTGCACTGTTTTGTGTTTTTTGTATCTCACACCCTCATACATCTTTATCATACGAGTACGATGGAGCATTCGATCAGAAGAAAATACGAAGCTGGTTTTATATTAAAAGTCGTTGATTTGGCAAAAGAAATTGTTAACTACAGTGCTAAAACAAAATTCAATGTGCCTGAGAAAGTGGTGCGAGATTGGAGGAAGCAAGAACGTATAAAAGAAAAAAAACTTAAAGTGTTGCATTTTTGAATGGGCGTATAAGTTGAGGTCTGATTTTATGATCGATTTTTCGGGTTTCCAAACCTGATTTATACGCGAGTATATACGATATTTCTCCTTTGATGCCATATTGTTTTTGTATACTCACCGATATTGTTGTGTAGTTGCTAGGCTGTTGCCAGGCTTAACAGTCACCAATGTGATGGGTTAAAGGTCAGCATCATGCATTCAATCTGATTATTTTAAAGAACATATATATAAGCGATCTCTTCGTTTGATTCTTTTTGGTTTCCTGACTTCATGATTTATAAACAGTACTCTCACTGAATTGCCTTTCCCAAGATTTCTTCCATTTTTTTATTTCCAAGGTTTTTTTTTTCTTGCTCTTCTTAGGGAGTCGAAGCTGAGGGGCTGTCAAAAAACAAGGCCTGTTAAAGCCCATTGAGTCATTCCTTGTAAGATTTTGGGATATACAAGATGTAAATTGTCATTGGTGTTGTACTTGACTTCCTGGCTCCCGACCTTTTCGATAAACCCTTTTTTGACTCTGATTTCTGCTTCATGTTATGGGATCTGTTTAAAACACTACATTTTTCTTCTTAATGGCTTCGACCTTAGCTTGGTTTTCTCTCAGTTATCTCCTGAACCTTAATTCTAAACCTCCCTCTTCCTGTGAAGTCAGTACATTAAGGCTAGAGTGTGTTCACATTGCCATGAAAAGGGACTCAGTCCCGATTTTTGCTTCATATCTGTTTTGTTTTTTTTTTCTGACTGCTCAAATTAATTTTACAAGAAATTCAAATCATGAGTGTGTTCGGGGCAGTTTAGCTATTAGCTAAACAAACGGGCACTCATTTGTCAAAGTTCTTATGTTTCTTATGTGCATGTAGGCAAAGTGCTGGCTCTGAGGCTAGGGATCTGCGCCAGCAATTGGAAGGTTGTCAATTCAAATCCCGGAAGTGATTCCACTCCGTTGCGCTCATGAGCAAGGTCCTTAACCTGCAATTACTCTGTCCTGGGTATGACGTTAGCCTGCATCCAGCCCTGCAAGAAAGACCTCCAACTTGGCAGGTGGTTGGTTGGTGATAGGATTGGCACTCCAGCCACTGTAAAAAAATCTCACACTGTTCCATTCCACTCAAACTAGTGTGGTGCTGAGGTGTCACCCGTCGCATGGCTACACTTGGGTCCTATTTTGGGGTCCTGAAGTGGTTCGTCATGTGTTGGGTGCGGTATCAGTGCATGCTCCCAACCTCTCCTGTCTCTCTTATGTGTACTGATGTTTGTCCTGAATATCTCAGACACGTGCAAACTAATGGGCAGATTCTGGTTGCTGTGCTGCTTACCATAGTTTCAGTGCAAGATGTCTGCAAATGCATCAGGTCTTGATGGTAAGGAAGAGACAAAGAGAAAGAACAACTGTAAGTCCAAGCACAAGTTAACACTCCCGGATCTGCATACAGAAAGAAATCTGTGGATACGAGAGGAGACAGGATAGCTGAGAAAGCAATGTGGAAGGTTTGGGTGCAAAACAGTTATTATGAATTGTCATACACGTGCGCATGGGAGGCAGCTAAAGGGCTTGAGTAAGGGCAGTTAGAACATTAGAACACTCCAGACGAGAACAGGCCATTCAGCCCAACAAAGCTCGCCAGTCCTATCCACTTATTTCTTCCAAAAACACATCAAGTCGAGTTTTGAAAGTCCCTAAAGTCTTACTGTCTACCACACTACTTGGTCTCTTATTCCAAGTGTCTATCGTTCTTTGTGTAAAGAAAAACTTCCTAATGTTTGTGCGAAATTTACCCTTAACAAGTTTCCAACTGTGTCCCCGTGTTCTTGATGAACTCATTTTAAAATACAAGTCTCGATCCACTGGACTAATTCCCTTCATAATTTTAAACACTTCAGTCATGTCACCTCTTAATCTTCTTTTGCTTAAACTGTAAAGGCTCAGCTCTTTTAATCTTTTCTCATAACTCATCCCCTGTAGCCTCGGAATCAGCCTTGTTGCTCTTCTCTGGAATTTTTCTAGTACTGCTATGTCCTTGTTGTAGCCTGGAGACCAAAACAGCACACAGTACTCAAGATGAGGCCTCCACCAGTGTGTTATAAAGCTTGAGCAGAACCTCCTGTGACTTGAACTCCACAAATCAAGGTGCTATATAACCTGACATTCTGTTAGCCTTCTTAATGACTTCTGAACGCTTTCGGAAAGTCGTTGGATTAGAGTCCACTATGACTCCTAAATCCTTCTCATAAGGTGTACTCTCGATTTTCCGACTGCCCATTGTGTATTCAGACCTAACATTTTTACTTCCTATGTGTAATTCATTTACAGATATTAAATTTCATCTGCCACAAATCTGCCCAATCCTGTATGCTATCCAAGTCCTTATTTAATGATATAACGGATTCCAAATTATCTGGTAATCCACCTATCTTGGTATCATCTGCAAACTTAACTAGCTTGTCACTTATATTCCTATCTAAATCATTTATATATATTAAAAATAGCAGCAGCCCTAGCACTGACCCCTGCAGGTCACCACTCTTAACATCGGCCAGTTCTGATGAGGTTCCTCGCACCATCACCCTCTGCTTCCTGTGTCTGAGCCAATTCTGCACCCATCTAAAAACATCACCCTGAACTCCCACTTCTTTTAACTTGATGCCCAACCTCTCATGTGGCACCTTATCAAATGCTTTCTGAAAGTCCAGATAAATAATATCATATGCTCCACTTTGATCGTATCCTTTTGTTGCCTCCTTATAGAATTCCAACATGTTAGTAAAACACGACCTCCCTCTTCTGAACCCATGCTGACTGGTCAGAATAACTCCTGTCCTTGCCATGTGTTGCTCAATCTTATCCTTAATAATTCCTTCCATTAATTTTCCTGTGATGCATGTTAAGCTTACTGGCCTATAGTTGCTTGGATCTGCCCTGTCACCCTTTTTATATAATGGAATGATATTTGCCATTTTCCAGTCCTTCGGAATCTCTCCAGTGCTCAGTGACTTCCTAAAAATATGTGTCAAGGGTTTATATATGTACTCACTAGCCTCCTTAAGAACACGGGGATAAATATTATCTGGGCCTGGTGATTTGTTTGATTTCAGCCTATTTAATCTGAGCAGCACTTCTCCCTCTACAATTTCCAAATCCCTCAGTACCTCCTTAGTAGTTGCGTTTACCTCTGGGAGGTTATCCACTTGCTTACTTGTAAACACCTCAGAAAAATGTAAGTTTAGGGCATCCGCTATTTCATTGTCTGTATCTTTTAATTCCCCTTTACTATTTCTGATGCACTTCACCTCCTCCTTGACTGTTCTTTTACTACTAAAATACTGAAAGAATCTCTTAGGGTCGTCTTTCGTCTTATCTGCTATATTCCTCTCCAACTGTCTTTTAGCCTCCCTGGTATCCTTCGTAATGGTTGCCCTCATGTTCTCATACGCTCTACGATTCACTTTGCAGTCATTAGTCTTATATGCCTTATAAAGCAGTTTTTTCCTTTGCAACTTCTTTTTTAAACCTTTATTAATCCACCGTGGAGTTTTTTTTAGTTTCCTATTAATTCCAAATTTAGGTCTGTATCTGTCCTGCATTACATGTAAAACATTTTTAAACCTGTTCCACTGCTCCTCGACTGTCTCCACACTTAAAAGCTTATCCCAGTCTATCCTACTTAGACTTTGTCGCATCCGGTCAAAATTAGCCCTACCAATGTTCAACTTAAAAGTTTTAGTCTTTGCATCTGCACTCTTATAAAATACTGAGAATTGTATTACATTATGGTCACGTGACCCTAGTGGTTCAATCACCTCTACACCCTCAATTCTATCCTGATTATTACAGAATACTAAATCCAGACAGGCTTCACCCCGTGTTGGCTCTTTAACATGCTGTGTTAAAAAACAGTCGCTGATTACTTCTAAAACCTCCTGCTCTTGTGCTCCTCCACCTGCAAGGTTATCCCAGTTAATATTTTTTTAATAATTAAAGTCCCCCATGACTATAATATCTCCCTGTAAACTAGCCTTTTTGATATTATTATTTTGGTATTAATTTCGAATCAGACCAGGATGTGGCAGAGAGCTCTGACTCTTTTCCTCCCTTTCCTGCAGACCATTCACAGGAGATTCCACCTGGTCCTCTTGATGTCCCTTCCAGGTCTGAGCCTATGGGAGAAGACCTTGCTGGCTCCCGCCCCTGTGATGTCACGTCCAAGCTCGAGCCTATGGTTGAAGACCTTCATGAGCCCGACCCCTTTGACTTCACTTCCTGTCTTCCCCTTTAAAAGCCTCCACCTTTTCCCTGTTCCCTCAGTTCTGTTTTGGACTCGGGTTTTGTCCACGTCAGTGCTGTTTACATTTTCGAAACATTGCAGCCAGGATACCAAATATACAGGTGGCTGCCCCAAACCCTGCTATGACTCAGAGTGGAGTTTGTGACAGAATACAGCGTAAATGCTTCCTGAAATGTTTTGAATTTTTTTTGTTTGCTATGGTTTACTAAAAAGATCAGATTTGTGCCACATACAGTGAAATCAGACAGTATTCAGAGCCATTCACTTTCTGTGAACTTTACTGTGCTGTAGCTTTAATTTAAAATGGATAAATTTCATTCAGTCTATCAAACCCATTAGTTTAGCTAATAGCTAAGCTGTCCGAATATCTCATTCCACATACTTCTTAAAGGTTGTCAAGGTTTCTGGTTCAACTTGATAGTTTTTTCCAGAGTCCCTCAGCTGTTTACATAAAGAAGTGCTTCCTGGCTTCAGTCCTGAATGCACTTGCCACTTAATTTCCACTGATGACCTCAAGTACCCAGTTCACCCTTAGGTTAAAAATAATTTTTCTATTTCTATTTTATCAAGGCCTTTAAAAATTTGGAAGGCCTGAATTAGGCTCCCACACAGACAAAAAAAGGTTTAATTCTCTGAGTCTGTCAGAGTATCACATGTTCTTAAATCCCATGATGCACTTTGGCTGCTTTCCTCTGCACAACTTCAAGTGCTGCTATGTCTTTCTTGTAGTGTGGTGACCAGAACTTCACACAATACTCCAGATGCTGTCTTACTAGTGTGTTATATAGTTTGAGCATAATGTCCCTTGACTTAAATTCAACAGTGTTTATGCTATAACTTCAGATTTTATTTGCATTTTTAATCGCTTCTATACATTGCTTAGTCAATGAAAATTCTAAATGCCACATGGGTTGGATGGGTATCCTGACCAGAAGAGGTTTCTTTATCCGGACGAGAGGCTCCAAACTGGCAGTCAAGCATCCTGGCCAGGGGAGAAAAAGGTTGCAGACCCAGAAGTGATGGCCAGAGGGGATGGACGGACAGCCCACCAGAAGAAGATATCGCTGGGGACTCTTTATTCCCCAAGGATGCTTGATGGTAGTGGCCACAAATATTGGCATCCATTCGGGAACCAGTAGGGACTGCTGGGAGTCTGGTAGAACAGCCCTGCTGTGGCCCATGGGTGCCGCAAGAGGGCACTGCAGGAAGATGTGCTCCCTGTTATGTTTTTCTTCCATATGACCCAGAAGTACTCCCAGGTCCACAATAAAAGGGATTCCCTTATCCAGGTGAGTCGGAGCTGGGAGCACGCAGAGCAATGCTCAAATGGAGGAGGGTAGTGCGATGCGATAGTGAGATAAATTGTGAGGTATTGTGGAGAGAGAGATAGAATCTGAGCTTGTGTCTACTTTGGAGGTATTGTTTTTAATAAACACCCTTTGTTTGAACCCAGGACTGTGATTGTGTGATCATGTTTGGAGTTTGGCCTGGTTCCATCACAAAATGTCCTTTTCAGAGGTTGCTTCCTCTATTGGGACAACTTAGCTGTTAACAACAAATGAGCTTGATGGACTGAATGGTCCACTCGTTTCTCAAATTTCTTATGTTCTTTGTAATTTTGGGTTACTGAGTGTAGATTGATGGGCAGAAATGGCACATTAATACATGTTAAATTACATGTATTTATTTGTGGGACAGCATGTGTTCAGAAAGGTCCACTTTCGGTTTAGCTTCAGTCTTCTGACAGATCGTCTCACATTACCCTCAAGGACACTCTGGATCAATGAAGATTTCATAATGGATTCTGTAATGGTGAACTGCTTAGGCCTTGATGCAGCAAAGCAGCCACAAACCACAACATTTTTACCACCATGCTTTATAATTGCTGTCAGGTTATTCTGGTCAAATGTAGTCTCTGATTTTTGCTAAACGTGTCTTCCAGTATTATACACAAGTAATTCAATTTTTGCCTTGTCTGTACAGCGTACATTGTTCCAGAAATCCTGTTGTTTTCCAGGGTTTTCATGAGAGAACCTTAGCTTCCCTGACTCAAAGGCCTCTAACATTCTTCTTAAAGCCACAGAGAGTTCTTCTGACTTAGACATTGTGATAACACCCACTTGAACAGTGAACAGCAAACTAAATGTCTGAGGCTTAAGTAAGACAGACTCAGGCAAGATCCTCTCTCGTGATGTTCTAACCATTTTCACCTGATTTATTTTTGTGTCTATTTTGTGAGGTAGTCATGATAGTTTTTCTACAATTAAAATTTGCATGTATGTTTATTTAAATAGTACAATGCACAACAAAATATAAACATTGTCAAATAAGTAGACAAATGCCACAGAAAAGGTTTGGTGCCACCAACCGCATACTTGAAGTAAGGCTGCAAAGTAAGCAATTAGATGCGAGTTGTACGCAGATTCAAGTCCAAAACAGAACTTGGATGAAACAAAATGGCTGTTTCATGGTTAGGCAAAGGACGTGAGGTCAGCAGAGTTGTAACCGGAAATTAGGTCATCGGGGTCAGAACAGGAAGTGATGTCATCAGGACTGAAAATAGCATCAATTAGGCCCGGTACTGGAAGTGACGTCATTGGGAGGAAAGTGGGATTTACCGTAACTGGTCTACAGAGGAAAGAGAGAAAGGGTTAGTGCACTCCGCCATCCCCTGAAATTACCCTCATTGGAGCCCTTTAGCTGCCTCCCATTGTACATGTAATAATTAATAATAATAATTATTCTTTGCATTTATATAGCGCTTTTCTTACTACTCAAAGCGCTCGGCAATTGCAGGTTAAGGGCCTTGCTCAAGGGCCCAGCAGAGCAGAGTCCCTTTTGGCCAGTGCAGATCCCTAGCCTCAGAGCCACCACTTCGCTTAACAAACATGTGTGGGACATGTACAAGATGTTTGTTATATTTCTTCTTCTTTTTTCCCACTTGTATGTGGAACTGATGTGCCTGATCAACCTTCTCCACACAGCTTGGTCCTGCATCTCCACCTCCATCAGCATCTTTCAGATCTTCTTTTACTTAATCTATCCATCTCCGCTTTGGCCTCCGTCTCATTTTCTTCTCCTATACTTCTACTCCCATTAGTCTTTTACCCACATATTCATTGCCTCTCCTCATCACATGTCTACACCCCTTCAGCCTACTTTCCTGTACTTTCTTGGATTTCTCTCCCACTTTTGTTATACTTCTGGTTGTCTCATTTCTTATTCTGTCTTTTTTTGTAATTCCTGTCACACATATGGGATTGGGAGACAACCGCAAGGCTTAGTTGATAGTAATTACCCTTCGAGCCAGGGGTTGGCACTGTCATCTAATTCCCCTTTTCGAACTCCCTCTGCAGAATGAATGATGGACAGACTGACCTCCGATGATGTCTCTTATGGTGTCTGGTCTTCTGAGTTTCCTGTATAAACTGCCATCTTGGGACAGTCAGGTGACGACAGTCTGAAGAAGACCTTTTTTTTTATTTTACAAACATCATTATAATATACGAGGATCTCTTTGGTGCCCCAAACTTTTATGATCTCCCTTTGTCTGTTCTTTGACACTCCACACATACATCTCATTTCTGCCACATAAAACTTCTTCTCCTTTTCCCCTTCACTGTGTCATCTCTATAAATCATTGCTGGTAATACCTCTGTCTTAAAAACCTGACCTTGAACCTTTGCCTTAATATTCTGTCACACAATGTGTTTGTTATATTATATCATTTAAAAATACTGTTTAAATGATCGTCACATTTTGATATTTCCATATATGTTAGAATAATAAAAAAAGTATGGGGTGTACTTTCTTTTTCACAAAGCTGTAAATATACTTGTAGGAAATAATTTGCTAGTTCAGTTGTGCTCATTGTTCTGAAAATAAATTTTACGAATAGGCGAGATTAATTTAATCTTATTTAGTAACAATAAATGAAATCCAGTGATGCCTACCTATCTGTTACTGGGTGTTGTTTTTATCAAAAGAATTAATTGAGCAGACTATTGATGTAAACATAATTTACAAAATTATATCTGGGGATGTGGCACTGAATCCTTAAGCTAAATAAGGCCCCCATCGTTCATGATGAGCTAAATTTAGCTTCTTTTGTTTTTTGCTTTTTTTGTCTCTCACATATCATTTAAATAGAAAGCACATGACCTTGTAAATATTATTTAGTGTTTAATAATAATCTCACCAATATGTTGATCGTTCCCACATGACACCATCACTAAAACAGTTTTTAGGCAATGAGCAGATCAATTAGTCCATAATTAGATTTTTTTTTTCTGCCAAGTTGTAATTAAGGGTGAATTGAACTGTGCTAATTCTGCCAAGCATTAAAAGAGAACAATTGGTTTGAACAGAACACGCAATTTACACATTGAAGTTGCCCTTATTGCATTTTTTCAGAACTGCACTGAAAGGCTAAGAGAATGATGACTGTAATTTTTTATTTGAACAATGAACACCTAAAGAAAGGTCATCTCTGGTGGGAAGACATAATGGGGCTCTGTGGTTTTTAATACGATTTGATGATCCCATCTTTGGACTCTTATATTAAAGAATGTGTATTAATTCATTGCATCATTGATTATTCCATATTTGTTTTATTCAAGAATGTTAGTTTAGCTTCATTTAACCAAACCACAGATTTGCAACAATAATACCAGGCAAGAAAGAGACCAAAAAAGCTGATTAAATATGGAGACATTTTCAGACTGTACTTTCACAGGTGTATGTTAAAAAAATCGTGAGTGGTCTCCCCTCGACTTTCTCGTATACTCAGATATGGGGATGGATACCTGAGGAGTAAAACGCAAGACAATTATTATACTTTTATATTATGTACATTAAAGAGTCATCAACAACAAATCAAATTAATAATATATTGAACAATTATTATAAAAGTAAAGCTGAATAAATCAGACTCTGCAGCTGCATGAATAAAAGGTAAAGTACCACTTCTGGTTAGTGGAAATAGCCCAAAAGTTGATAGAAATGGTTGACCTAAGTGAAAGCGTACTCAAGTTATCATGTTTACATACACACACACACACACAGACATACAGACATAATTCTAAAAATGGTATTTTCGGAAATACGTTGAGATTCATTAAAATCTCGAAATGGAATTTTTGGAGATATTCCAATACTTCCACTATACTTTGTATACGAGAAAGTAAAAATTCTTTTCGTTATTTAGCTTGATTTTCAAATATTTTTGGGCACTCAATTAAAAAATGAGAACCAGTTTTCTCCATGACGTAACCTTTCTTGGTAACACGCTAGTTTAGGTACTGCAAAAATGCATCTGTTACTCCTATACTATTATATAATTCTTATAAGACCTTAATAAAGGCTTTTTCTGGTCTTCATAACATAAAGCATCAGTAGATGCATTTATTACTCATTTACTCTAATGTAACATGACCAGAACAAAGACTTCTTTTGGTCTTTATAACACCTATAAAGCATCAGTAGACGGGTTATTCATGTCTGTGCTGTGTGGCGCATTGACATACTGATAAAATGACTTGTTAATATGAAGGCTTCACAGGTCTTATACTAAATGTGTAATATCAAGGGAAATGTGTCTCAGTTAAGCCACCTCAGACCACTCCAGAGTGAAGTTTTTTGAGTAGGTTACATGGTAGAGATGAAGAAACATTTTACTGATGATCTGAAAGTGTGAAGTGTCTTAAGGTTTTGTTACATAGTAGGAAATAAGTAATAGGTGTATTTTGCAGTACGTAAACTAAAGTGTTACCCATTTTTCATAATGGGTCAGCAGTCAGGGCATACATGATGCCCATATCTTCTCAGTGAGTGGGACAGCAGAGTTGAGAATTGACAGTGGGTACAGAAAAATGAACAGCTAGAAAAAAAGGCTATAGCTTGATGCCAAAAACATCTTTAGACCTCATTTGGTGGATCCAGGTGAAGTGCTGCTACCACTACTTCATGTAAAGCTTGGTTTAATGAAACAGTTTTATGGATTTATGCATAATGTTTTTGTGTTTGTCTGGGATTAAAAGGAAAGAAGGCATTTTTGCTGTACCTGATATTGTGTTCATAACAACTACTTCTGAACGCTGTCATGAAAAACTTTCCTCCATCTTCAAAGAAGGCAGTCACAGAGCCCAGATGAGAATGCAGAAGTTTTTTTTTTATTTGCACAGAATTATGCTCAAACATCTCAGTCCATGAAGTGAGCAATCAATTAAACAGTTCATCTGCTTTTACACTTTTCTCTGATTACATCACCTCATATAATACATCACATCATCTCACTCTTAATATGCAGAACTTTATTACCTCCTCCAATCAACTAATGGCATCAGTAACTTCTGACTCCTATTATTCCAAGCACAGCTTCATTGAAAGGACTGGTTTAGTGGATTGTCGTACTGATCTTTGCCCTGGTTCATGGAAGTGGGTGTATGGGCTTTCCCATCAGTTTTTATCCCCACTTTCTGGAGGAGTATTTGTTACCCATTTACCTTATTCTAACCTTGGAAAATTAAATTGGTAGCTTCTCTAAGACGAGGCAGTGACCTTGAGCGCTTTCAGCTTTAAATTACATTTAGTTAACCCTTGAGTTACACTCAATCCTTTTCCTTGTGTTTAATAATTCATTCTGTTATAACTTATATATACTCAGCAAAAAAAGAAACGTCCCTTTTTCAGGACTGTGTATTTCAACAATAATGTTTTAAAAATCCAAATAACTTTACAGATCTTCATTGTAAATTGTTTAAACAATGTTTTCCATGCATGTTCAATTAACCATAATCAATTAATTAACATGCACCTGTGGAATGGTCGTTAAGACCTTAACAGCTTACAGAAAGTAGGCATTTAAGGTCACAGTTCTAAAAACGCAGGACACTAAAGAGACTTGTCTACCGACTGTGAAAAACACCCAAAGAAAGATGCCCAGGGTCCCTGCTCATCTGCGTGAACGTGCATTAGGCATGCTGCAGGGAGGCATGAGGACTGCTGATGTGGCTAGGGCAATAAATTGCCATGTCCACACTGTGAGACGCCTAAGACAGCGCTACAGGGAGACAGGAAGGACAGCTGATCATCCTCGCAGTGGAAGACCACGTGTAACAACACCTGCACAGGATCGGTACATCCGAATATCACACCTGCGTGACAGGTACAGGATGGCCACAACAACTGCCCGAGTCACACCAGGAACACACAATCCCTCCATCAGTGCTTAGACTGTCCGCAATAGGCTGAGAGAGGCTGGACTGAGGGCTTGCAGGCCTGTTGTAAGGCAGGTCCTTACCAGACATCACCAGCAACAACGCCGTCTATGGGCACAAACCCACCTTCGCTGGACCAGACAGGAGTGGCAAAAAGTGCGTGAGTTTCTGCATGACAGCAATGTCAGTGTTCTGCCATGGCCAGCGAAGAGCCCAGATCTCAATCCCATTGAGCAGGTCTGGGGCCTGTTGGATCGCAGGGTGAGGGCTAGGGCCATTCCCCCCAGAAATGTCCAGGAACTTGCAGGTGCCTTGGTGGAAGAGTGGGGTAACATCTCACAGCAAGAACTGACAAATCTGGTCCAGTCCATGAGGAGGAGATGCACTGCAGTACTTCAAGCAGCTGGTGGCCACACCAGATACTGACTGGTACTTTTGATTTTGAGCCTCCCTTCATTCAGGGACACATTGTGAAACATTTTTAGTTTATGTCTTATGGTGTTGACTCTTTTAGTGTTCATACAAATATTTACACATTAAGTCTACTGAAAGTAAAAACAGTTGAAAGTCAGAGGACGTTTCTTTTTTTGCTGAGTATATATATGTTTTCCTCAGCTGTCTGAAGAAGTCTGTGTGGCAACGCACCAAGTGACCAAAGTGTGTGTGAACTATGCATTGAGACTAGTAAGTTGCCTTGTGATGTTAAATATTTAACGTAGGCTTCATTAAAATAAATGCCGTTTCTACATTCACTAATGCAATCGCTTGTAGCTGTTGTGTAATAAGCTGTTCTCTTGTTTTGATTTTGCAATCCCACTGTCTTCCCACATCTCCTTACTCTAATTATGTATCTTTGCAACCTTCTGTTTCCAAGTGTGAAATTTCTGCTTGACTGAGACACAAAACTGTGCTTCCCATATGTATGTTATCAGTGGGTGTGTGTCTCTGTCAAATGGAGGTAATAATCAGCCCAACTGAAGATTTGGTACTTGGAAAACCAAAACACATCTTACTGTTTTCGTCAGACTGTTTCATGAAAGAAAAAAAACCTAATAATAATAAAAATAATAAATAAATAATTATGGATCACAAGAATAAAACAGGAGTAAATAACATAGCACAATACAAGGATCCAAGTTTCTACTTATGCAGCACAAGCTGGAAAAAGCCCTTATTATGAATGACCTTGGTATTGAAATCTTTGATCAACAAAACATTGGTCCAAAACTACGTACCAGACCACCAGTTCTCAGGTTCAGTTTTGGGGTCTCCTGTAGTTTAAAATTTGTTGTTTTAACCAGTTGCATAATCACTGAGTGACTTTTACCTTTAATTGCTCTCATTTGGAACTTGGGGTGAATTTTTGGTTCTCATTGACTAATTTCAAGAGCATGTGGGACTCCACCAGGACTGCCCTCTGTCACCACTTCTGTTAATAATTTTAATAGAGAAAAATTCTAGGTGCAGTCAAGCAGTGGAGGGCTGTCCTGTCTAGTGACCACAGGATCATGTCTCTGCTTTGTTGATGTGGTCCTGCTGGGTTTATCATATTGTGACCTCAGAGGAGCACTGGGCTGGTTTCCAGCTGGCCTGAGGATGAACACCTCTATGTCCGTGGTCATTTTTCTCAGCTGGAAAAAAAATGGAGTGCTTCTCTTAAGGTTAGGGATGATGTGCTGCCTCAAACAGAGGAGTTTAAGTATCTCAAGGTCTTGTTCATGAGTGAGAGAAGAAGGTAGGAGGACATCGACAGTGAATTGAAGTGGCATCTGCAGTCATGCTGATGTTGTAACAGTCAATCATAGAGAAGTGAGAGGTGAGTGTTTTTTTCTGTCCTCCCTGGCCATCGGACCTTACTTTTATTCTATGTTAATTAGTGTTCTCTGATTTTAATTCTTACTTTGTCTCTTTTCTCTTTCTTCATCATGTAAAGCACTTTGAGCTACATTATTTGTATGAAAATGTGCTATATAAATAAATGTTGTTGATGTTGTTCCCTTACCAGTCGATCTAACAAGATCAAGACTACAAGTGGCAGAAATGAGCATCCCTTGCAGGGTGACAGTGCACAGGGTTACAGATAGGGTGAAGAGCGCAAACATTCAGAAGGAACTCAAAGTAGAACTTCTCTGTGTCGTAAGGAGTCAGTTAGGGTGCTCCAAGCATCTGAATAAGACGCCTTCTGGATGCCTACCTTCAGAGGTGTCTCAGGCATGTCCAACTGAGATGAGAAGAGACTTCAGGGCACACCCAGGACACTCTGGAGAGATAACATCTCTCAGCTGACCTTGGAGCTTCTTGATATTCCTCTGGAGAAGCTGGAGGAAGGGGGTGGGAAAATCGAAATCTGGGCATCTTTTTGTGACCCGGACCCAGATAACTTGCTTAACATGATTTAATGGTTTGTTTAATTATTTGTTCTTTTACTTCTTCTTATATTTTGCATCCTGAAAAGTGCATTAGTGTAAGCTTTTTATTTTTAAGGGAATGTTTTGTATGTATGTATGTATGTATGTATGTATGAGTGGAAAACATTGTTCTGCTGTTATGGACAATTTTGGATACTTATTTTATTCCCTTATTTTAGTTGTAACTTGAGTAATTGTGTTTTGTTTTTATTTTTATTTTATTTTTTCTGCACTGGAAAATTGCACCTAAAAAATTTCGTTGTACAATGTCTCATTGCTACAATGACAATAAAGATTTAGATTTTTTTTAATTTTGTTTGCCATATCTTTTGACACTATCATCCATCCACCCTTCCATTATCCAACCTGCTATATCCTAACTACAGGGTCACGGGGTTCTGCTGGAGCCAATCCCAGCCAACACAGGGCGCAAGGCAGGAAACAAACCCCGGGCAGGGTGCCAGCCCACTGCAGGGCACACACACACACACCAAGTACACACTAGGGACAATTTAGGATCGCCAATGCACCTAACCTGCATGTCTTTGGACTGTGGGAGAAAACCAGAGGACCCAGTGGAAACCCATGCAGACACGGGGAGAACATGGAAACTCCACGCAGGGAGGACCCGGGAAGTGAACCTGGGTCTCCTAACTGCGAGGCAGCAGCGCTACCCACCGCGCCACCCTGACACTATCATTTTCCTTTAAATTCACTTTTTCTTTGGAGTTAACGTTCATAAATGTACCCGAATTCGCAAGAGAAACTGACTACTAAAGGGCAACTAAGTGGACAATAATAAAACACCATGGTCTATGTGTCTAGTCCCTTTAAGCAATCTGATTGGTCAGTTTGGCTTTTTGTAATGTGACGAAAGAGGAATTACGAGTTTGAGTAAAAGGCATGTGAGGCTTGCTGAGAGAGTTGCCTTCGAAGATGGGAAGTATAAAACTAGACAAGAGGCGAGAAAAGCCCCTCAAAATTAATGTCAGAGTCTGAGACATAGGATATACGGGAACGTTTGGTGAGAGACAGGCCTCCGTTTAAGAGATGTTCATACACGCAAATGCAGGGGAAAAGGCACTGAAGGTACACACAAGGCAAGAGATAACAAATATGTTTAATTATTCCATTAACTATCTTTAAGAGGTACTGTGGCTAGTAGCAGCACAATTATCAAGACAATGTAAAAACAATACCAAAAACAAAAAAATAATTCTTATGTATCTGAATTCCTGCTTTATTCAGTAAAAATCTTCATAACCCATTTGTAATTTCTGGATTTGGTAGGGATGAAAACCTACAGTGATTTGGACATCCAGGAGTGAACTTGAGAACCACTTCACATGAATATTAGAACAAGCCTGTTAAGAAAAGTCCGGTAGGAGCTGATCTTAGAAAGTTAGTGCTTTTAGTTAAACTCATATTAATGTGTGCTTAATTTGAATAGAGTATAATTTTCTCTCAGAGCTATAGATTATCCTATAGACTTTTAACCCTGTAAGTTAACATGAGATAGGACTTTCTTAACTATAGCTGTGATGCAGTGTGTTAATTAAGTCAGTGTGTGTTTTGGAATTAATCCCATTGCTAGCATGGACTGAAAGACCCATTTTCAGTTTGTGAATGGGATAAGCCTACAGCTTTTTGACCATTTAGAAATGGTTCAACTATACTGCTGAAAAAAATTAAAGGAATCCCGTTTATTGAGAGTATAGAATCAGGTCAGTGAAACTTGTGGGCTATTGATCTGGTCAGTTAAGTAGCAGAGAGGCAACAATGAAACAACCCATAAAAACAGGAATGAATGGTTTAACAGGTGGAGGGAGGCCACTGACATTTTTCCCTCCTCATCTGTTTTGTCACTTGTTTTGCATTTGTCTACGGTCAGTGTTGCTACTGGTAGCATGAGGCCATACCTGGACCCTACAGAGGTTGCACAGGTCGTCCAACTTCTCCAGGATGGCACATCAATATGTGCCATTGCCAGAAGGTTTGCTGTGCCTCCCAGCACAGTCTCAAGGGCATGGAGGAGATTCCAGGAGACAGGCAGTTACTCTAGGAGAGCTGGACAGGGCTGTGGAAGGTCCTTAACCCATCAGCAGGACTGTCTGGTATCTGGTTCTTTGGGCAAGGAGGAACAGGATGAGCATGCCAGAGCCTACAAAATGACCTCCTGCAGGCAGGCCACTGATTTGAATGTCTCTTACCAAACAATCAGAAACAGACTTTACGAGGGTGGCCTTAGGGCCCAACATCCTCTAGTGGGCACCATGGAGCTTGATTGGCATTTGCCATAGAATACCAGAATTGGCAGGTCCAGCACTGGCACCCTGTGCTTTTCACAGATGAGAGCAGGTTCACCCTGAGCACATGTGGCAGATGTGAAAGGGTCTGGAGAATATGTGGATAACGTTATTCTGCCCGTAATATCATTCAGCATGACCGGTTTGGTGGTGGGTCAGCGATGGTCTGGGGTGGCATATCCATGGAGGGATGCACAGACCTCTACAGGCCAGACAATGGCACCTTGACTGCCATTAGATATCGGGATGAAATACTTGGATCCATTGTCAGACCCTATGCTGGTGCAGTGAGTCCTGGGTTCCTCCTGGTGCACGACAATGCCCAGCCTCATGTGATGAGAGTATGAAGGCAGTTCCTGGAGGATGAAGGAACTGATACCATTGACTGGCCCCAACGCTCTGCTCGCTTGACCTAAATCCAATAGAACTCCTCTGGGACATTATGTTTTGATCCATCTAACGCCTCAGCCTGTCCAGGAGCTCAGTGATGCCCTGGTCCAGATCTGGGAGGAGATCCTCCAGGACACCATCCATCATCTCATTAGGAGCATACAAACTACTGAGTATGATTTGGAGTTGTTGCAATGAAATTTCGACAAAATGGACTCGCCTGATTGCTGTATCATTTTTTCCCTTTGATTTTTGGGGTGTCTTTGAATTCAGCCCTCTGTAGGTTGATCATTTTCATTTCCATTAAACGATGTGGCATCCTTTCATTCATAACACATTACCCAGTCCATATCAGTTGTGGTCGATAGGGGCGCTCTCGCTCCCTTGAACCCCTGTCCACGACTCCAAACACCAGGTAAAAGTCCAAATATTGACTTTATTAATATTCCACAGTGCACAAAGCACACTCTCCACCACTATAGTCATGAATCACAAACACTAATCACAATAAACTAATCCTCCAGCTCCCAGACGCGTTGCCACCCTTCCACCCAGCTCAGCTCGCCATCTGGGAGCTCCCACAGTCCTTTTATATCTCCTGACCCGGAAGTGTTCTCCATCCCCAGTCCATGTGACTTTCAATCCCTTCCGGGTCAGGTATGAGTTCTTTTCTTCATCCCGGAAGCCCATCGCTCTTCCTATGACGAACTTCCGGGTCATAGGGCACAAATGAGTCCTCGGTCCTCCCTGCAGCACCCTCTTGCGGCCCCTGAGGTATCCAGCAGGGCTGAGGATAAAAACTACAGCGTCCATGATTCCCTGCTGGTCTTCGGGGCACCTCCATACTGCAGGGAGAGCTCCATCTGGCGGCCTGGGGGTATTGGCCGGGATGATAAGCCGGCCAAATATCACAGTATAGATATCCAGCAGGATTTTTTCCCATTGTGATCTGATGTGTTTTCAAAGTGTTCCTTTAATTTTTTTGAGCAGTTTATATTAGAAAACTTAAAGAAACAAACAAGATATACAAGCTGTCAATGATGAGACAAACACCTACAAAAAGGTTTGAGGCAGCCACCCGTATAATGGTTCCTGGCTGCAAAACAGTTGAATTTAGTATACAGTTGTGTGCAGGTTCGACTCCAAAACAGGACTGCTTATATGAGGCAAAGGTGGCGGCTTTAAGGGATAGTAGAGGAAGTGACATCATCTGACCCAGAACTGAAAGTTGCGTCATTGGGACCATGACCGGAAGTGACGTCTTTGGGACCGGAAATGACATCCTTGGGGTCGTTACCGGAAGTGACGTCACCAAGGCTGGACGGGCCTTCCAATAACTGGTCAGCAGTGGAAAGAGAGCAGGGATTAGTGCACCCTCATTCGAGCCCTTTAGTTGCCTCCCATGCGTACATGTTTGTCAAAGCCTTAAACAGAACTTTTCTTAAACCAGAACATTTCTTTGCTTTGCAATACCAATTTTTTCTCAATTTTTGTGTGAACTGTTTTATTTTGAATTTTTTTCTAAAGTTTTTTAAAACGAAGGTATTTTGCCTCTGGAATCATTTCAATATGTCAAGCTATTGCCAGAATCCCATAAAGCAAAACTAAAGCTGCAGATCTTTGGTAATTTTGGATAAACGCAGCTACAATACAATTTTGCAAAATCTAGCTTGTCAAGCTCTTTGCCAAAATTATATGAAATGCAGTAAGTTTAAAAGGTTCCAAAAGGATTACTAGCCACCACATTACTGGGAAACTTATTCCATGTTTCCGTGGTCATGTGAAGAAAAACTTTCTAACATTTGTACGAAAATGTACCCTTACCAAGTTTACCTCTAAGACCCAAGGTCCTGGTTGAACTGGTCATTTCAAACATACTTCATATATTTGTAATTTTCATAACTTCAGTCATGTTACTCCTGATTCTCCATTTGATGAAGTGAAGCACATTCAATTCCTTCAATCTCCTCTCATCTCTATATATATAAAATCCAACATCTGTCTGCTTGTATGTCTGTCCTCTTTTCAGGAGAGAGCTACTTAACAGATTTAGATCTTTTTTTTTCTATAATTTGTTTGAACATTCCAGTTGATTTGCAACTTCTCTCATTGCGGTAAATATCATAGTTCGCGTGTGGTACCGATCCTCACTCATGCGCCAGGCCTCTGTTTGAATTGGTCTACCTCTTGCCACGTGTTGGAGCATATATTGCCTCTGCTTAGCTAGCGATACCTGTTTGTTGAGAAGACATTATCATCTACAGATTGCTAAGGAATAACGTTTAACGTTTTGGAGAGAGTCATCAGAGTTAGGTGTGTTTTAGAATGTAGCTGCTGATTGACACAAATATCACGGCCATTTGCTTTTCTCCCCAAGTCGGGGACGCTCTCTCATCAGAGCTGAACATGATCAGATACAGTGCCAGCGTTTGACATTGGTGCATACTTACCTTCTGCTTGGCCAGAATTACATTTTTTTACATGTTTTTATTGATTTTTAAAGTTTCACTACGTGGGACAGCTAGTAGCTCATATATTTCAGTCCTGGAATCAGTCTAGAAGAGTTTTCAAGACTTAAAACACCTAGTAATATTATCAGCTTCTACGTTTGTAATACGAGGATAAATCAAAAGGTAAAGGCAATTGGAAAATTACGCAGGAGTGGCAACAGACAGAAGCTAGCACAATACAACATCTTTGCAATGGCTTATGGGTAGTTTGAACACAAACACACAGCTCAGTTAATTTAGTTGAAGCCAAGCTCAAATGAACATGAATGCTCGTCTGGGAGATCGTACCACTGTTGAACAACACGCTAAAGAGATTTCTTTAGGCACAGGCAGTGAAATCTACTGAAATTCACTGAAGATGTTGTCTCAGGAGTCAATAGAAAGTTTATGAATAGGTTGAGAGGTTTAAAGCAGGAAGAACAAGTGTAACTGAAAAAAGCTAGATCTGGTCATCAACATCACACACACAAGATTACATTGACTTGGCGAATGCCATCATCAGAGAAGACCTACGGAATACGTTGTCCACTGTTGTTGTACATTAAGATATCAGCTGTGGATCTACATACCACACCATGCATGATGACCTGGGGCACTGTAAAGTTTGTGGAAGATGGGTGCCCAAACAGCTTACTGATCTACACAAGTAAAAGCACATGGAGGTTGTGACCCAGTTTCTGAAACATTATGAAGAAGATCTGAGTGTTTAGGAGTGGATTGTCACCAGAGATGAGACATGGGTCCATCACGTGAGAAAGTAATACAATACAATACAATTTATTTTTGTATAGCCCAAAATCACGAGAAGAGTGCTGCAATGGGCTTTAACAGGCCCTGTCTTTTGACGGCCCCCGCAGCCTTGAGTCTCTAAGAAGACAAGAAAAAACTCCCAAAAAACCCTTGTAGTGAAAAAAATGGAAGAAACCTTGGGAAAGGCAGTTCAAAGAGAGACCCCTTTCCAGGTATGTTGGGCGTGCAGTGGGTGTCAAAAAGAAGGGGGCCAACACAATACAATACACAGAACAAATCCTCAATACAGCATAAAAATAAAAAAAAAATTACAATATGGAGCAAACTTTAACAGTAGATGATATTACATAATATGATTTGGATTTGTTTAGAGTCCTGGAGACCTCAGCAATCAAGCTGCCTCCCCAAATTGGCCATTCCACAGCTGAAACAGCCAATCCGATGAAAGGACCCCTCTACTCAATGATCCCTGCAATCTTTCATCAGAGATGACTTTACCTTAGGCAGGCAAAACAACTTGGCAGGTGGGCCGTGGCACCAAGTGTCACATTTGAGTACCGAGAAGAGAAACAGAAGAGGTGAGGGTCAATAACAAATTCTAACTATCATGTTACTTATGTTTTAGTGCTAATGACTAACAACAGGGATGCAGTTTGTACAGTTAATGTGCTAAGCTGAAGTAGTGAGTCTTCAGCCAGGATTTGAAAGCTGAGACCAAAGGGGCATCTCTTATAGTAGCAGGCAGACCATTCCACAGTTTAGGGGCCCTGTAACTAAAAGCTCGACCTCCCACTGTTATTTTATTAATCCTTGGAATTAAGTAAGAGACAAAGCATGCAGTGGAAAAGAAGAAATTCAAATGACAGCCCTCCACCAAGAAAGTCCTGATGACCTTCTTTTAGGACATGAAGGGTTCTATTCTGGAACATTTTTAGGCTCACTGAGAATCGATGACCAGTGCACTATGCTTAGAGAGAAACTGAAACCTGCAATTTGCAGTAAAGAAGAGCAATGCGGTCAAAAAAAAAGGTCTTATGATCTGCTTGAATGCCTTTTATTATTATAAAATGTTTGGGATGTGCCATCGGTTGGAATGACAGAGACATAGCAAATGGACAGAAAGAAAGATACACAGACATGTAACCTTTCTTTAAGGTGGATACTTTTTAAATGGTCAGACGTTTTTAGTGAATGTGTCTGGTCATCATCATCATGATCATCACTGTTATTATTATCAATAGCAGTAGCAGCTGTAGTGAGTGATACTTCAATCTAGACACAGAAACCGAGAAGGACCCTGTGTATATTTTACATTCTAAATGCTACGCCTGCTTTAGTAGGAGTTTCGAACAGAGAGAGAGGGGTCTTTTATGCTCCTGTTGAGATAAGGCTGTGCCCTTTTATCCTTTAGTCAAATGCTAATTTGAAAGCAAGATAAGACTTGAAAGCTTGTTTCTACTCCACAAGGCGGATGAAATGCCTTTATGGCTTTTGGTATGTAATTAGTTTGCTAGACCGTCACTTAATTTATGCTTAATTTGCAACAGAATGGTTATATAATAGAGAAACATTGTGAGAGAAATATGTAGGCCTGGATGGCATCCAGAAATGAATGGATGCGTTGTAATGATTTCACAACAGATGCAGCAAAGCACTGCTCACACTATTTCATATCATTTAGCATAAGAATGTAGAAACCAGTGAAGACAAATTTCTTCATAAATTTCAGTTCCAGTGTTGAACCTCAAAGGGAAAATTGCAAATATAGCTTAGCGGCTGATTGCATTTTTATGCATGAGCCTTGCATCTTCATTTTATGCTTTTTCAGGCTCTCTTCTCTAACAATTGATGGAACATGACAGCGAAAAAGTGTGCATGTGATGTACTGAACAAGTTAGTACTGGATTATCAATGCACACAGCAAGGACTGATGGGAACAGATATAAGGAAGGGGATATACTGAGTTCAAAAGTATAATTCTTTTTTGAGGCAATGGGTAAAAGTAGATAAAAATATTAAATAACACAGAAGCTACAGGAAATAAACGCCAGTGCCGAGTGCCAATATGGATTCTTTGCTCTTTATATCCTTTAAAGGACCACTTGCTGTTGCCACACTAGGTAGAATTCATTTATAGCTTTACCACTGTAAAAACCTCACATTGTTCCAGTGTGGTGCTGAGGTGTCGCCCACTGCCCGCGGGTCCCAATCCAGAAGGTTCTGTGTGTGGTTGGTGTGGCAATGTGCTATCAGCGCTCGCTCCCAACCTTTACAGGCTTGACATTTTCTTGGCTCCCCTGCAGCTGACTCTTTACATGATGGAATGCCAGCTCATACTGTTGGACTCATCCCCAGGTTGATACAACATATCAGCACCATTGCATACCCCTCCTTTCAATGTCGCTGTAGCTCCTTGTAATGACACACAAACACTTCAAAATCACAGGGTGGTCTTTGTTTCCTAATGCAGTGACAAGTGGCTGATGACAAGGATACACTAGAACAAGCTAGACGAGAACAGGCCATCCAGCCCAACAAAGATCACCAGTCCTATCCACCTAATTCTTCTAAAATGACACCAAGTCGAGTTTTGAAAGTCCATAAAGTCCTACTGTCTACCACACTACTTGGTCGCGTATTCCAAGTGTCCATCATTCTTTGTGTAAAGGAAAACTTCCTAATGTTTGTGTGAAATTCACCCTGCACAAGTTTCCAACTGTGTCCCCATGTTCTTGATGAACTCATTTTAAAGTCACCGTCTCGATCCACTGGACTAACTCCCTTCATAAGTTTAAACACCTTAGTCAGGTCTCCTCTTTATCTCATTTTGCTTAAACTGTAAAGGCTCGGCCCTTTTAATCTTTCCTCATAACTCATCCCCTGTAGCCTCAGAATCAGTCTAGTCGCTCTTCTTTGGACTTTTTCTAGTGCTGTTATGTCCTTTTTGTAGCCTGGAGACCCAAACTGCACCCAGGACTCCAGATGAGGCCTCACCAGTGTGATATAAAGCTTGAGAAGAACCTCTTGTGACTTTTACTCTACATATCAGGGCGCTATATAACCTGACATTCTGTTAACCTTCTTAATGGTTTCTGAACACTGTTTTACAGTTGATCATGTCAAGTCCACTATGACTCCTAAATCCTTCTCATAAGGTGTACTCTCGATTTTCAGACCTCCCATTGTATATTCAAATCTAACATTTTTACATCCTTGTGATGGTGTGGGTCTGGTTCTATGCTCCCTCTTCCAGTTTTGGGAGGCTCTGAAAACCAACATCATTGATAACATAACTGAATGAGCTCACAGATGGGGACAAAACACATGCTAAGCAACGGGAAGGAGCAAAGTGCAAAAGTGGCTTTATTAACAAAAAAAATCAAAATCGTGTCCAAAGTGCAGATCTCCAAATTCATAAATAATCCATAAAAACAATGTGTAAAATGTGGAGGTTAAA
Source organism: Polypterus bichir lapradei (assembly GCA_026402145.1). Lineage (NCBI taxonomy): Eukaryota > Metazoa > Chordata > Cladistia > Polypteriformes > Polypteridae > Polypterus > Polypterus bichir. The sequence goes on along the minus strand of JANRMT010062796.1, from coordinate 106,531,698 downwards.
ATTGCCAATAAATACTTCAAATAAAAGTGAGGTTAAAATGGCTAGTAGGAATATGTCCATTAAAAATAAACCTTGGCCTAACCCTTCAAAACCAACCTCAGCCTAGCAACTAAGAAGATGCCTACTTGACAGGCAAAGCCTTGCATCTACACAATCAACAGATCCGGGTCCCTGCCACATCCATGGTTCAGGGCTCCCGATCCGGACCCAGGCTAAGGTCCATCCCATCCATGGATACGGAAAGGCTCTCTTTCGAAACCTCTGTCACCAGCTCCCTCTGCATTCCCAGACTTAAACGGCAAGAAGCACAACACCTGATTACTTTAGCTCCCTGTAAATGCTCAGTTAGAGTAATCCAACGCCGCACGCCTGAGTGCCGGCCACACACACTCCTCTCCGGGCTGTCTGCTTCCTCTCTCTCACACCTGCTCTGTCACTCTTGCCTTCCTCTTTTGGTAACCACCTTTCACACTTTTTATTTTCACCATTTCGTTTCTTTTTTTCTCTTCGCTTTCTTTGTTTTTTTTTTCCCATCTCCTATGCGGGCCTGTACTTTTACGGCTCCGTGGGCGCAGTATCTCAATCACATACCGCAGGAAGCTGATGAAGCAATTGAGAAAGATTGCACCCTAACGTGAAGGTTCAGCTCACCCCAATTACCTCATCAATTTCCCAGAGCTGTGCGAGCATGCCCATGGAGACTGACATGGCCATTCGTTGGGAGCCACACATTACTAAACCGTATATAATGCTTTACTTTTACTTACGTTAAATTTTATCTGCCCAAGCCTGTATGCTGTCTAGTTCCATCTGTAATGATTTAACAGGTTTGATGTTACTTTGGAAGAATTAAATGAATAGGCCTGATGAGCTTTGTTGGGCTGAATGGCCTATTCTCATCTAGATTGTTCTAATGTTCTAACATCCTTCATGAAAACCTACTCTGGACCGAAGGCTCACCTACCAAGGTACAAGATTTTTTATTTAGATATTTTTACACTAGAAAACACAAAATGTGACTTCTCAGGTGCATCCAACAACAGACATAAAGAAATAAAAAAAAAACAAAGCAAATGGAGACAAGATAGGTTTCCAACAAGACAATGACCCTAAGTACAAAGCAAGGAGAGCACGGTAGTGGCATAGGGGCAACTCTGGGAATCCTCATTAGTGGCTCAGCCGGAAATCAGCTTTGTCATTCTGGGGAATCGACTGCTGCATGATGAGGGAAAACATGAATTTTAATGATTTTAACACAAGGCTGCAAAATAACACAATGTGAGAAAACGTGGAGGGTTTGAAAACTTACTGAATATGCTGTAATAGAGATGAAAAGCGCTATAGTTTAGAAGAATGAAATTTAAAGGGCTGCCAAATTAGAGTCAGCATTTGAAATGAGGCTGAAGAGCCGTGATGGTAATCCAATCTTCTCCAATGCTGCTGCTGGTCTCTGACATACTGTCTGTTAAATTTATGTCTAGGTCAACACTATGGTTATCATATCCACTAGGTAGTACTAACTCATTTTAATCTGATTTTTATCTGGGAATACTGGGTACCACCTTACTTGAGTCATTTTGGAATAATGATGGAGACCACACTAGATATCCATTACAATCTGCAGTACTAACCAAGCCACCAATTTGGATGCCCAGCTGGACAAAGTTCCCCACAGTTGGATTCATAGCTTTCTCCTAATGCATTTGCTTCCCAGATGTTTATTTTCTTTGCCTTTGGAGTTTCCGAGATTTCTGTTCTTGTTTGCCAAGTTAAATGAACTATAATAGGCATCTGGCATATGTTGTTATATACCAGTTTTATGTTTTATTATTTCTGATAATGTTTGTGCTGCTTTGCATTTCACAATCTGTCTAGCACACCGTGCCAACTTACATTGAAGGGCACAATATAAAACTGAGTGGAAACAAATTAATATTGCGATGCTGGGAGAGAACAAATAGATTGTGCTTAGTCTGTCAGATAATAGAGAAGTTCAGCTGAGCTATTAAACACGCCATCCTCAATTTTTCTTGTTTTAATAATACAAGTTTATAAAGACCCTTTCCTATAAATCTAATAAAACCCCCTGATAGCTCACAGTATTTCTTCTTCTATGGCACCAGTACATTAACCACAATTGAGTACACTAAATCAAACCCAATGGCTCTTCTTTTGGATCTTCAGCTTACCTCAAGAACGTTTTTCATCATCCACTGTCATCATTCTTGGAGTCCCACTTGGAACAACGTTATATTTTTGACATTCACATCTGTTGTGATATCAGAAATTCCTTGAAGCAGCATTGGGACAAGATAAAATAAGTAGTGTTGATCTGTTTTTGCTGAAAATTTGCTGGATTCGCCAGTGACCTTTAAGGGTCATTGCAGCACCCCAATCCCCAAACACTACCACACTAGACCAGTCCTTGTTTCAAATAACAGATTTATTAAAACTAGAATCCCGAAGCTTACGAAAAAACTTGTAATCCCGGGCCATCTTAATTTCCTTCGCATCTCTCATCAGTGTCTTTTGTGTTATAAATGTGTCAATCAGCACAAGCAGCAAGCAGCCTGCTATCCCATCACCCCACCAACGGAGCTCAACTGGGACAAGCTCAAGCCTTGTTTATCTGCGTGTGAGGTGCCAGGAGTTGTAGAGGGTAAATAATATATCGTTATTTGGATCACATGCATTTCATTTGTGTTCCGTGTCTACAACAATCTGGGTAAGTGTAGGATGACAGAATATGCAAGGCAAGAAATGTTGAACACATACTTAAAACAGAAACTGTTTCCATGTTATAGAACTAATGACAAAATGTTGACAAGAAGTGTATAATGTGTGAAGACTGAAGTCCACATAACAAATAAACACCTTCACAAAAGTTACACGTATAACAAAATTCTGACGGTGTATGTGCCCAAAGTCTGACTGCTTTCTCTGTATCATTGCTCATGTACTGAAGTGTCAGTATGGCACTGCCAGATCTAAACACTAGCGTGGAGTGTCCCTCACATACAGAAGTGTCTACAGCTGCAGGTGGAAGCTACCATTGCACTTTACATAACCGATCTTTTCCTGAATAAGGAGTGACATTGCACGTGTAGTTTGTCAGCATACACGTATCGATCAAACACAGGATGCAGTCTACTTGTGACAGTCTACTTGTGTACACTGTAGGAAGATAAGTAAATAAATCAAGGTAAACAACATTCGATCATACTTTTATATGAGTAACATATAAATGTTTTTCATATAAAGACCATCACAAAACATAATCGCAAACAGAAATTTGCATGATACCTTGGTGAGCTCTTTAAGCCCTGCTGTTTCGTTGAAGGATAGGTGTGGGGCAGACTGACTGACAGGATGACGCCCGACCTGTTCCTGCAACCAAATGGTGCCAATCTTTCTCCTTTATGCCTGGTGTAGCTGTGTTGTTTTTATATGTGAGTGGACATTTCTTACTGGAGAGGTCTCCTGTTCTCTTTTTTCAATGTAGAACCCTCATCCTAACCAGAGTTCACCTTTCTTATAGCATGTCTTTATTTGAAAACAGCAGTGTCAGATCAGGGGGAGCATGAATGTCCCTAAGGAAACTCAAAACGATAAATCTAGGAAACACCCAGAATTGAACTGTCAGCCACTTGATTACGAGTCAGCAGTTCTTAATGCTGCACCACCCAAGTGGTCATGCTAGCGTCACACACTAACCCGATTTCTTTTTTTCTTTAGTTATAGTCTTGAATAAAAGTGCACTTGTTTTGTTATACGTGCACTTTTTGTGAAAATGTTCATTTGATATTTGGATTTCAGTCTTCACACATTAAACACCTGTCTACATTTTGTCATTAGTACTATAAAACGAAAAAAGTTTGTTTTAGTTATGTGTTTAACATTTCTTCCCTCGCATTTCCTGTCATCCTTCATTTACCCAGATAGATACGGAACACACATGAAATGCATGTATTCCAAATAACAATATATTATTTACCCTCTACAACTCCAGTCACATCGCATCCAGATAAACAAGGCTTGAGCTGAGAGAGCTTTTTGCCCGAGATGAGCTCCATCATGGTGAGTGATGGGACAGCAGGCTGTTTGATCCTTGTGCTGATCAGCACTTTTACAAAACAAAAGATGTTAATGGAAAGGTGCGAAGGAATTTAAAGTGGCCTGGGATTATGAGTTTTTGTGTAGGCTTCAGGGATTTTAGTGTTAACAGTTCTTTAACAATACCTCTCTCCTTATTCCTCTCTCTTGTTCCTCCACTCCTCCCAGGCGATGTTGCCTGTCTCCATTCCTGGCTCCGACTTGCATGGATGTGGCAGAGAAGTTCCTTTTATCTTGGAGCTGGAAGCACTTTTGCTGTTAGGGTGTAGGGTATCTGTGTGGTAATCTTAGCATGGGTGTGCTGCCATCTAGCATATTGGAGGAGCCACTGCTCTGAATCTAACATCTTCACCCTATTCCTCAATTAACTTTTCCTCCCACCCAGGTAATGAATCATATCCTGTCCCAGTTGGGACACCAGCCCGTGCCTGCCATCCATTACACCTTCTTCACAGATTGTTTCACAAAAAAATTCCCTGTGTGTCCGGTTGATGAAGATTGGGGTGTGCCTGCAGCTTTTGGATTCCCTATAGTGTACATGGAGCTGCTTGATCTTCATGATGTTCAAGGCCAGGTTATTGTTGGTACGCCATGCCATCAGGTGCTTTACCTCTTCTCTGTAGGCTGACCCAATGCTGTAACTGATGAGGCCTACTATCATGGTAAATGTATCGATTGTGTCAGATCCATGTATGGGAACAAAGTCATGAGGGAAGATGGAGTAGAGTACAGGGCTCAGCACACAGCCCTGTGGGACACCAGAGTTCAGGCCCTCGCTAATAATTAGCAGGTTCCAAGCCTGCACAAATATATTTCACACTTTGTTGGTGATCACAACATGATTATGTTTTTGAAAACACTTGAATGTACGCCAAAAGCAAAAACTTACAATAAAACAAAAGCAAAGTTTGAAAGGAATGTCTCAAAATGAAGAACAGGAAAATAAAAACAATTAATGGTCTAGAAGATTAGCAGATCATGCTGCAAGAAATCTGAAACGAACCAAGGAGCAAACAGTTTTCTCCAGTAGGTATCGAGAAAAAAAATAGTAAAAGAATCATTCAAGATAAACATTTAAAATTATTGGAGACGAGAAACAATTAGTGAAATAAATAAATACATTTATGACATAACATAATTTTGTGCGTCCCACTGAATTTATTTAAGGGTCATGGGGCTGCAGCCTATTCCAGCCACCTGTAATGCTCCATTGGATTAAGTGGGTTTCCTCTCACTGGTACTGTGTAACAGTAATTATTTCTATGATTTACTTCTTCAATTTTCCACTATTTACTGAGTTATCCAGGATCATATTTTGGTTATTAAAGTCATCTGTAACTATGACATCTGCATCATTCCCTTTTTGGTATTATTATAAAGCTGCTTAATTGAACTAGTCTCTGCACTGGAGGTCTCTTACAGACATTATACCCATGTTTATCATTGTCCTTTTCTAACCCAAATATTCTCACTAAGATGCTGTTTATCTCCATTTAATATGACACCATATTTCAATTTTCTTCAGTGTACGTGATTTGTTTAACTGTGCGGAGAACGAGATAAACAGAACCTGAAACTCGATCAGATTATGTTAGATAAGGTAGACTTTATTATCCCAGAGGGAAATTTGTTTGCAGCTGGAAATACTTTGTACAATACATGAGGCACTGATATGAGAGCTACAAGAAAATAAGTAAAAACACAACAACTTACAACCAGTGTTATCATAAGAGCATTAGAAATTTGACAAATGAGAGGAGACCATGCATTCCATCTAGCCAAATTGTTTACTAATAGCTAAATTGTCCTTGTATCTCATCCAGAATATCCTTAAAGTTGTCAAGGTTTCTGCTTCAACTTCATGTTTTGGATTCTCACAACTCTGTGCAAAGAAGAGCTTCCTGGCTTTAGTTTTAAATGCACCTCCCCAGGTGTTATCATAAATACACCCATTCAAGATTAGTACATTGAAGAATAATTACCTTTTACAGTTGGGACCACCAGGGGACACTGCAGTACCCTTAACCCCAGATGCAACCTCACAGACAAAAGTCTGAGTATAAATAAAAGGTTTATTGACAATAATACCCTAAAGAAAGGTGGCAAAAGTGGCAAAAGCAAACAAAATTCTTCTCTCTGTCTCTCTCTTTCTTTCTTTTCCTCCACTCCTCCTGGGTGAGCTTTATCCCACAAATGGCACACCACAAACATACAGATAGATAGATAGATAGATAGATAGATAGATAGATAGATAGATAGA
>JANRMT010062796.1:106468661-106525315 GCA_026402145.1 Polypterus bichir lapradei | reverse complement strand
GATAGATAGATAGATAGATAGATAGATAGATAGATAGATAGATAGATCTTAGAACTTTATTTGTCCATTTACATCCTCTTTTGCCTTATCTGCTTTATTCCTCCCTTTTTTCTAACTGTCCCAAAGCACATAAGTCCCAAAAGCACTTTCAAAAATGTCCACTAGAGGGGGAATTCCTGTTAAAAACCCCAGCTAGATGAAAAAAATAAATCTTTATAGAATCTATAGAGTCTTTATAAAATAAAACGTTTATTTCATAAAAAAATGTTCTTCAATAATTATGAAGCTCCATGGTTCACAAAGGAGCTAGGATTTACCCAAAACAATTAAGCAATCCTATACAATCAATAGTCAAAATGCAAAATTCCAAATATAGTTAAAATACAAAGTGAAATGTCAAAAATCCAGTAACCACAAAGCACATTTGAATTCACAAAAGGCACCAGACCTCACCACTCCTAAGCGCATTTGAAACTTCAGGGCACTTCGGGAGCTCCTGAAGATTAAGAAGGTGGATGGTAGTTTCTTGCATTGAATTAATTACAGGTAGTCCCATCTCTTGGAAGACCATCCACAAGACACATCGAACATAACACAGGCTTAGATATAGATACTGTACATAAAATGTAAAGAATAATGCAAATTGTAAACAAAAGAAATCATAACAAATACAAAGAAATTAACAAAGACACAAAACAAGCATTTGAACTCCCCTGGCTGAGATATGACAAAGAGTTACTTTTTGTGAGAGCCCCAAGGTGCATTTAAAGAAAAGTCAGATAATTCCAGATATGTCGCATACAGTGTTAAATCATCAAGTAACCAGAGCAAATTATTATTGATTAAAGTACAGCAGCATAAATTGTTATTGCACCTGTTAATAAATAGTACATTACATATTCTATATTGTATTACATTAGTATATTGCACATTACCAATATAGCTTATTGCACATGTTCAATTAAAAATGATCTCAGACTGAGGAGATTCAGAGTTCTGAAAGTTTATGGCAGATGAGAAAAAGCTGTTTTTTAGTCTGTTTGTGCATATACGGATTGACCTAAAGCATCTGCCTGACGGGAGGAGTTCAAACAAAGAATTTCCAGGATGAGTTTTGTCCTTGAGAATTTTTTTGGCCCTTCTCATACAGCAAGTCTTATACAAGAGTTCAAGTGATGGCAGTTCAGTCCCAATAATGGCCTCTGCTGTTTTTACGACCCACTTCAGGGCTTCTTTAGCAGCCTTGGTGCAGCTGTTGTACCTGCAGGCCATCATGCAGTTAGGTAAGATGCTCTCTATAGACCGTCTATAGAAATTAACCAGCAGCTTCTGGAGGAGGTCAGCTCTCCTTAGCTTCCCGAGAAAATAGAGGCGTTGTTGGGCTTTGCCTATTATAGCCAAGTCATTGTCAGCCTAGGACATGTCCTCTGAGATGGTGACTCCTAGAAACTTAAAGCTGGAAACTCTCTCCACAGCATCTGCATTGATTGTTATCGGACTGTGATTGGTCTTTTTAGTTGTCCTAAAGTCCAGAATAACTTCTTTGGTCTTTTTGGTATTTAAGACCAGGTTGTTGGTGTTGCACCATGCTGTCAGATTCTGAACCTCTTCCCTATATGCAGCTTCATTGTTGTCTGTTACAAGCCCAATGACAGTTTTATCATCCGCAAATTTAACAATAATGTTTGATTGGTGGATGGGTTGGCAGAGTGCATAGACAAGGGGACTTAGTATACATCCTTGCAGCACACCAGTGATCAGGGTAAGGATGGAGGATGTGTGTTTGCCCATCCTGCCAGACTGGGGGCGGTTGGTGAGAAAATCCTGTAACCAGTTGCATATGGACAGATAAAGTCTTATTTTATAGAGTTTTTTGATCAGCTGGTTAGGTATGATGGTATTAAATGCAGAGCTGTAGTCAATGAAGAGCATCCTAACATAGGTGTTGGGCCTTTCCAGGTGCGAGAGGGCAGCATGTAGAGCCACACTGATGGCGTCCTCAGTTGATCTGTTTGACCGATAGGCAAACTAGTGTTGGTCTAGATCATCTGGGATGGAGGCTTTGATGTGGGTGATTACCAGTCATTCAAAGCACTTTGCGATGACAGGGGTGAGAGCGACTGGTCGAAGTTACAATGTATGATATAATTTAGATATTAATATATAAAGTTGCTGGGTAAATCTCTAAAAGATTTGTTTTTTGTTAGTGCTTTTTAGTGGGGTCTATTAAGTTTTCTGACAAAGATTTTTGCAGTATTGATTTGTTCAGTTAATATAGACTCCCTAGGTTTTGATCAGTGCTCATTTGCTGGTTTCTGATTCCATTACCCAGGTCTTATCCCATTCTAAAAATCTGGCACATGCTTTTTAGCAGCGAAAAAAAAAATACTTGTAGGTTGTATATTTAGGTGACTCTGATATGAACTTCCAATTTAAATACATGGCAACAAGGAGGTCCATTTCAGTGTATATGGCTGTTTTATCATCTTAGGGTCTTAACTTTGTTAAGGAAACCAACAAATATGTCCTCATATCCTTTCTAGGGGGCGACTGGCAGACAAACCCAGCCAGGACACCTAAGAAGTTGAAGGATGGGGGAAGGCAGCTTATTTAGGGCAGCTCCCCTGGATTGCAGTGGTGACCTGGATTCCCACAGGGCACCATGAGACTTGGAGTTATATATCTCAGCCATGTTGGGTACTGTGAGTCCTGCTAGGGGGTGCTGTGAAAATGGAGGAGCCGAATGGCATGAGGTTTCTATCTGACCCAGAAGTGCTTGCAAATCGTGTGGCCGGAAGAGCAGAAGCATTTCTGGGATGGCCAATATAAAATGACTTGCTGGCCTCACAGGGATGAGCCAGAGTCAGTTGGAATAGGACAAAGCTTGCCAGAGGAGGAGTGGATGCGGAACAACAAAGAGTGAAGAAAGGAAGAAGAACTCTCTTGCATTGTGATAGTGGTGCTTGTACTGTACTGTGTTGTGAGGAGCAAGACAAACACACTTCCCCACAGTAATAAGACCATGTTGTGTGGCTAGACATGTGTCTATGTTTGTCTGTGTCGGGGTTGCGCAGCAGAGCGCCCTGTGGTGGCCACACCGTATACTCAATTGGCTATGAAGGAGACAACTTACACCTGGGACTCCACCTTTCCCCAGATCAGACTGCTACTGCAATGCCATGTTCAGCTCTCACCTAATCTGTAGACCCTAGGTGGTAAGATAGAGCAACAAGCAATTGGGGGGGAGTGTGTTTGTTCAGTCATTACAGTCCTTAACATTCGTAATGTTCTTAATGTGCCAAAAGCAGAAGCAAAGTAAATTGATGTGACAACATACAACTTGGAGGATTCAATAGCTGTCATAGACATGGCTGGCGTACACACCCATTACTTCAGACTTGTCAGGGTCAATACATCCCTAAGCTCCTCTCTGTACAATGTCATTTCAGACCTTATCAGCACGTTTACAAATTAACACTATAATCCCTGAAGCCTGAGAAAAAACTTGAAAAACCACCGTCTTTTTTTTTTTTTGCAAATGTGTCAATTAGCAAAAGCAGCCTGCTATCCCATCCTCCCCACCAATGCAGCTCAAGTCAGACAACAAGTTTTCCCAGCTCAAGTCTCTTTATCCGAGAGGAAGGGGCCTGGAGTTGTATAGGGTAAATAATATATCGTTATTTGGAACACGTACATTTCACGTGTGTTCCATGTCTATAACGAACTGTGTAAATGTTGAATGACAGGAAATGTGCGGCAAGAAATGCAGAACACATAACTAGAATAGAGACTTGTTTCATGTTCTACTCCCTGACAGGATGACGCTCAACCTGTTGCTGCACCCAAAGGGTGCCATCTTTCACCTTTATGCCTAGTGCTGCTGCGTTTTTCTTATGTGTGAGTGGACGTTTCTTAAAGAGATGGCTTCTGTTCTCTTTTTCCGATGTAGAACCCTCATCCTCATCTGAATTCACCTCTGTTAAAGCACGTCTTTATTTGAAAACTAGCAGTGTCAGATCGGGGAGAGCGTGAACGTGATGAGAGAATAAAAGTGATAAGTGAAACAAAACGCTAACTTTTACCCTAAATTGACAGTGGCTGTTACAGACTCAAATAAATCAAATGTATGTTTTTATTCTTGAACAGTAATAATAATAGCTGCTCATTACTCAAAACAGTTAATCCATGAAGGACACCAGATCAAACCCCCAACCTCTCGATTTGGAGACAGCAGTTCTTACCTCTGCACCCACCAAGCAGACGTGTGTGTTTTGTGTGTGTGTGTGTGTGCGTGCATCATACCCTATCCCAATTTCTTTTACTTTGGTTAAATTCTAGAAAAAAGTGCATTTCTTTTGTTATATCTGTGTCTTTTATGAAAGTGTTTATTTGATATCTGGACATCAATCTTCACACATTACAAACTTCTCATCAGCATTTGGCCAATTATTAGTAGAACATGAAAAAAGTTTCAGTTTTAGTTATGTGTTGAACATTTCTTGCATCGCTTTTCCTTTCATCCTACATTTACCCACAGCGTTGTAGACACAGAACACACATGAAATGTATGTGTTCCAAATAACGACATATTACTTACTCTATACAACTCAAGGCACCTCACACGCAGATAAACAGACATGAGCTGGGAGAACTTGATGTACGACTTGAGCTGCGTCGGTGGAGAGATGGGACAGCAGGCTGTTTGCTGTTTGTGCTGATCGACACGTTTACATAACGAAAGACGTCGATTAGGTGGTGTGAAGGAATTTAAGGTGGTAAAGCCATGGTATTTCCAGTAGTGATGGATGACTGTGAGAGTTGACACGGGTAACCAATGCAGTGATGCTAAAACTGGCGTGATGTGCTCAAACGTTCTTTTCCTAGATTCTGGGTGGTGCATTCTGCACTAACTGTAACCGATTGATGCCTTTCTTGCAGTAATCTATTCAACTAAACACTAAAGTGTGAATGAGGTCTAACTTTTGTTATATTACTTAAATGAAAAAAAGTCGACCTAGTAATCTGGTTAAAATGAGATTTAAATTTTAAGCCACAGTCAATCAGGTCAGGTAGGGGAACATGCAGTGATACAGCGCGTTGCCGCACCTACCACATGATGAAACAGCTTGGGATCCTGGTTGGCAACTCATTCAGGCAGACAAGTGGTCCAGTCACCAACCCTGGAAATGACCATCCATCTGCCGCACCCAGGATACTGTGAACCGGATCACCCTTAGGGAATCGTGCCATAGCGCTGTAACTGACAATCCTTCAAAATGGGGGACTACTTTCTGCTCTCCGTGGAAGTAGCTCTCACATTATGAAGGGGATTGAAAAGCCCTCAGGAGCCTCATCCCCTGAAGAGTCAAAACCGCCGGAGAGACAATGAGTTCAGGCCTGCTGGGGATCAGAACTGGTGTGGTGCTGAGGTGTCACCTGCTGAACGGAAGCACTTGGGTCCCAGTTTGAGGCAGTCCATCTGGGTAGGTGTTTTGTGGTAAAAAATAAGGCAACAGACAAGAAAAAGGTTTGGGGATGGCCAACTAATATGCTGAAAAAAGCAGCAAAATAAAAGAAGCACATCTTTACAGATTGGAGTTCACAACTGAACTGAACTAACAGGGTGAGTCTGTTCTATAAGTATGGTGGATAGGAGGAAGAGATGGAGTCAGGGCAGCCAGAAGAGGAACCAATGTGGGACTTGGCTGGCTGGCTGGAAGTGATGTTAGTGGGTGGACCGGTGATGTCACTGAGAGGCAGGGCCTTCGGCTGAACTGTAGAGGAGCAAGAGGAGAGAGGATCACGTGAGAGCACCAACTCCAGGTCTGGCTGATGAATAGCGCTATTTGAGCCTGTAAACTAGGGGTGTTGAACTCTGGGCCTGGTGGGTAGCAGTGGCTGCAGGTTTTCATTCTAACCCTTTTCCTAAACAGTGATCAGTTTTCACTGCTGATTAACTTCTTTTCCCTTCATTTAAATAACCTTGTTTTTAAGGATTCAGTCTTCTGAATTTATTTTTTTTCTTCATTAAATGACAGCCAAACAGTAATGAGATGTGAAACGAGCCAACGGATGACCAGCTAAACTGGGCTTTCAAACTCCAACCAATTTCACTCCAACCAAACTGAGAAGTCGATTCTTGCTGTTAATCGAACGAGTCATTTAATTACATGGCTTGTTGCTGCTCTCATTCTGCCACAGCAGATATTTCCAAAACTGTTGATTTTCTGTTTTTTCTAAGAACACCGTCAAAATGTTTGGGTGACCTGCGTGACCAGCCATGCTGAGACCTTCACTTTTCTTTATTTTCAGATATTGTGTGATAGGTGATAGGCACAGGTGAGCTGGTCATGTGGCGACTCATTTTGTGTCTCATTATTGTTTGGCTGCTAATTGAGCAAAAAAGAGACAACTAAGGGGCCTGAGTCAAGCTAATTAAAACTAAGGCCAAAGAACTTAATTAGCGGGCAAAACTGGTCACTAATGAATGTTAGAATGAAAACCTTCAGCCACTGCGGCCCTCCAGGACCAGAGTTCGACACCTGTGCTGTAAACCGTCCCCTGTGCTCACATGTGTGACAGCGTGGAATGTTTTTGTCTCTCTTTAGGTGATTACACCTAAAATCTTTACCTTGATATTTAAACCTAAGAGATCAAGTTTATTTCTAATGCCCTTGCTATATCCATGTTTGCCAATCACTAAGATTTCTTTTTTTTCTTATTTAGCTTGAGAAGGTTACTACTCATCCAAATACTGCTAAGACATTGGATCAGAGAGTCAAGAGCATCAAGGTCGTCAGGTGCTAGCGATAAATAAAGCTGAGTGTCATCTACATAGCCGTGGTAGCTCTCCTTGTGCTTTGAGATAATCTGGCCTAATGGACGCATGCAGAAGTTATCTCCTGCCACTGCTTACTTTACTTCAAGACCTGTGCAGCCCTTGATTGCTCTTTTACTGCTTGCCATCAAAATCACAAATATGGTAAGAATTTCATGTTGCTAAAGGATTGAAATACAGCAGATTCTCCAAAGTCCACACTTCCTCCCACAGCCTTCTGTCTAGAGTTTGCATGGCAATTACAGCCATCACTAGTGAAGGAGACACCCGTGAGGATGTGCAGTTTTTGCTCTAAATGCTGCCGAGTGCATTCACGCTATCAGTTTAGATACATTATGTGTTTTAACATTTGTGTTAAAAGAAAATGTGACATTCTGACCAGCTGTTCTTGATGTTAATTATCTTCCACAACAAGCTTCTAAATGCAATATCATTGCAGGATTTTTGTACCTTTTGTATACTGAATTTAAAAGTGTATCTAGCATGGAAATGAATCCATCCATCTCTCCATTTCCTGAAAATAATGACTACTAGGCAGCAACCAACCTATCAATGTGAACACTTTAGCCCACTCATGCTGTGACTCAATTTAGATCTACCATTTAGCCTAAAATAAATAACTCTCAGAAACAGAACAAAATAAAAGAAATATCAGGTGAAAGAAGTGGAGAGCCACACACTGAGGAGGTCAGAAATCAAATCCAAGCCTGTGGAGCTGTGAGGCAGAACTGGAAATCACTGTGCCACCACACCACCTATGGATTTAATAAAAATAAGCACTTTGGTCTGAACATACACCAGGATGACAATACAGCAAGAAAATAAAAAAGAAAGACAATTTCAGACTTGGGCTGTCACAATCCTAGTGATGGGCTATACAGACATATTGCTGTGGGTATAACAGGGTCCCCGTTGCGTTTCTTGACACACTTTTGCTGAATAATTCATTGTCTGAAAGTTCTCAGAGTTTGTGTGACAGAGAAAGGATGTGCAGCGTTGGTCATAATGGCACTCAGTTTTGTTTTAATCCTCTCCTTTGCAACTGTGGTAGAAATTTAACATCTTACTAAAGAAGGAAACATCCTCTAACAGGACAAATCAGTTATCAGGCAGGAGACAAGCTGTTCATGATATCTTTTAATTACTCCTCGGCAAAATACCTTAAAGGGAGCATTCCCCTGTTACAGCATAGTCGGAATGATCAGAGAAACAAAGAAAAGAGGTTCATCATATAAACTACTAAACTGCCTGCATAGTAGTGAAATAGGACAAACTTTAAAAAACGATAAAGAAAAAGGTATCGCTAGCTAAGTGGAGGTAAGTTTCTGTGCATATAACAACTGTCCATTCTGCCTTTTGTACAGGGCACCTGCTCATTTCTTAGTCATCTTTTAGTTATCTTTCAGTACATTTTGTTGTTCACTTGACCATTATCTGGTTTCCCGATATGCCTGCAAAGGTTTCCGACAATTTGACACTTTATGCTATTTTTTTCAGATGAATGCTATGCTAAACTAAAATTATTCTTCCACACTACAACCTCCAGGAGGTCCAGAGTGGGCCCCATAACTGAGCCTGTACTTTTAATTAGCTTGTTGATTTGGTGGGCCTCTCCTGAAGTGATGTGACCAGCCTAGCACACCACACTGGCCATCACAGAGTTGTAGGAGATGTGAATAATGTCACTTCTCACATTAAAGGAACACAGTCACCTAAGGGAAATCCCTCTGTGTTATTAGACCAGTCCAACCTGTGACTTATGTGAACCTCCAAGTACGAGTGGACCACCTCTATATCCACCACCTCAATAGTAACTGGACATTGAGGATTGTGTGCAAGGTAGTGATTTTATATCATGTTGAAGGATTCCACAAGAAACAGGAAAAGGTTTGGGGGCAGCCACCTATATACTTGAAATAGGCTGCCAAGATTTTGGTTCAAGTGAAATAGGTCTTAAGAGACTTCAGTCCAACAATTGAATAACACAGACAGGCAAAAATGACAGTTTCAAAGTCAGGCAGGGGAAATGACGTTATGGGGGCCTGATCAGGAAGAGATGTCTCGGGAGGGCTGGAGCCGGAAGTGATGTCATCGGGCCTGTAAACAGAAATGACGTCATCAAGTCCAGGCAAAATTTCCTTTAGTTAGTCTGCCAGTCTAGCATGGAATTATTCTTTTTTGAGGCCTACAATTGCCTCCCATGTACACGTGTATGACAACCAGCATTGGTCATTTTGTATTATCGTATATACTCGCGGATAAGTTATCCCGCGGATAAATCAGGACTTGCTTTTACAGTATAATTTCTGGTATTTTATAATGTCAGTCGTAAAAGTTGAATGCGGAAAACTCACACTATTGGTTCAAGGGATTATGATATGCTAATGCCCACCTGTAAGAGTAACCATGGAGCAAATGGCCTTTTTTTGCTATGTGGGTGCAGCAATTCGCAGTATCAGTGTGTGCTCCTAACCACTCTCTCTCTTTATTGTGCCTACGTGACCACACGGTAATACCCGAACTATTCCGAAGCGACGTTTGCACTGTTTTGTGTTTTTTGCATCTCATACCCTCATACACCTTTATCATAAGAGCATCCCTCATCTACAATGGAGCATTCGATCAGAAGAAACTATGAAGCTGGTTTTAAATTAAAATTTGAAGTTGCAAAAGAAATTGGTAGCTGCGCTGCTGCAACAAAATTCAATGCATCTGAGAAACTGATATGAGATTGGAGGAGATAGGAAGGTGTAAAAAAAAAAATAAATTAAGTGTCGCATTTTTGAACGGGTGTATAACTCGGGGTCTGATTTTCTGATCGATTTTTCTGGTTTTAAGACCCAACTTATACATGAGTATATACAGTAATAGTTTTCACTCTTATGGTAATGATTGGGTACAATTACTGCTCTATTGGGCACACTTTTAAAAATGTTATATTTTAGAAAGCTGCACCTCAATTAGTTACAGACCCTGCACCACTAACACACATCAGCCATTTTCAGATCTCTTGAATTGGACTCTGCTGTGTGTGAAAGCTACTGAGCCTCTTTGGGTTCCGATTTTAATGACTTGCCATTGTAAAGTGCTGTTAAAAAGCAGGTATTTAAAGGTGGTTACTAACACATGGAATTGTATTCTTTTGCCACAGCTGCTTTGTTTTGGTGGACTGTAATTCTAACTTCTTCATCTGTTAGTTTACTTTTTCTTTATGAAGCAGCATTGCTGGTTTCCTGAGCAGAAATTCTGTTGGTTTCCCATTTATTACAGTTTGTCTAAAATCCTTTTTGAGAAACAAGTTGCTAGATCAACATATTTGGGCCAACATGTTGATTTCTGTCTCAAAACATGCTTTTATTTATTCAGCTCTTATTATTTTTACTTGAATTATAATTGCTGGGTTGACGTTTAGTTACATAATATAAACTTGCAAGTGTAGTGCATCAAAGCTGCTATCATATGGTTTCATAGGGATAGATAGATAGATAGATAGATAGATACTTGGGGATTAATAAAGTATCTATCTGTCTATCTATCCCTGTGAAACCATATGATAGCGGTGCCGAGTTTTATCCATGAAGGGTCTGTTTGCTAATTTTGATAACTCAGTCCTTATTGTGTAACACTCACCCTTAAATAGATGGAAACTTACAGCAATGTCAATAGTTATGAGTATTCAAAATAAAATTCATTGCCCTAACAGCAGCAATCCCACCTGCACTTCAGAACAGTCATCTACCTGCAGCTAAGCATGTTCGGGCCTGGCCAGTACTTGGATGGGAGACCATCTAGGAAAGCTTGGGCTTGAGGTGTTCGTGAGGCCAGCAGGGGACACCTAGCCTGTGGTCTGAATGTGGATACCAATGCCCCAGTGTAGTGATGGGGACACTGTGCTGTAAAAATGGTGTCATCTTTCTGGCTTAGTCTCGACTCTCTTGTGGTCATTAAAGATTCCTGGCCATCCTTCGTAAAGAGTAGGGTTTATCCTGATGTCCAGGCTAAACTGACAACCAGGGCCTAATCATTCTGGCCCCATAATTATCCTGTGGCTCTTGATTAGCTAACTGTCTCACCCATTCATCACCTAATAGCTCATGTGTGCTGAGTGTACTAGTGCAAAAATGACTGCCATCGCATCATCTAGGTGGATGCAGCACATCGGTGGTGGTTGAAATTGCTCCCAACTCACTATGTAAAGCGCTTGGAGCAGTGAACAAATGTGCTCTATAAATGTAAAGAATTATTATTATTATTATTATTATCATCTCACAGACCTGCATTCAGCATCCATAACCCTGCTTAGTCCTTCAATGAAACCTCTAACATGACAACCACCCCACCTGAACCTCTGAGCCCAAAAAAAAAAAACATAAATAAAAGGAAAGAATCTAGACCAAAATAATATTAAAAGTGTCCCGAGCATTTATCAAAGCACAAGAATAAAATACAAAACTAAAAAGATTAAAAAAAAATGATAAGTAACAGAAAAATAATATTCCTACAACGGTTTACCAGAGATGACACAGATTCAGACCTTCTTTTCTGTCTTCAAGATGATATCTAACTTATTACATTCTGTTTATTAAAGAAATGTGTTGTGCTCTAATGCTCAGATCCTCCATTTATTGATTTTTTTAATCTTACCCTGGACTTTCTGAGATGGTGTAATGCTTACGTTTTTTCATTAAAATAAAGCATTTTCTTCTTATATCCTTCACATATCATTAAAATATATTTTTCTTTACTTAAGTAATGTTTCCTTATTTCTGTTTTCCCTATGTTAATATTATTTCATATTATTTCACATTATTGTAAGTAAATATTAAATGAGTTATTTCATTCTGTAGCACTTTAAATGTTCAGCTTCGTGTGCTGCATTTGTCAGAGGATTAAACACAAAATCGACAGTTCAGAAGGTGTTACACTTCACAAGGTGTGGCCGTTAACTGACATTACAACCCTCACAACTACATAATCGCTCAATTCTCAAGTTCCCCAAACTGACAGCCACATCATCACAAGCCAGTTTTAAAATTTTGTTATCAGAGTCTCTGCAGTCCATTTTATGGCCCACTCTGGATTTGAGGCTGAGCTTTCACTAGTGGGCCAGGGTGGTCTGGTTTCTTGACAACAGCGTCTGGTTTTCTGCAGATATTATGCTACTCACTCTGCCAGGTCGGAGGAGTTTTCCAGTGATGGTTGTCCTTCTGGACGTTTTTCCCTACTATACAGTCGTAGCCAAAAGTTTTGAGAATGACACAAATCGGTTTTCATAAAGTTTGCTGCTTCATGAATAAAGAAGGGACCAAAACATCACATGCACACACTGAGATAGAGAACTTGGTGTGGTTGTGGTCGTGGAGGTTTCCTTGAGCCAGGACAAATGCTAGCTGCTGTGAAAAGATTAATACCATTTGCTGGCAATAGAAACTTCATAATCAGTCAGAGAACTTATGCATCTTAACCTAATGAAGTGAAAAAATCAGAATTCAAAAGTTGGGTGTCTTTGCCTAAAAGATAGGAAAGTTCTATCTAAGAGATACAGCTGATGATTTAACCCTTAAAATGCCACGTACTTGGGGGTTACTGCACCCCAGGACACCAAATACTTTTTTCCTGCACTTTTTAGGTAAACGTCACAATTCAGAAAG
Organism: Polypterus bichir lapradei; assembly: GCA_026402145.1. Taxonomy (NCBI): domain Eukaryota; kingdom Metazoa; phylum Chordata; class Cladistia; order Polypteriformes; family Polypteridae; genus Polypterus; species Polypterus bichir. The sequence continues at coordinate 106,512,826 of JANRMT010062796.1, read as the reverse complement.
AAAATGTGAAATTTTAATGGAACACATATTTTTTTTCATGCAAAGAGCATCACAATTACTGCAACAAATAATCATTTTACACACTGCCAATGAACTGTAAAAACTATTAATAAAACTACTGGAACAATCTCTTATTACTGTATATGTACAAGGTGTGACTGACGCCACTGATGAAATTCAGCAAATCATGAGCCAACTGCGCTTGAACTGCCTGCACGCAAGCACACAGAGGTAAGCGTTGATGCTGGCAGGCCAGTCTAGTGTAGGGGCTGAATCCCAGGGACAGTGATGCTGATTTGCTAGGAGGCACCAGTGGTCATGAGCTGGCTGCTTAACGAATGTACTGCACGGACTGATCAGCTCCGGTGTGCTGGCAAATTGCACTGGGAAACAACTTTAGCCAGTTGTGGCGTTCAATGAATGTATGTCACCGAATATACTCGACTCCGGCATGTTGGCAAATTGCACTGGGAACCAACTATAGCCAGTAAAAGGTTTAAGGGTTAAGTGACTTTTTCTACTGGACAGATAAATTTAAATTAAGATTTGTAAATTGTATGTTTTTTGCTGTGAGTTTTGTCTATATACTTCTATATATTTGCATATATCCATCTTGTATTATCCATCCATTATCCAACCCACTATATCCTAACTACAGGGTCACGGGTGTCTGCTGGAGCCAATCCCAGCCAACACAGTGTGGAAACAAACCCCGGACAGGGCGCCAGCCCACCACAGCGTGCACATACACACAGATACACACCAAGCACACACTAGGGACAATGTGTAAGACCTTACAGTCAAAGACGCTGCAGTTCCAAAGCCAAGCAGTGATGCTGCTGATCAGAACATTCTCGATGCTGCCCCTGTAGAAGTTGTTGAGAATGGGGGTATGTAAGCTTGCCTTCTTCAACTTTTTCAAGGAAGTGGAGACACTAATGCACCTTCTTGGCTATGGAGGTGGTGTTAATTGACCTTCTAGAGACAGACATGTACCTTTCCAGAGGTTGAACTCATGAAAGATGAAGTTCAGACAAGGTGTAGAAACATCTCAACAATGATCAGTAGAAGGGGATGCACTGGAGCCATATTTCAAATGTTATAGCAAAAGGTCTTAATACTTGTGTCAGTGAAATATTTCAGCTTTTTATTTTTAAACAAGTTACAAAAATTGCTTAAATTCATTTCATTAGGGGAATATTTTTGTGCTTCTTGAGCCTTAAATGAATGTGCTTCATTCACTTCCTTTACCTGTTAACTTTTTAGCTTGGGGGTGTAATGTTTTAGTTCTTAACTGTATAAAGACTTGTTTGCAACATGTAACGAGTGATGAAAAATTTAAGTAATTAGGAGGTGTTATTTATAGAGTCAAGGAAACCAAAGATAATTTGAAGGATTTTGTGGACATATTTGCAAACAAAAAAAAAAAAAGCAAAGCAACACTAGAATAAAGTTATACTGAACTGCAAACAAATGTCTTTGTGATAATCTAGTTATCCACTGCGGCTCCGTCCACGTAGTAGTGAAACAGGACAAATTTTAAAAATCAATTTAAGAAAAAATGTAATTCTGGCCAAGCAGAAGGTAGGTACAGTCCAGCGTCAATGGCACTGTATCTGATCGTGTTCAGGTAAGACAGGAGAGTGTCCCCCATGTGGGGAAAAAAGCATGTGGCCGTGATATCTGTGGCAATCAGCAGCTACACTCATATCTCTGATCTTTCTCTCAAAAATGTCAAACGTTACTCTTTAACAATCTCTAGATGATAATGTCTGTTGAACAAACAGGTATCGCTAGCTAAGTGGGGGCAAGGTACGCTGCAAAGCATGGTATGTTTTTACTCTGGGATCGAACTCATGAAGTTTTGTTTACCAGTCAACAGTGGATACCGTTGTGCCACCGAAGCAGTCGTAGTAAATGCGTGTCAATGTCGCACCCTAACGCGTGTTCTTTTTCTGCAGTTATATTTTTGAATAAAAGCGCACTTGTTCTGTTATATTTGTACCTTTTGTGAAAGTGTTTCTTTGATATTTGGACTTCAGGCTTCACACATTATAAACTTCATGTCTACATTTTGTCAATTATTACTAAAACATGAAAAGCATTTCTTTTTTAACGATGTGTTTACATAGATCATTGTAGACATGGAACACACATGAAATGCATATGTTCCAAATAACAATATAGTATTTATAAAAGGTGTGATTTTGCTTGACTTCTCACTCTATACAACTCCAAGCAGCTGACACACAGGTAAACAAACTTGAGCTGAGAAAACTGTGTGCTGGTAGGGGATGTGGTAGCAGACTGCTTGCTGCTTATCAACACATTTAAAGGACAAAAGACGCTGATGGAGAGGTGAGAAATGATTTAAGGTAGGATAGATCTACAAGTTTTTTCGTAGGCTCTGGTAATTCTAGTGTTAAATGACAAAAGGTGAAGAAGGAAGTACCAGACATGTTCTTTGGTTGCACTTCAGAACAGGTTACCCACCTCAACCAAAGCATGTTTGGGCCTAAACAATACTTGGATGGAAGACCTTCTAGGAGAAGCTGGCTGCTGGATGAGGTTTTGGGAGGCCCAGTGGGTCTTTAATCCTGTGGTCTGAGTGTGGATCCTAATACTCCAGTGCAGCAATGGACACAGTGTGCTTAAAAATAGTGCTGTCCCTCAGATGAGACGTAAAACCGAGCTAAGATATTGACTTTTGTTGACAAGGAGAGGTGAGGGTGGGTGTTGACAAAACTCAACATCCAGAGGTAGAGGGCGATAATCAGCTGAAAACGTCAAGAAATCTCGCCGTTACAGTTAAGGTAGACTCCCTTTGCTTGGAGGAATGTTAGACTCGTTAATTTGACGTCTAATTCCTGCGTGTGCGTGAGTAGTGATGAAAAAACAATAGCGAAAATGGAATCGACATTTGGTGAGGGAGCCAAGTGAATGCACAAAGCAAAATACATGGTGTATGATGTATTTGGATTTGGACTCTGACTTGTGCAAGTGATCCAGAGATCGAGATCTAAAATGAAAGAGAGGTACATACATCAGCTGATTGGTCCCCAGTGCAAATGCGGCTGCTGCCAGAGATAGTGAACACACAGCAAGAGTGGCCACAGAACCAGCAAAGACGTTTTATGTTAATTTATATGCTTTGTGTGCTTCTCAGAAAATTAGGTGCTCACTGCCCCCGTGCTGCCACCGCCGTAGCGGCCAGAGTTGCCTAATACACGATGACAACGCAATACACACAACAACAACTGTTTCATGTTGATTTATGTGAGAAATTATTGCTTTATGTACTTTTCAGTAAATTGGGTTTTTTGGAAAAATTTCAGCCCTGGGAGAAAAGGAAAATTTTCAGCACTAGAAGAGTTAAAGATAATTGCCTATCATAGCCTTGTCCATTCCAGCCCCCTAATCATCCCCGTCTCTAATTGGTTAACTATCTCTTTCAACCCTTCATCACCGAATAACTAATGTGTGGAGAAAATACTGGTGCAATAATGGCTGTTGTCATACCATCCAGGTCGGTGATGCTCATTGGTGGTGGTGGTGGTGGAAGTGACTTCCCTCTGTCTATGTAACATGCTTAGAGCAATGAGAAAAGTCCTATATAAAATATAAATAATTATTATAAAAAAATTATTTATATATTTGTTTATTAGAGTATGCTTCCGAATGTTCTTATTTAGTATTTATAATTAAATCTACAATCTACTACAATAACATCATTTGCGCTCATTTGAATTGACCAGTAATTTTGCAATGTAAATGAAGTAGGATATCATTTCAATAATTTTATTTATTTCTTGCATTTCATTGGACTTGATAATCCATTTCAATTGACACAGAAAAGGTTCATTAACAATCACCATTACCACCATCAGCCATTGTCCAATTACACTCCATAAAAAAGATTTATTAAATCAACTTAATTCAGTTGTGGACAGCAGTTCCACACAATTAATTTGAGTAGCTTTAAAATGAGATTTGCTTTTTAAGTTGATACATTCACTTTGTGCATAGAAAACATAACAATGCTAATGTCATTTAAATGAATGCCTTTGTGTAGAATTAAAGTAACCAAATCCCTTCCATTAAGTTTAAATCATATGTTTATTAAATATTTTTTCATTTTAATTGAGACTCTCTCTCTTAGAGAGTCAAGGCTGGGGGGCTGTCAAAAGCCAGGGCCTGTTAAAGTCCATTGTGGCACTTCTTGTGTGATTTTGGGCTGTACAAAAATAAATTGTATTGTATTGTATTGTTTTTGCCAGACTGAGCTGTAGATGGTGGTCCTTCAGCCAGGTTGAGATATCAGTAAGATACAGAGACTGTAGTTGATACCGTATTGCCCTCTGGAGGGGACAACGGGTACTGCTACATATCCAAATAGCACTGATTACAGAAACCAGGGATTGGATAATGGAGCCCAGCAAGGTGGTGTACAGAAAGAAAATTAGATGACCCAGCACAGATCCTTGGGGTACACCTGTCCACATCTGGGGCCTCATGTATAAACGGTGCATATGCACAAAAATGTTGCATACGCCCGTTTCCACGCTCACATCATGATGCATAAAAACTAAACTTGCCGTAAAGCCACACACATTCTCACGCCATAGTGTACCCAGGTTTTCGGCTTGGTTTTGCAAACTGGCGGCACCCAGCATCAAAGCAGTGCTACTGTTCCAGGGTGGCTTCCCTTTATTTTTTAGATTCACATCCCTGAGGCGGCTTTATCAAACATACTAACATTAACCGCATAACATTTTTTAGTTTAAGGCATCTGATTGTAACCATATAATAGTGCACAAAATGGCCAAACTATACCAAATACTATAGCTGCTTTAGCAATTTTACTCTCACTGCACTGCTCAGATTATTTTAAACCACTGCCTCTAAGGGTGGAATCACAGCTCTACAGCAGCTGATCGGAAATCTCTATTGCAGATTGCGTATGGCTGAGGCAGCATGTGCTAGAAGCTGTACCTCAATAATTTTCTCCACTCTTGACACACAGTCTATTTGAACGTCCACTATTCAGCAAATGCTTCAGAGCCTCTCCTGCACGAACCTCGCGGGTCAGAAACAGTTTCATCCCAAGAGTTATAAACGCACTCAGTCCATCAAGTGCTCCTGGTAGAACTGTTCATCTTATAAGTACAATCATCTCACTGTAAACTTGCATTACAGTTGTAATATTGCACAACCTGCACACCACTTATGCTTTCATATGGAATATTTTTCATTTTTTATCATACTATTATTATTATTATTATTATTATTATTATTATTATTATTATTATTATTATTATTGTTGTTTTTGTTGTTATTTTACCATTTTATAGGACAGTAAATTTATGGAGGATTTGCATATTGAATCTCATTGTACCATGCAATGACAATAAAGGAATTCAATTCAATTCAATAGAAGAGAGCGCCTCGTATTTACATATGATGACAACTGGCTTCTAAGTCGATTTAGATTTCCAGGTGCTATCTTGGAGCTCTTGATATTTTTCAGATGAAATGCAGTAAAGTATATATATTACATTATACAGATACATTTTAAACTTCATTTAAATGTGTACTTTCATTAAACGTGTGGACACAGTGGACAGCGGTAGCAATGAACTGGCGCCCTGTTCAGGGATTGTTCCTGCCATCCACTGTATTCTTCCTGGGGCTGGTGCAACCCTGGATGGATAAATGGATGGAATAATTAAACATGTACTATGAATATATTTCAATGTTACTTAAAAGTTTTGAAGAATTGGCATTCTAGGCTTACAGAGCTGAATGTATGGCAATTGGTTACTTGGCGAAAGAAAATGAAGTATAGGAATTGAAGGTTAGTACGTTTGAAAGAGACAGTACTGCTGCAATAAATTATTTCTTCGAGGGTCGCGCACAGCGCAGCAAGCATCTTGCGGGAGGCAGGAACAATCTATGGGCTTGGTGCAAGTTCGTCGCTAGCATTGCACCACCGTGTCCCCATGTTTAATATATGCTTTAATTCCTATCATCCTGAAAATATCAAGTATACATCTTAGTGTTTAAATTGTTCAGAGAGCTGTGATATCATGAATGTAATGGATTCTGTGTTCTTTCAGGGTAAGAGAAAGCTTGTTTAAGAAGCACGTAGTGATTCACACACATAGAGGACATAGAAGAAAACAGAGAATACAACATTTAACATGCTACTTTAGCTACAATGGGATTTGAGAAACTAGTAAATTAAAAGATTTTAAGATTAAGTTTATGACATTCTACTTTAATAACAAAATTAATTACGTGATTAAAGTGGAAATGTCGAGATTAAAGTTGACATTTCAAGCTTTTGTTCCACTGTCTCTTTTCTCTGTACCCTAATAAGCTTCCATATGACACTCAGACAGTGGGCTGTGACTCGCCTTTTCACAGCGACTTTGATATCTGACAACTTCTTATTTATTTCGGGCAATGTGTGACTTTCTGAGCATGAACTTTCCATTAATTTCCTTTTGTTGTTTATACCACTGCTTAAACCAACAAATAGTACATTTTTTCCTTGCTTCCACTTGGCATTCGCCGATATTCTTCTTTTTTCCCCTGTGCTTTTGCCATTGTCTTTTCACAGAATGCTGAACTTAAGGGAATATTTATATTGATTTGCATATTCAAAGAGGCATAATTCTGGGAGGAGTCTGGGAGGGGCAACAGGCACGTGCATGAGCGTTACATTTCATGCAGACCGGGATTTATGTAGCGGAAGTGTGTGGAAGTTGGCTTACACACAGTTTTTTGCATCCGAAATTTTGTGCATTTATGCACATTTCTACTTTTGTCTGTACACCTTGTTTTAGTTTGAATTCTACGTACGGCCTTATGCATGAGGCCCCTGCTGTGCCTTTGACGACTCTCCTCACCAGGACACGCTGTAGGATCTACCGAGATGGAGTACTCAGACCATCTGAGAGCATTTCCAGTGATGCCAGTGTCATAGAGGGTCGCTAGAAGGATGTTGTGGTTGACCGTGTCAAAGGCAGAGGGGAGGTCTAAAAAGGTTTAGGACCAATGACATGTTGGTAGTTCTAGCAAATTGTACCTGATTGACCACCGTTAGTAAGGCCATCTCATTCGAGTGGTTCCTCTTGAAGCACGACTGGTTGGTATCAAGTAATCCGTTCTGTACAAGGAAGGAAGAGACCTTATTCAAAACAGCATCTTCAGGTGTACCCAAGCTTTTCCAGGTTGGTCTCCCATCCAAGTACTGGCCAGGCCCGAACATGCTTAGCTTCAGGTGGATGGCCTGTTCTGAAGCTCATGTGGTATGGCAATGAATGTTATTTTGAATACTCATAACTATTGATATTGCTGTAATTTTGTATCTATTTAAGGGCGACTGAAAATTCAAAATTTGCAAACAGACCGTTCACAGGTGAAACTGGGCACTGCTATCCCTGTGAAACCATATGATAGTAGCTTTGACACACTACAATTGCAGATTTATACTTTGTAAATAAAAGTTATACCAGCACTTCAAGTAAAAATAAAAAAGAGCCAGATAAATAAAGCATATTTTGAGACAAAAATCAAAACGTTGGCCCAGATATGTTTAATTAGTAAGTTCTTCTCCATTCAGCGTCTCCAATTAGGGGTCTTGTTCCATATTTTCCTGTCTTCGTCATCTTGTTCTGTCACACCCATCACCTGCATGTCGGCTCTCACCACCTCCATAAACCTTCTCTTTTCCTCTGGTCTGGCTACTACTCAAAAATTATTTTAAATCTGTAATAAATGGAAAACCAACAGAATTTTTGCTCAGGAAACAAGCAACTCACAAATGGTGCTTCAAACAGAAAAAGTAAACTAACAGATAAACAGTCTCCCAAAACATAACAGCTGTGGCAATCGAATGCAATTCCATGTGTTAGTAACCAACATTAAATTCCTGCTTTTTAACAGCACTTACAATGGCAAGACATTGAAAAAGTAACCCAAAGAGGCTCAGTAGCTTTCACACACAGAGTCCAATTCAAGAGATCTGAAAATGGCATTGACTGATATGTGTTAGTGGTGCAGGGTCTGTAACTAATTGTTGTTCAGTTTTCTGAAATATAACATTTTTGAAAGTGTACCCAATAGAGTAGTAATACTACCCAATCGTTACCATAAGGGTAATAACTATTAATACAAAATGACCAATGCTGGTATAAAAATCACTACCAATATTACCCTATGAATGGAGACAAGGAACTGAATTAAGTTCTCCATCCAGCTATTAATATCAGTTCCAACCCACTAATTTATTAAAGTTATATAAGTAACTAAGACCTTAGAAAAAATAAATTTATTGTATAATGGGAATACCAATGGTGACAGTTATCTTAAACATTTTAATTCCTGTCTGAAAATACACTGAAGAAATTTGTCTTTTTGGTGTTCTTAGTTTCTCAACTAAGGGAAGATAAGTATTATTTTCTTCTGGAATGCATGTCAGTGCATTCTTTTTTTCTTATTTTTGACATTTTTATTACTGTTTATTGAATGCTGAAAAGACACAGCACTTCAATACAACTTATTTATTTTGTCTTTTTTCTATAGTGTTCTTCAGTGAGTCCAGGTACAGAGCACTACAAACAAATTCTCCGGTAAAATACAACTAAAGATTCTTCTAATTACCAAATACAGAATTATTGCATATACAGTAAAGAAACAAGTTTATTAAAACACACAGAAAACAAAACAAACAACTGATTAACATAAGTGAAAACCAGCAATATCTGTCCATTAACAAACTGAAGAACCACTGCCAGTTGACCACAGATGAGATTAAATTGCTTAAGAAAAAGTCCCATACAAACACAGACATAGTCAGAGTCACTCAATGCGGACACGTCCTGTAACTCAGCCTCTAAGATTCACAGTCTGAATATTCAGATTTGGTGAATATACTTTAAGAGTTTGGCTTTGCACTAAATGAAGCATACGCTAAGTTAAGCCGCTGAGCCTCTGAGGTTTTATTCTGAAATACACACTAAGAAAATGAACTTAGCCTCTGAGGCTGAATATTAAATAATACTAATAATATAAGAGATACTTTGCCTCTTCTTCTTCTTTCGGCTGCTCCCATTAGAGGTCACAACATACATCACCTTTTTCCATCTCTTCTTGTCTTCTGCATCTTGTTCTGTTACATCCACCACCTGCATGCCTTCTCTCACCACATCCATAAACCTTCTCTTAGGCCTTTCTGTTTTCGTTTAACATCCTTTTCCCAATCAATACCCAGCATCTCTCCTCTGCACATGTCCAAACCAATGCAATCTCACCTCTCTGACTTTGTCTCCACACTGTTCAACCTGAGCTGACCATCTAATGTTCTCCTGTACATCCTCTTTACACCCAAAGCTACTGCGCCTCAGACATGTTATTATAAAGTGCACGCTAGTTACATAGCACTTAATCTCAGAGGTTATATATGAAAAAGCAACTATTAGTCATAGTTGTACTGATTTCCAGGGGTATATAATCTATAGCTCTGCAAACAATAGTAAGTCAGGTTAGCTCAAATATTATAGTAGCTTAAAATAATTGGTTTCATTAAGAGAAAAATCAGTATTTTAGCCTAAATGCAATTATTTGGAGTTGGATTAATGGTCCACACTCCTATTGGTAAGAAGACATGAGGCTGTAGTGACACTTGAGGGGTTGAAATTTAACATCTGTCTAAACCCACAACCATTAATAAACACCTGCAATACTATGTGCTGACATCCTGCATTGTTAAATTGGAACTTATAAGTACAGGTATGTGCAGTTCAAATCACTTTACACTTAGTGAATAAATACACTTTGTAAATATAGATCATTCATTTTATATGTGTATTAGTACCTTGTTAACATACAGTTTATATATATATATATAGTGTCACAAAACTCACAATGAGACATGAGCAAGGTTTGGGGCAACCACCCATATAATTTGGTATCCTGGCTGCAAATTGTCTTTTAAATGATAGCACTGCTGTGCACAAAACAGTCCAATACAGAACTGAGGGAATAGGGAAAAGGTGGAGGCTTTTAAAAAGGAACACAGGAAGTGAAGTCAATGGGGTTGGGCTCATGTAGGTCTTCTGTCATTGGTGCGAGGCTGGACATGACATCACAGGGGCCGGAGCTGGCAAGGACTCCTTCCATTGGCTCGGTCCCGGAAGTGACATCAAGAGGACCAGGTAGGATCTCCCGTAAATGGTCTGCAGGCAAGGGAGAAAAAGAGTCAGTGCAGTCTGCCACATCCTGGCATGTCTCGGAACTGTCCTTACTCATGCCCTTTAGCTGCCTCCCATGCGCACTTTTTGGTGACAAGATATATATATATATATATTTCTGCCTTTTCTGCTTGTTGCTCTAACTCTGCATTTTCTGTCTATCTATGTATCTATTTGATGCTTGTAAATATCGTATATTGTATACTAGCAAAATACCCGCGCTTCGCAGCGGAGAAGTAGTGTGTTAAAGAAGTTATGAAAAAGAAAAGGAAACATTTTAAAAATAACGTAACATGATTGTCAATGTAATTGTTTTGTCATTTTTATTTGAAAACAGCAGTGTCAGATTGGGGGAGTGTTAACGTGACTGAGAGAATAAAAAAAACACTAACCTTTTCAAGTGCCATACATTTACACCAGCTGTTACAGACTCAAATCAAATGTATGTTTTTATTGTACAATAGTAACAATAAGAGCATGGGGGTATTTTTCATACGTGGATTACTTGTTTAGCTCTTGGAATTATTAGCAGACCCTCATTTGAAGATCTAAGGTTACGATTTGGAGTGTAAGGTGAAAGACATTCCGAGGTGGAGGATGGAGTAGAATATTTAAGGCTTTGTAAACCATTATCAGAATTTTAAAGACAATTCTAAATGGCACAGGTAACCAGTGTAGTGACATCAAAATTGGAGAGATGGGACTTGGATTTTCTTTTCCAAGTTAAGATTCTACTAGCTGCATTCTGCACAAGTTGTAATCGACTGATGTCTTTTTTGGGTGGTCCTGAGAGGAGTGCATTACAGTAATCTATTCGACTAAAGACAAAAGTGTGAACCAATTTTTCAGCATAAGGGACCTAAGTTTTGCTATATTTCTTAAGTGAAAAAATGCTGTCCTAATTAATATGTGATTTAAAATTCAGGTCAGAGTCAATAGTTACTCCTAAATTCTTTACCTATGTCTTGACTTTTAATCCTAATGGATAAAGTTTATTTCTAATACCCTCATTATATCCATTTTTGTCAATCAATAAGATTTCTGTTTTCTCCTTATTTAGTTTGAGAAAATTACTACTCATCCATTCAGAAACACAAGTAAGACATTGGGGTCAGTGAACCAAGAGAGTTGAGGTCATCAGGTGATATTGATAAATACAGCTTTGTGTCATCAGCATAGCTGTGGTAGATCATGTTATTCCTTGAGATAATCATAGCTAATGGAAGCACAGAGATAGAAAAAGATCAAAATCATGTGTATTAAACACAGGTGAAGTAAGAAGTATTCTGTCGATCAAAGTGAATCTACAGTTGTGAAGGACAATGAATTGTGGAAAATTGAGGTGCAAAGCCTCGCCCATTAACCTCTGCTATTTGCATGTTGAGTACTTGAAAATAAAAATGCAAAATGGAAAATGAAAATTCCGTGAGCAGCAGGTGGCACCAGTGCTTATTTGTGTTTTACTTTTCATTTTTGCAGCTTCATTGCAGTTCAGGCTAAAAATTAAATTGCAAATTATGTTAATTCATTTACTTTTTAATTTTTTTTGCAGCATTCTTGTGAGTAGACTTTGAAAATGAAATTACAAAAGAGATTTTTATTTTAGAATTTTCATTTTCTTTTTTGCAGAAAACACCTCCCATAGAAAGTGAAGGGGGACTGAATACTTTATGAATCCACTGTAGGTGGGATATTCTTGACCTTGTCCATAACATACTGATTTAATATTGCTTTTGAGTTACTGTGGAATGTACAGGGAGATTCACTTGAAAGAGGCCCCAAATATTCTGTAATAACTCTCGCTAGGATGAAGCAATCTGAACGAAACAACATGCAATGTGGTCCTCAGTATATGGAGCTTCAAACAAGCCTGGATGCCCCTGCATCGGAGCGATGGAGTAGGTGCCGGACAGCCATTGTGATATTTAACCTCCATTTGCAACTTCTGAGTGCATTCCGCCCATACCCCTTCACTCAGTCTCTCGACTTCTCATCAGGATGGTGGTGTACAGTATTGAGCAGCACGTCTTGGTGGTGTGAACTTATAGGGTCACAAATTTTTTTGAGCAATGTCTGAATCAAGTGGATAATCGTGAGTTACTGGAAGGTTACTTCCAGCGAGTTGGAGCAACGTGTCACACATCGGCAAGGAGCATGGCAGAAATTGAGTTCTTCTTTGGCAACAGGGTCATTTCAAAGGGGTTTTGGCCACCATGGTCACCAGATCTGACACCACCAGACTTCTTCCTTTGGGGTAAACTCAAAGGAAATGTCTATCGGAACAAGACTCAAAATGAGGAAGATTTGAAGGAAAACATCCAATGTGAAATTGCTGCTATCCCCCCTGAGACGCTTGCTGATATGTTCAGGAACATGGAGCGCAGCGTCAAAATGTGTTTGGCAGAAAATGGAAACCACTTCCAGCATCGCATGCAATGCAATCGATTACACAATGTCAAGGTATAGAGTGCATTTTTTTGCTTCAGATTGCTTCATTTTAAAGGGAGTTACAACATAATATTCGGGGCCTCGTTCAAGTGAATCTCCCTGTATTAATTGATGAACTTTGATAGACATGATCTGTATAGTTTTTTAATTTAGTTACAACTTCCTTGGAGTAAATGTAATGGCTCGTTAGACTATATCTTATAATACTAGGGAATTTTTGCCAGCAGGTTTTCTTTTAAGTACGTCCAGACATAAGAGAGGTCAGAGTCATATTTCGAGTTCACATTATTTGACTCCTGCCCAGAGTTGCTGCAATCAGCCAGACCTTTTGTTCACATCGAGAGTAAATGCAATTAGCAAAACACACAAGCTGTATTGTTAATAGCTAGAAACTGCTTTGAAAAAGCCAGCAAGGAAAGAAAAATGTGGCCTGCAGGTTTTACTCCCTATCATCAACTGATTGAAAAATGAATCACTAAATTAATCACTAAGAATGAAATTAACTCTTAGAAAATATAAACAGAGTATTATGAAATATATGCTAATAATAATTCAGTCAATGCTGCAGACCCGCTTATTAAAGAAATCTTTTTAATTAGATGGTATTTGCACAATTACCTTCATAAAGCCAGGGAGAAAATAAAGCATGCATGACAGTAATTAACAAGAAGGAAATGCACGGCACGCATTCGAGTTTGGGCTTTCCTGCAGCTGGATTGCCTTTGATAGAATGTATCACAGCGCCATCTTGTGAGAAAACTTGTGAATGACAAGCAGCTAATAATCCTACAATTTACAATGTGGTAGTGCAGATGGATATCCTCCTGGCTTCCTTTACTATCAGTCTTTTAAATAAAGGATTTTAGTAAAAAAATAGTTTTGTGCTGCAACCATCACCTGAAGGAAAAAATAGGTGATCTCAAAATTATTTTATGAGTTCATAAAAATTACTTATGAATGCTCCGATTTTATTTTATTTTTTGTTAGATGCCTCCTGATTCACCAGTACATACCAGTACATATCATTCGACTCATCTTGATATCTTTGTAGTTGTATTTGTCAAAGGTTTCCAAATAGTTCCAAATACGTCTAACCAGAAAGTCAACCCAGCAGTCCGTATAGCTTGCTTCCAGAAAGGATGCCACAGTCCAAGTGCCTTTATTTTATAAGTTTAGGGAAATACAGAGCAAACAATTCACACGAAAAATAGAGACAAATTGATATTACACATAAAAGGAATGCTCTTACATAAAGTTTTGAGAAGCCGCAGAGGCTTTTTTGTATGCTGTTGGATTATGTGAATTTCCCCTTGGGATTAATAAAGTATCTATCTATCAAAAGAGGCATCTGTTACACCTGATTTCTGCTGAGCTACTGTAAATTCATTTTTGTTCTGTGATTTGGACTTTGGCAGCAAACAGGGCAGCCCAGTTGGTACCCCAGCTTTTCTTTGATTCTCCTCTCCCTCACTCTTACCTCACACAGTGCGGGCAATCATAAATTTGGTGGGCCGCGGTGGCTGCTGGTTTTCATTCCAAACAGATTCCTATTTACAGAACAGTCCTTGCTGATAATTACATTTTGTATTTAACTATATTGCTTGTTACTGCTTTCATTAATCCAAAAAAAAAAAATAAAAAATAAACATTGTAGAATTTCCTTTTCTGAGAACATTATCATTTTGTTTCATAGACTGAAAGAAATTTGCACTTCATAACCCTCCCCATTTTTTTCTCTCATTTATTTCTAAATGTGTTATTAACACTAGAATCCCTGAAGCCTACAAAAAAACTTTGCACCTCTCCATCAGTGTCTTTTGTTTTGTAAATGTGTCGATTGGCACAAGCAGCCTGCTATCACATCACCCCCATCAATGTAGCTCAACTCGGGCAAAAAGTTCTCCCTATCATGGTGTGAGGTGCCTGGAGTTGAAGGGGGTAAATAATACAGTTTATCGCTATTTGGAATACATGCATTTCACGTGTGTTCCGTGTCTGCAAAGATCTGGTAAAGTGTTGCATGACAGGAAATGTGAGGCAAGAAATGAAAGGAATCCTGAACACATACCTAAAGCAGTCTATTAGCCAGTGAGACTGCTGTGAAGAAGCTGTCTGATGCTACGGTCCTGCCTTTGCCCAGTCTGATAGTGGTCACGAGACATCGTATCTTTGATTGCCTGTACAACCAATAGTTTTGAGCAGGCATCAGCCACAGCACTGCTCGTGTGAAAAGAATGGAGATAAATGCCATCAATTCAAAGACAGAGTGGCAAGTTCATTGTACCTCCTCAACGTCACTAAGATAACTGAATAATAAAAAAACAAGCGTAAACTTTTACAAGTAGCCAAAATTTACACTGGGTGTTACAGACTCAAATCAAATGTATGCTTTTATTATATTATAGTAATAATAATAGCAGCTCACTACTCAAAACTATGACCGCCGAGACTCCATCTTGGAACCTCTTGGTTCAAGGCAGCATTTATTACTTCTACTCCATCCAAAAATACATGTCAACTTTCTGTCGATTGACATTTGAGCTTGGGTTTTTAACTCATTGACAGCAACATGTAAATTGAATGATTTTTTTTTTCTTTGGTTATATTTTTGAATAAAAGCGCACGTGTTTATTTGACATTTGGACTAAAGTCTTCACATATCAAACACTTCACATCATTATTAGTATAACATGGAAAAAGTTTCTATTCTAGTTATGTGTTCAGCATTTCTTGCCTTGCATTTCCTTTCATCCTACACTTACTCAGATCATTGTAGACACGGAACATACATGAAATGCATGCATTCCAAATGACAATATACTGTATTATTTATCGTCTACAACTCCAGGCACCTCACACCATGATAGATACCTGAGCTCTGAGAATTTTGTGACTGACTTCAGCTCTGTCATCTGGAATGGGATAGCAGGCTGCTTGCTGCTTGTGCCAATTGACACATTTGCAACACAAAAGACGCTAATGGAGAGGTGCAAAGGAATTTATGGTGGGGCAGGATTACAAGTTTTTTGTAGGTTTCAGGGATTCTAGTGTTAACACAGATACCTCATGATGCACCTTGACCTTTTATAGATGGAACCAAGTTAACAGGAGAGCTGTTGATTTCTTTGTTATTTGTATTTTATTATTAACCGTGGCTGGTTAAGAAAACATGAAACAATTAAAAGCTAAATGCAGCTGCTTAAAACTAAAATAGGTGATTAAGGGTGTTGAATCGCAATAGTTGAGTTAACTAAAATGAAGCTTAAAAAACATATTGGTTGAGGTGTATACCTGCAGCCATTACTGCCCTACAGGACCGTAAGTGAGGATCCCTTCTCCACATCATAATTTAAATTGTCTTCTTTAAATGAAGGCAGAAACAAACAAATACAGTCAAATACCAAGTCTCATTATCCACTAGGCTTGTCTTCTAATTAGAAAAACTGGTTGGAAAACCTGCAGCCACTAAGGCCCACCAGGACTGTGACTGACTATCTATGAGCTAGAGAGTCCCAAAGCACATGAAGTTCCAAAAATATTTGAAATGCCCACTAAAGGAGGTAAAGGCATTAAAACGTGGTAAGTCACAGAAAGAATAATGAAGACTGTCGGTGAAGAATGTCAGTCACCCAGGTGAAATTATCTGGTAGTTGAATCATGGCAACTGGACTTCTTTCTTGTTAGGGAAATAGTTTCACTGCTCATCCGAGCATTGTTGTTAAAGACCACAAATTTATCCTCCAGGTTAGTTTCACTTCACACCTGCCCTGAATAGGCTCACGGAGTAAAACAAAGGAAGGGGAAGGTGTGGGTAGATGTAACCGTCACACCTTTTAACATCCCCTCCTACCCCCCATAGAGTGGGGTGTTAAGAGTGGTCCACCTGGTGGAGGTGTGAATTGGGCCTGATTTTCCTGAGGAAAATAAAAAAATATAAATAAATTTTTGGTCTCTAACAACATTCCTCAGACTGACGAAGCTGCTTGGATGAGCAGTGAAACGTATCTGCCTAACAAGAAAGAAATCCAGTTGCCATGACTCAACTACCAGATAATAATGAAGACTCTTTATAAATAAAAATATTTATTAATCCAAAAAATTGCTTTGTTAAACAAGAAGCTCTGATGAGCACAAAAAAACCCAGAAGGCAATGCCTTCAAAGTATTGTGATTGCTTTTCTTTCTTTCTTTCTTTCTATATTTTTGTGCTTTCCTAAGGAGTTTTTCAAGGGACATCCTGGTGGCTATTCTTGGTTTTTTGAGGTCAAAGACTATGATTCCAACATTTATTTCATCCTATCTTGGCCAAGTAATAATTTTTAGCATCTTACTGAGGAGCCATTATGAATATTTATGTTTTACGCATTGGCCATTGCTGAGTCAATCTCCCAGAATTCCCCAAGGGCATGCTCGCATGATGTCATCGACGTGACCCAATGAAAAGGTAATTTTTGTGTTGTTTGGGTATCTGTGCTTGGATAAATCTAAAAAAGGCTTAACATGCACTTCTCTTTATTCTCATTCTCAGTTTTCTGGCTTTTTTTCTGGCTTACGCTTCTGATTTTTGGCTTATGTTTCCGGCTTGACGAAACATCAGTTTGTTATTATGTTTTAGACCCTATTGCATTCTCTGTTTTGTTTTTGCTTTCTCTTCTAATCCTAAAATAAATAAAAAAAACATTCTGCTTCAGCAAAACAAAGTCCCATCATGAATTCCCATAAATAAATATAGGAGAACTTATCTCTGCCATCACAAGCACATTCAATAAACCGCAAGGGAGTGTGTTTTGTTTTTTTTTTAATAGGACTAAGGGCATTCTCTCGTGGTAATGGGCAAATGACCCCCTCCTCTTGGGTGGACAACCCATAAAACATAAGGAACATAGCAGAAGATATTTTGTCATACACTTAACATATAAAATGAACAAACTAAACATAAATGAGCATTTTGAACCCCATGCTGAAGGGGAGCCCTGAGTGATACATACTGTAAAAAGAGCCGTCAGGTGCATCCCAGGATTTGAAGACATGTTAAATTCTTACAGGCTCAGCAAATTAAACCCGTTTATTCTTCAGCAGCAATTAGACAGCATGGGGACCAAATCCAGGTCTTTAAAATCCTCAGAGGCATTAATAAGGTAGATTCAGAATAATTCTTTGAGGGTAACGGTGAATCACGTACTCAAAGACACCAATAGAAATGAAGGGGAAGTGCATTATGGAATGAAACCAGGAATCACATTGTTGGTCCAAAAGTTGTGGAAGTCAGGAACAAACTAACGAGACATGGAACTGAAGCAAAAACCTTGACAACCTTTAAGAAGAAGCTGGTTGAGATATTGGGACAGTTTAGCTATTAGCTAAAGAAATGAGCCTGATGGGCTGAAAGATCTCCTATCATTTGTCAGATTTCTTAAGTTATGTTCTTATGTTCTTACTTAGGCTATATCACTGCTTATTTAATTTTTGCACAGCACCCACCATCTGGTGGAAGATGAAGGCACCATTTGCCGTCAATACAAAGATACCACTGGATGTCAGTATATCACATCTGTACATTAAGAGACAGAAAGGCAAATAAAGAAGCACATTTTAAGAGTCACTAAGTAACTGCCACCTAAAATATAAATGGTATTGATCATGTTGTTCTCCATCACGTAAATTACATTTTCCCTTGAACGTTTGTTTTACTTAATCCAAATGCTGCCCATGCATCGTTTCATTATAGCTTTATAAACAACAACTAATTTTAAATTAAATTACCATTCAGTGGAAATGTGTCTTCATTTTGTAAGAAAAAAAATCTAATTACTCAGCAAATGGAACTTCTATTTACTTGTAGCGTTTAATTCCTGATTATGCCGCGCTAACAAACAGCTTCAAAGGCGGCGCAGTCCATCTTTTATTAGGCTCCAGTGCTGAGCGCTGCAGTGCTTTATGTTGTCATCGGGTTTGCTAAAAGAAATCAATCCTTGAGGATGACTATCTTTAGAAGGGGCTTCTTAGTTTAAATCTCATTATTTTATTACATCTTGTATTATGAAGGAGAAAAGTGAATAATAAATAAGCCTTCTCTGCGTCAATTAGTGAACAGTCTCATAGCTTAAATAACTACAGCTTGAAAATTTAAGGGGCTGTGAGGGATGCTGTATTTAATTTTCTTCATTTGCACTTGCGATATTAGAGCCGACTCTTGCACAGGGCTGCTACCTCACTTCTCTTGCTTGATCTAAATGAGCCATTTTCATCACCTCCCTCTGTCTCCTGTTAGGGAGATCTCTACGGTCATTTGAGGGGTTTCTGGCTGTACCTAAAGTTCTAACATCTACCAATTAATGGCCACATCTGTGGGTCTCTCATGCCTTATAACAAAGAACTATTAATGGTTTTCCTGTGTTTGCACACTCCAAAACCTGTGGTTCTTGTGTCCTTTCGTTGCAGAACTTCTCTTTAAATACTCTTACGTAAGAGCCAAGACCACCATTACAATGAGCCAAGTATAAATGACATTTATTATAGCACTGGACCCAATGGAGTCTGCATATTAACAGCTCAGTTCTTAATGCAGACTCACAAGTATGGTGAAGCAAATACCTTAGATAAGCTACACTCTTACAAATTACTGTAAAGGTGCTAGAGTGGTTCTTCAGAGTAATGCCATCTTCTTCTTCATCTTTCAGCAGCTCCCGTTAGGGGTTGCCATAGCAGATCATCTTTTTCCATCTCTTCCTGTCCTCCTCATCTTGCTCTGTGACAGCCATCACCTGCATGTTCTCCTCACCACATCCATAAATCTTCTCTAAGGCCTTCCTCTTTTCCTCTTCCCTGGCAGCTTTATCTTTAGCACCCTTCTCCCAATATACTCAGTATCTCTCCTCCTTTGTCTCCCAACCGCCCAACCTCTGCTGACCCTCTAATGTCCTCATTTCTAATCCTGTCCGTCCTTATCAGACCCAATGCAAATCTTAGCATCTTTAACTCTGCCACCTCCAGCTCTTTCTCCTGTGCCACCGTCTCCAGCCCATATAACACAGCTGGTCTCACTACCGTCCTGTAGACCTTCCCTTTCACTCTTGCTGATACCCGTCTGTCACAAATCACTCCTGACACTCTTCTCCACACATTCCACCCTGCCTGCACTCTCTTTTTCATCTCTCTTCCACAAGCCCCATTATTCTGTACTGTTGATCCCAAGTATTTAAACTCCACCTTCGCCATCTCCACTCCCTCATCCTCACCATTCCACTGACCTCCCTCTCATTCACACACATGTATTCTGTCTTCTTCCTACTGACCTTCATTCCTCTCCTCTCCAGAGCATATCTCCACCTCTCCAGGGTCTCCTCATCCTGCTCCCTATTCTCTCTACAGATCACAGTATCATCAGCAAACATCATAGTCCAGAGTGATGCCATAGGGGAAACATTTTTGGCTCCCAAAAGATCCATCCACATGAAGGCTCCAGAAAGAATCTTCATTTGTTTAAATTCATAACACGCTCCATACAGTAAATAACCAGGACTAGATGGTAACCAATTTGTGAAATTCCAATGGCTTATTATTTTAAAAGAACTTCTACTGCATCCAATAACACAGGCCAAGTCCACGTTGTCTTCATCTGTCACTTAATCTGTCTTGCTAGGTAGCCTACCATACTTTCAAAATTTCACTTTTTTTTCTACATTTTAGGAAATTTTTCAAAGCACAAAGAACCATCTTTACGTATAAAGACCCTTCCCCAGAATGAAATTGTGCTTTGTCAATTAATGGTTCTACGAGGAACCACACAACCTAGTAAAGAACCATAAAGAACTATTATTTTTAAGAGCGTAGGGTAATTTGCTAATAAATGACAGAAGAATTTTTGGAAATTTAGATCATTTGAAATTTTCTGTGCCTTCCTAATTTTCAGATATGCTTTTTGTTTTGGGGTTTTCTTGACCCAAGGATTTTATTTTTTCTATCAGTTTCTTCATTACATGTATGCTATTTGATGCAATAATTTATTTCCCCCATTTTAGTCACTTTGTCCCTTTGCCTGGTCATTCAACAACAACAACAACATTTATTTCTATAGCACGTTTTCATACAATTGATGGAGCTCAAAGTGCTCTATAAGATGAGGAAGGAAAAATGAAAAATATAAAAATAAGATTATTCAATACTAAGTAACAAAGTAACAAAGAATAAAGTAAGGTCCGTTGGCTAGGGAGGACAGAAAAAAACAAACAAAAAAAAACTCCAGGGAGCTGGTGAAAAAAACAAAATCTGCAGGGGTTCCGAGGTCACAAGACCACCCAGCCCTCACTGGGAATTCTACCTAACATCAATGATCTCAATCAGTCCTGATGGCTTTCAGGCTTCATGTTAAAGAATTTGATGATGATGGTCATGTGAACATCTGGGGTCCATCATTGTATGGACAGCATGGTGCTTTGATCGGGTGGTGATGCCGCAGATCGTGTAGAAGGAAAATTTTTTATTAGCATAAGAGAATAGCAAATTAGCATATAGAGCCATAGAAAGTAATTAAAAGCTTCTAAAACATTAGATTAAGTATAACTTAGAATATAAAAGCAAATACGATAGGTCTAGCAAATGGTTAACTAAAAAATCAGTTATATTGCATTATTTTATAGGCTTACATTAAATTTTCCAAAGTAATGAAAAGAATAGCTAAAAGATGCAGCAAAAATAGTTTTGGACAGGATAAGAGTGGAAGACACCTGTGATTCAAGGCTAGGAAAGAGATAACATGGAAAAAAGGCCTTTAAGAGCAGCTGGATTGATGATCAACAAAAGGCCTTTTACTACAAACAAGGTCACACTGTAATATATCTTAGCAAATGCAGGCATTAGTTAAAATATTATAAGAATATATTAGCAATTAACTTTAGTGTAGAAATTAAGACAAATCAAGCATGCCAAGCAATGATCAAATGAAAGCACATATTATACTTCTTTTTAATTAAAGCTTAAGCTTCAGGTCACTATTGTAAAAAGTTTGGAAAGCCTAAGAGAGGAAAACCCATATATGGAATAGTAGCCTTGGCCAGTTAGAAAAAATGGGAACAGAATAAAAAGAGAACACATTCCACTAGCAGACCAGTCTAAGGAGATGATAAGGGTTCCCATGGAAACTCA
The DNA here is from genome assembly GCA_026402145.1 of Polypterus bichir lapradei. Classification (NCBI taxonomy): domain Eukaryota; kingdom Metazoa; phylum Chordata; class Cladistia; order Polypteriformes; family Polypteridae; genus Polypterus; species Polypterus bichir. The sequence continues at coordinate 106,490,979 of JANRMT010062796.1, read as the reverse complement.
AGATTTGGTCGGATGGGAGTAAGAGGGAGTCAGCGGAGGTAAGCAAACCAGTTCATTAGAGCAAGGTTAGAAAAGATAGGAAATTACATCAGGAAAGCCCAAAGATGGAAAGAGGAAGCCATCCACCCAGTCTTAGACCAATCAGAATAAGCCAAACAGACACCAAGAGGAACAATGGACAGTAAAACCAGGTGTAGAATGAATTAATTAAATGAGCTAAAATGATAAGAAATTGTTATAAAAGCTTCAATGGCTGAAATGATTGTCGCTCAATCTCATTCGGCCAAATTGGGTTGAGTCCGTGTGGTTGATTTATTGCAATAAAGCCTTAAAACTCTGTCTGTCTATCTCGAGTCCTAATAGCCTTTATTTTTAGGTAAAAAGCCTTCTGATGATGAATTTTTCGCCACGACAATCGCCACCACAGAAGACCAAAAAAAGAACAGCAGAGAATAGATGGGATTAGTATGAACTGCGGAGCCTTAATGAAAATGATAATTCAATGCACATACAGCTTAACAGGGTTACACTAAAATGTAGCAGAGAAAGCCATGTTAAAGTAATGAGTTTTTATCAGTTTTTTAAAGTGTTCCACTGTATTAGGATGGAGAATTTCTATCAGTAAGCTATTTCAGATAATTTAGGTGCATAACAGCAGAGGGCCGGCTCACCACTTATTTTAAGTTTAACTCTTGGAATTTTAAGCAGACCCTCATTTAAAGATCTAAGGTTACGATTTGGAGTGTAAGGTGACAGCCATTCTGAAGTATAGGACTGAGTGAGATTATTTAAGGCTTTGTAAACCATAAGCAGTGTTTTAAAGACAATTCTAAATGACACAGGTAACCAGTGTAGTGACATCAGAACTGGTGTGATGTGCTCAGATTTTCTTTTCCTAGTTAAGATTCTAGCAGCTGCATTCTTCACTCATTTGAATCGATTGATGTCTTTTTTGGGTGGTCCTGAGTGGAGTGCATTACGGTAATCTAGTTGACTTAAAACAAAAGCGGGAAATAATTTTTCAGCATCTTTAAAAGTTATAAGAGATCTAACTTTTTCTGTATTTCTTAAGTGGAAAAATGCTGTCCTCGTAATCTGATTAATATGTGATTTAAATTTTAGGTCAGAATCAATAATTACCCCTGCATTCCTTATCTCTGTCTTGACTTTTAGGCCTAATGAATCAAGTTCATTTCTAATATCCTCATTATATTCATTTTTGCCAATCACTAAGATATCTGCTTTCTCCTTATTTAGTGTGAGAAAATTACTACTCATCTTTTCATCGATTCATGTTGTTTTTCACTCTGCCCACCTGCCGCACTATTCCCTGGCTCTGTGAGCTCCAAGGTCCTCCATTGGCTTTGCATGATAGCCAACGTATCCGGAGATGTGCCCAAAGTGCTCTCTAAGTGGTGTACCTGTGATCTCTGCCTGCTGGTGTTCATGGGGCCACTTTATAGCCAGCGTATCCAGCTAATCCCCTGTCCTCTACCACCTGAGGAGTGCACCCTTCTTAGGTCTGGAACTATTGTACTACGTTACTGAATCTGTCATTGTCCTTGAGATGGCACTATTGGATCATTGCAGATTTCTCAGTCCTCCCCATGGTGGTGTTACAACAGCAGGGGGCTTGTTAACAGATGAAAGAAAATTAATTATATTTGTTTTAATTGCATTATAAATATTACAAAAGCTGCCAGTGCATGGATTGATCTTTTCAGGCTGATCCTCACACAGCCTTGGAAGAGTTCCCCATTCTGCATACTGATCCATGTTTATGAGGGGTCATTCCTGATTAGTTCTGTTCTCTGGTAATTATTTCATTGTGCTGAGGTCAGGAAGAAAGGGACGCCTTAAAATGCCCTCTCTCTAAAAAGGCTGAACTGACAGTTTAACAGAATTACTGCATGGAAATCCAATATGTCTTTCTTTAAAGGCCAAATGTTTTAATCTCCTGGTGTCAGAGCGTGTGGCATTCATGTCTTCTGTTAAGAAAGGCATCAGGATTTCTGCACTTTGATGTATAAAGAACACTGGTGTTCAAGACCGAGCACTACTGCACATTTGCCCAGATTTTATTTCCTATATTCACCCACTGAGTAATCCAAATGTAGCTTTATATTAATTAACTTTTTTTAACATATCTAGACATCTGGGCTGCACTGGCATCCCTTCAAGTGTTTTACTTTTGATGTTCTGACAGGCATTTTGTTCCAAAAAATAGGAATATGGGAATGAATGGATGAATAGGACGATATTCAGGATTGTGCAAGTTATAGAGAGTGGACACCAGGGGGGCGTAGATCTCCCCAAACCTCGGACACAACAGACACTGGTCCCAAGTCCAACACACAACACACCCTTGTTCAGCTGTGGGAAACACTTCTGGCTCGTTCCCCATAGTGGGACAGTACAGTATAGCACTAAGCACAAATACTCTGTCCTTCTCTCTCTCCTTTCTCTTCTTCACCTACACTTCTTCTCAGTAGCTTTGTCCACCTCCTCCCAACTCTTGCTCCGCAAGTTATGGCAGCTGGCCCTTTTTATAGAGCACCCGGAAGTGCTCCAGGTGTTCCACGATCTCCTTACGGCTGCACTTCCCAGGTGTGGCGGCAGCCCTGCAGAGGAGGGCTCAGCCGTTCTCCATACACCCCCTGGCAGTGGCCATGGGTCCCAGCAGGGTTGAGCTTCCCTGCTCTGTGACACTGTAACAAGCTGGGGGGCTTCCCTCTGTCATCGGGTGGGGAGGTTTGCTCCATCCAAGCTCTTTCCCCAAGTCTTTCTGTTATGGAGGCACCCTGGCCAGGTAAGAATTCTGGCTGTCCATTAAAAGAGGGATAAAGCTAATTTCATGCACATGGAAAATTTGGAATGGTGTTAGAGTGGAGGCTTAGGAAAGAGACCACCATAGTGGAGGAGCGGTTTGGTTCTGTTAGGGAAATGAACAGCTGATGTAGTCTTTGCTTTGGGACAACTTATAGAGAAACATCGAGAAAAGCAGAAAGGTTGGCATGTGGTGTTTATCAGGTTGGAAAAGGTTGACTTGTTCTCATTCCTACTTTTTGTAAAAATTGATTGATTTGTATGGAATGATTGCAATAAAATTAATAAAATTTCAAAAAAAAAAAAAGGAAAAGGCTTATGATAGGATGCCATGTCAAGAGGTTTGCAGGTGCATTAGAGAGAAAGAAGGACCAGAGAAGTGTGTGAGGATTGTCCAGGATATGTATGAGGGAGTGAGGACTCGGGTTTAGCACTAGTATTACTAAAGCCTATGAAAAAACTCATAATCCCAGCCCACCATAAATCATTCCGCACCTCTCCGTCAGCGTCTTTTGTGTTGTAAATGTGTCGATGAAGAACCCTCATCCTCATCTGAGTTCACTTCTATTGAAATAATAGAATGTCTTTATTTGAAAACAGCAGTGTCAGATCGGGGCGAGCGTAAACATGACTGGGAGAATAAAACTGAATAAAAAAAACGCCAACCTTTACAAGTACCATACATTTACATTGGCTGTTACAGACTCAAATCAAATGTATGTTTTTATTGTATAATAGTAACAATAAGAGCAGCTCACTACTTAAAACGTTCATTTTGTGATGCGGCAAGGCTCGAACCTGCGACCTGTTGATTATGTGTCAGCAATTCTTACTGTTGTACTACCAAAGAAATTGCAACAACAGGCCACAATAACCCGATTTCTTTTTCTTCGGTTATATTCTTGAATAAAAGCGCACTTGTTCTGTTATACTTGTACCTTTTGTGAAAGTGTCTATTTGATATTTGGAATTCAGTCTTCACGCATTATACACTTAATGTCAAAATTTTGTCACTAGTACTAAAACATGAAAAAAGTTTGTTTTTTAGGCAACATTTCTTGCATTTCCTGTCATCCTACACTTACATAGATCTTTGTAGACACAGAACACACGTGAAATGCATGTGTTCCAAATAACAATATATTTTTTAGCCTATACAGCTCTAGGTACCTGACTCCCTGATAAACAAGGCTTGAGCTGGGAGAGGTTTTTGCTGCTTCTGCATTGGTGGTGGGATGGGATAGCAGGCTGCTTGCTGCTTGGGCTTATACTGTAGACACATTCACAACACAAAAGATGCTGACGGAGAGGTGCGAATGGATTTAAGGTGGGCCAGGTTTACGAGTTTTTTCGTAGGCTTTGGTAATTCTAGTGTTTAAAGCAGTGTTGGGGGTAACAGACAAGATCACAGTTAGTGGAGGTCCTGCACCAGGGAGCTTCTTGAAGTCCTTACCTTTGTGATCTGGTTTTAGGATAAAATTTGGAAGCAGAAGACAGAATATATGAGGTTTAATGATGATCAGGATCCAGAAGTTAGCAGGCAGAGTTGTTGAAAAGAGTACAGTAGGTAAATTTAAATATCTGGGATCAGAGGTAGCCCAAGATAAAGAATTAGACGCAGTGAAAACCCACAGAGTCCAATGTGGATGGAAAAATGGGAAGAAGTTATAAGGAGTGATTAAAGAATTAAAGTAAAGGTTCAACATATGGTATTTAAAACAGTGCTCAGATCAATAACGATGGATGCAGCTGAAACATAGGCAATAAAGGGAGCACAGAAGAACAAGTGAGATGTGGCAGAGATGGATGTGTGGAGTTACGAAAAGGTACAAATTAAGAATCAGAGGTACAACAAAAGTTAGCTGTATGGAGGAGGTTGATCAAGCACTTTGACCCCATATAAAAAAGGAGAAGAAGAAGAAGTAGAAATAAAAGTGGTGGTAGCCCATAAGGGAAAACTAAATGCAGAAATAACCGATAGAGTGCTGTGCAGATGGAACATTGGAAGAAGGTATCAGATGTATTGGGTGATGAAAGAATTAAGGCGAAGATTAAAGGTGAAGTTTTTAAGACTTTCACTTGAAAAGTAAAGAGATCACAGCAGGAGAAGAAGTTGAATGTGACAGAAACGAGAATGTTAAGATGGATGTGTAGAGTTATGAAAAAGGACAGAATAAGAGTATTAAGGAAATGTAATGAGGAGAGACAATGAATATATAGAAAAAAGAGCGATGGGATTGGAAGTACAGGGGAAGAGACAATGAGGGAGGCCAAAGTGGAGGTGGGCAGGACAAAGTTAAAGGAGATCTGATGGAAAAGGGTCTGACTGGAGAGGTGATGCAGTACCGAGCTGTATGGAGAAGGTTGATCAAGCACATCAACCCCACCTAGAAGTGGGAATAGATTGAGAGTAAGAATAAAAAGATGTTTTGTTTTTGGATTCTGTATTGGAACAATACAGGCAATTCCTTTTGTGATCTACGAATCTTCTTGTCCTACTGAGCATTTTCTTCAGTGCCCTTTTTGTTGCTAAGTGGTTTGTTAATGGTAACCCAACCTCCAGTGGGCAGTTTTGGAAGTATCAATTCGACTTATGTGCTTCTGGGACTCCCAGTTGACGACTGCGGTCCCTTCAATTTTCAAACCTCCCATTGTGTATTCAAATCTAAGATGTCTACTTCCTACGTGTTACACTTTACATTTACTTTTATTTGGTTTCATTTGCTACAAATCTGTTCAAGTCTGTATGCTGTCCTGGACCCTTTGCAATAATTAAGCTGATTCCAGATTGTCTGCCTTTCCACCTACTTTAGTATCATCTACACACTTCACCATTTTGTTATTAATATTCTTATCCAGACCATGCATATATTTTACTAACAGCAGTGGCTCTAGCACTGATCCCTGATCACTCATTCTTACATTTGTATATTTCTCGCAAGAATCAGATTGCCTAACAGGTAGCATTTCCATCCTATTGCTCTTGAACCCAATTTCAACTCACAGCTGTGTTGCCTTGTGGCGTGCTTTCTTTTGCTGATTCCAAGATAAGATTTAACATCCCTGTCTAAGAAAAAAAAAGTTGCTTCAGGAAATAGATGGATACATTCTACACAGTGAATTGAATCTATTCTACTAAACTTATGTTCTCATATCTTGATTTTATATTTTCTCTGTTTAATTTTAAAGTGACAGATTCTTAAGTATATCATACACCCACAGGCTTACACCTTCAGTTGTGGAGTTCGGACACGGGATATTCATTGACTAAATGTTGGCACTGAGTTTGAGTCTGCGGCAGCTTGTTCTTTGTGTTCTGCTCCATCCATTTCCTTAGCCCACATAATCCAATTTTAGCTTTCTAGCAGTGGCAGGAGTCAAACACATGGCAGGACTGAAGTGGCTGTGGTATCAATCAGAGGAAAGCTCACCCACCTACGCTGCCCCATGCCAGTCTGCTGTTAGTGATTTTAACTTATGTATTTTTTTTTGTTTTGGATGCATAATGCATAATGGCAATGACATCTAGCAGCCTCCCTTCCTAACTTGCATTCCATTATGAGGGTCCCATCCAAATCCTGACCCTTCAGTGTATTTGTGTCCACCAATTTTCATTCTTACAAAATTCCTAGCCAGAAGACATCATGACTTTTCTTGGATAGCTGCCCTCATTACCCTCTTTTTGAGTTTTTGCTTGTTATTTAATCCATGCAGACAATACCAATGGGGTATTTCTTGTTATCGAGAAGGATTATTTGGAAATTGTTTTTCTCTTTGCTATTAAAAGTATTTGATTCATAAAGCTCATGAATTGAAAAACAGCTTTCCTATAACAAATATGTTTGGCATTTCTCTAATTTCATTTCTCCTAAGTGCTCGACTCTCACTTGCTTTTGACTCATTTTTACATTCTCCATTTTCTTTTGCTTGTTGTTTGCTAGTAATGCTTGAGATTTTACATGCATGAGACCTACTGCTAAAACTGACTGTGGAGAAACAGACACTCATAAAGAATCCTGATGGTGAATCCAAATCCATGTATGCCTTTCACTCACACCTTTATATATATGATGCTCCGTGGTGCTGGGTAACGTTACTTCGTGCCACTTGTAAGAGGTAGCTCAACCCGGCTGGGACGCCCCTAAGATAGAAGGATGGGGGAAGGGAGCTTTTCTAGGACACTGCCTCTCCCCAGGATGCTAGATGGCAGCTTCCCTGGACTGCAGCATTGCCTCAGATTCCTGCAGGGCACTATGGGACATGGTGTCCGGCAACACAGCCCTGCTAGGTACCACCAGGGGATGCTGTGGGAAGATGGTGGGAGACTAATTTCTCACCTTGCCTGGAAGCACTAGTGGATCATGGGGACGGAAGCCCAGAAGTACTTCCGGGCTGACAGAAAACTCAAGTTCTCCATCTGACCCAGAAGGTGCTGGGTCACGTGGACGGAAGAACAGAAGCAATTCTGGGTCGGGCGCTATTTAGAGGACTGCAGGGAACCTGGCAAGTGAGCCGGAGTCGGAAGGAGCTTGCGGGAGAGGAGTGGAGGTGGCAGTAAGAGAGAAGAAAGAAAAGAAAAGGGAAAGGACTGGGCATTGTGGGTTTGTGCACTGTGTGTGCTGTGAAGAAAATAATAAACGTGTAATTTTGGGACTTGTGAGTCCGCGTGTCAGTCTGTGTCAGGGCTGAAACTTCCCCACACTGTATGCTGCAATGCTGTATATAGATGGTATGACAGTAAAGTCACTTGACTGTGCAAAATATTTAACTGTTTAAAGCTTTGCAAGCCGTCTGTATGCTATTAGTGTTAGAGGTCCTAGTATCTGTTGTGAAGCCGTGTGTACTGAACAGAGCATCGTCATATGATTGGCAAAATCACTTGGGTACTGACCAGGAATTTCAATAAATGAAGTTCTAGGAAACACCTGGGGCCGCATGTATAAATGGTGCGTACGCACAAAAATGTTGCGTACTCCCGTTTCACATCATGATGTATAAAACCGAAACTTGGTGTAAAGCCCCGCACAGTTTCACGCCCCCCTCTAAATGCTTGGCCTACGCAAGTTCTCTGCTCGTTTTTTCAGACTAGTAAATTAAAGATTTAAATTTAAAGATGAAGCTTATGATGTTCTACTTTAATGGCAAAATAAACTATGCGATTAAAGTAGAAATTTCGAGATTAAAGTTGACATTTTGTCCTTTTTTCTCTGTACCCTAATAAGCTTCCATATGACACTCAGACGGTGGGCTACGACTCGCCTTTTCACGGCGACTTTGATATCTGACAACTTTTTTATTTCAGGCACTGTGCGACTTTGTGAACTTGAGCTTTTGAGTTTCTCTGACACTCTATGTCACGCGATCAACTTCCTTTTGTTGTTTATACCACTGTTTAAACCAACAAATAGTATGTTTTTCTTGCCCCCACTTGGTATTTGCTGAAATTCTTCTATTTTCCCCCGTGCTTTTGCCATTGCCTTTCCACAGAACGTTGAGCTTAAGGGCTATTTATATTGATTTGCATACAAAGGGGTGTAATTCTGGGAGGAGTTTGAGGAGTGGCAGCAGGCGTGTGCACATGCGTTACTTTTCACGCTGACTGGTATTTATGGAATGGAAGAACGTGGAAGTTGACGAACACACAGATTTATGCATCTGGATTTTTTTGTGCATATGAACATTTCCGCTTTTGTCCATACACCATGTTTTAGTGTGAATTCTACGCATGGCGTTATGGATGAGGCCCCTGGCTACCCAAGTTGGTAGAACATGTAGAGGATTGTGAAGTCCATGCTCAGGGATATTATCTTAATAATTCCATTGCCTACAGTTACAGCTTCTAGCTCAGAAACAAAACAGGATCCTCCATTGTCCTAGAATTCTGTACCATTACTGCTCTCAGGTGTTGTATTTCTACTAGGGTTTCTCCCTGGCTTGGATTCAAATTCAATTTTTATGTCTTGTTTAATTCTGATTCCTCTGTTTGTGTTAATATTGCTTTTGTTTATGTTTGGCATTATTCTTTGCTTTTATGAATCCACATTAATGCCTTTGTTATGTGCCTTGTGTTTTGTGGGTGGTCCCCCAAAAGGCAGGGCCTCCTGCCCATCACTGCCACGGACTGCCCTCAGCTCTATAAAGATGGGAGAAACCCACAGTTACTTGTGGTTCATTCGAATCTGCTTGGGAGCGGTGAGTTTTTGGGTTTGTGATTCTTTCTTGTGTTTCATATGTTTCATCCATTTATTGTGTATTTTTGAATGTTCTTTGGATTTTGTGCTCTTATCTTTCTTGCCTTGGATTGCCTTTGCCTTTTCCGGTAGTTCCTTTTTTCCTTCTGGGCTCCATGAAGTTTTATTGGTACAGAGCATTTTCGCATAGAATACATCTTTTTATTTATAAACATTCAGTGCTTGTCCTTGTCACTGGCTAGGCTTGATGGTTTTTCCCATCTAAGTGGGAATTTTTGGATGTTTTCTGGGACTGTCTGCTTTGGGAACTCTCAAGTTCACAACACCAGGTCCATCAATCTGCATTAAGTGAGAAGTTAGGGGTGATTGACAATCTGATGGAACAAATCCGGGAATAAGTCACTGATTGAGGTGTTGGCAAATGGATATTTTTTGTAGAGGTGCCCTATTACTTGGTTTTGTTGGGATTCTGGCACCACAGAATAGTAAAATGGGTGAAACCTTGAAAAATATCCATGAAAATGAACTGGAACCCTAAGTGGTCTTCCCCAAAAGTAGATAATCCTGATCCTAGGAAAATGGGAGGCTTCAGGCCTGAGCAGGCCCAAAAAATTCTTTCTTCATAACTCATAGCCTGCAGTGGTGAAATCAGCCCAGTTGTTCTTCTCTGGACTTCCTCTTGTGCTGCTTTATCATTTTGGTAGCCTGGAAACCAAAACTGCATGCAATACTCTGGGTGAGTCCTCACCAGTGCATTATAAAGCTTAAGCATAACCTCCTTGTACCCTACACATTATGCTAAATAAGTTAAAATACTGCTAGCCTGTTTAATGGCTTCAGAACATTGCCAGGAGGTTCATAGTGATGAGTCTATTATGACTTCTGAGTCCATCTCATAATCAATACTTTCAAGTTTCAGACCTCCAATTGTAGATTCAGATTTCACATTTGTACTTCTTGTGTCTAATACTTTACAATTACTTACAATACATTTCATCTGCCACAAATCTAACCCAAACATGTATGCTGTCCTGGACGCTTTGTAATGATTCAACTAAGTCTAGATTATCCCACCTAGCTTGGTATCATCTTCAGGCTTGTCAACAGATATGTTTTTATATTTCTGTCCAGATTATATATGTATATATTAAAAGTAGCCACACTCCCAACACTGACCTCTTAGGGACACCACCACATTACCTCATTCTGATAGTGTTCCTTACACCATAACCGTCGTCTTCATGTGTTTTAGCCAATTTTGCACAGATTTACACATTATACACTAAACTCCCACATCTTTTAGTTTGATGCCAACCTCTCATGTGGAACCTTACCAGATTTTTTCCTGAAAATGAAGATAAATAATTTCATATGAACCTCTCTTTTTTGCTTCCTCATAGAATTCCAGAATCCCTTGTTTAGTAAAACAACATGTAGCGGTCTGGTACCTCTAAGATTCACAATGTCGAGAAGACGGTGATTTATTTATTTTTATGGTGGAGATTCCAGGGACGCACCCAGCCTTGGCTCGACCCGCACGCACTCACAAACAGAGAGAAGAACAAAGCAAACCGGTAATCAAACAACAATTAAAGAATGTAATGAAAACAAATGAAATAACTGAAAACAACGATACCACCCCTGTTCCCCTTATGATGACTATACATTAAATACTGAAAGCACAAACAAAACACACACAGCAAACAACGGATGAAATGCAATGAGATCCGCATGTTGAATGGGAATGTAAAGATATTCCAACCGGTAGTTCCTGAATTGGTGAAGACGGGTGGATGGGTTCAAGAACGCTCCTTTCCTCGCAGGATGGCCATGAATCCACTTACCGTCCTCATGTACACAGGCAGACGGCAGACAATCCAGACCCCAACCACGAAAAGATCCAGGACAAAACGAATAAGTACAGGTAACCCAACAGAAGGCAGAGACAGGAACCTTTTTTTTCCCTTTTGGTCACCGGCCCCCTTTTTAAAAGCCGCGCTGACCTCCTTTGACCCCATCAACCCCTGCACCCTCAGCAGAAGACCAATCAGAGCCACTGCAGGGACTGCTGGGAGTTGCAGTTTCAAATTCTAGTAGCACCGCTACAAACATCCTCACCTTGTTTGAACCCACGTTCACTAAGACTCCTGTGCTGCTCAGTCTTCTCTTCAATAGTTTTTCAATTAATTTAATTGTGATGCACATTAAGCTTACTGGCCTATAGTTACTTTGATCTGTCCAATTACCCTGTTTATATAACGGGATAATATTTACTATTTTACAATCCTTAGGAGTTTCTCCTGTGCGCAGTGACATTCTAAAAATATGTTTTAAGGTTTTATATCTGTGCTCCTTAACCTCCTTAACAACTCTGTGATAACTATTATCTGGTCCTGGTGTTTTGTTTGATTTCAGCCTCTTTAATCTCAGCGGTACTTCTCCCTCTACAATTCTCAAATCACTCGGTACCTCTCTAGCCGCCGATGTATAAGGCGAAGTCAGGCACAGGTAAGACGCGTGTCAAAGAAATCTCACAGTCCAAAAGTTCATTTTAAAATATTTAGTGAAAGTTAAAAGCAAATAATCCACACAAGAATAAAAAGAAAAATAGTTACACACATAGAATAAAGGCAAAAAAAAAGGAAAAAATGTATCTTCTATAAAATTAGCTTTTCTTAAGAAGCTTTGGTTATTTCTGTACTTAAAGATTATTTATTTCTTCTTCTGTATGCTTTAAACATACGGTTCAACACTTAAATCTTTTATTTTACGAGTTACTTCACACTCAAAAGGCCCGTAGGCCGTTGGCACATAGACATGCGCCCAGGCTCAGTAATGTGCTCAAGCACGAACGCGAGCACAAACAAGAACACGGTTAAAAAACCGTATGCCTCTGTACCTTACACAAGGCAAGGCTAGACGCTAACTGAAGAACATTGTTTACTCAAAACTGTTAAAAAAATGACAGGAAAATACCAACTCAATTCTATTCACGGGGGTTATAGGAACCTCCCATATTTTATGCATTATCATCTAGTAAATATTCATACATTTTATAGAACTAGGAAAATGTCTCTTACAACCTCCTTAGTAGTCCCTGTTACTGCTTGGAGGTTTATCTACTTCTTCATTCATGAAATTTCTGACATTTCACTGTCTGTGTATTTTAATTCCCCATTACTGCTGCTGATTCAGAACACTTCACTACTTCTAAAATATCAAGAGAATCTCTTTGTTATATTTAGGCCAGGGTATCTCTTCTAGCTATGTTCATATTCTTATTTTATGTATTTTCTGACCAGGTTTGGGTCATTGTTTTATATTAATGCATCTTTCATTTATTATGTGCTTTGTTTGTTTTACCTGTGCTATGCTTCATGGGTTTTGTGGGTGTTTCCCCAAGGGGCAGGGCCACCAGATAATTACCACCAGGAACTTCCCTCTCTTATAAATCCAGAGGGACTCCCACTGTTTCTGGCATTTCATTTGAAATGCACTAGGGACTGTTTGGTGAGTCCTGTGATTCTTCTATGCTTATTGTAATAAATAGATTTTTGACCCTGTGCTCTGTTTATTGAGTATGTATTAGATTCTTTTTCAGGACTCTGCTTGGATTTTCTTATTGTTTAACGCAATTAATTCATGTTTTTGTCGTCAACAGAGTTTCCTGTTATGTCAGAGCATTTAAAGATTCTGTGAGGCCCTTTTTGTGTCTAGACGGGGTTTTTGAAGGCGTTTTGCCCCCAGTGTGCATTTTTGGAAGTGTTTTTGTGAAAGATTTACTTTGGAACTCATAGTCATAACACCCTTTGAATCAATTTTGGCTTATTTTCAATATGTCTATCCATTTGCCTTTCAGCCTTCTTAACGTTTTTATTAATTGTTGCTCTCATGCTTGCATATGCTCTACAGTTTGCAAGGTAGTGTAATGCCCCTGGGTCCGGACCTGAAAGGGACAGGCTTTTCTGATGGTTAAGACCAATCCAACATGCAATCTTAATGGCAGTTACTGTAAAGAGGGCAATTCTGTATCACTAGTTTTTGCACTTGTGGCAGCTGTTAGAAGAAGAACTGACTAACAATCCTAAGATGGAGGACTGGTTTAGTACTAAAGCTGGTAAACTCCTTGATCACACTCATGAGGGCTCACTTCAGGCAGGGCAGACTACATCACCTTGCACCCCTCAAGTGTCCTGGTAGATGAAACTCATATTAGTCCCAAGGAGGAAGATCTTGAGAAGAAGGCAGCATAGTGCCCTTGGGTCTGGACCTGAGAGGGACACAATCCTCAAGTGGCTGAGGTCTGTCCGAGGGGGCAAGGAAATGGAGAGTCCAGGAACAACAACACCTCAGCCATGAGGACCAAGCAAACTCAAAGAGATGGGCTATCGAGTGCTGAAGATGATGGCATGTAAAAATCAGCCATCATCGGTGGCATCACTCCTCACTCACACTGTGTCTGGGAGCAAAATCAGGAGCTACATGTTGAGGAGGTTGGGAGAATGCACTGATATAGCACATTGCTATAGCCACCTCAGGATCCCAAATTAGGACCCGAGCGCAGCCGTGCAATGGGTGACACCTCAGCGCCATATTAGTTCTCAATGCAAGTTAGAGGAACTACTTACAGGGCTGGAAGCAGGTTGACGTCAAACCCAGGACAGAGCGATTGCAGGTTAAAGGCTTTGCTCAACGTAGTGGGATCACTACTGGCATTTTACCAGATTCAATTCTGCAACCTTCTGTTTGGCAGCATAGATCCCTAGCCTCAGAGCCCACCGCTAAGCCTTATGCGTTGAGATCTCTGGATAATGAACAGCTTGTTCTACTTCCTGTGCAGCTGAGGCTATGATTCTGGATGTTATGATGTATTGTGGGTCTCACCCTGGGGTTTTATTTGAGTCTGCTCCTCTCTTTCTCTTTTCTCAAGATGTTCTGCTTTAATTGTGTTTCTGTTAATAGTTTCATTATTGTCAACCATCTTTTTTTAGTTACATTTCTTACAACATAGTTTAATTATGCTCCCTCTGTCTTTAGTTAATTATGTTGTATCTTAATGTGTTTGATGTTGGAAGGGTGAGACCCCTAATTAGATTACGGACTCCCACTGCATCAATTAGCTTCACTTCATGATTTGGAGACAATTAAAAGTTCTTACACTCACATTGCTCCAGTAAAGTGGCATTAACCTAGTTTGCCTTTCTTCTGCTCCCTTTTGTTCCTTATCTGTCATTTAGTTTTGTGGTGTCTAGAGATTTTACTTTGGAATTTTTTATTTTTTTATTTTTTTGCAATTGTAAAGATTGATTTATTTAAATGAGTAGTTTCAAATTCTTTTATGGATTTAGTTTTTGGTTTGTTTCTTTTGAATCATTTTTTATACAGTGTAGATTTAGAATTTTTGTGTTTATCCTCTAGGCCATGGATGTCCAACTCCAGTCCTGGTGGGACACAGTGACTGCAGGTTTTCATTCTAACCCTTTTCCTAATCTGAGATCAGGTTTAACTGCTAATTAACTTCTTTTTTAAGTTTAATTGCCCTGTTTTAGGGATTCAGTCCTCTGAATTGATTCTTTTCATCAGTTAATGGTAGCCAAACAGAAATGAAACATAAAATGACTAGGTAAATTGGGGCTTTAAACTAAAACCACTTTCACTCCAAACAGGTTCTTAATGAGAAGCCGATTATTGCTGTTAATTAAAGCCCATTATTTAATTCCACAGCTTGTTGTTGCTCTCATTCTGCCACTGCAGACTTTTGCAAACTGTTAATTTTCTGTTTTTTATAAGAACACTGTTAAAATGTTTTGGTGACCTCGGAGATCAACCTTGTGTGATGGGCACATAAAAACTAATATAAAAAGGCAAAACTATAATAACCTTGGCTGAGAAGGAGTTGCATGGAATAATTAGTGAGTAAGGGTTGAATCCTCTGAATATTATGAAGAATAATACAATGGCTCTTTGAATACACTAGGAACATACAAAAAGTTTCTGCACTTTTATATTTTCGTTGGAAACGGTGAAGGCGGGAGGAGTAGTAATTGATCATTAAAAAGTTGGGAAAATTGCATCGCAAACGAAGGTGACTGTAGAGAAGAGATGTAATTTGTCTTTGAAATCTATACTAATAAAAGGCAAAGCCCTCACTCACTCACTCACTCACTCATCACTAATTCTCCAACTTCCCGTGTAGGTAGAAGGCTGAAATTTGGCAGGCTCATTCCTTACAGCTCACTTACAAAAGTTAAGCAGGTTTCATTTCGAAATTCTACACGTAACGGTCATAACGGTCGATAACGTCCGCCATGTTGAACTTTCTTATTTATGGCACCATCTTCACGAAATTTGGTAGGCGGCTTCCCTGCACTAACTGAAACCGATGTATGTACTTATTTCGATGGTATGACGCCACTGTCGGCCGCCATATTGAACTTTCCAACGTCACTAATTTTCCAACTTCCCGTGTAGGTAGAAGGCTGACCCCATCTTCACGAAATTTGGTAGGTGGCTTCCCTGCGCTAACCAAAACCGATGTGCGTACTTATTTCAGTGGTATGACGCCACTGTCAGCCGCCATATTGAATTTTCCAAACATCACTAATTCTCCAACTTGCCGTGTAGGTAGAAGGCTAAAATTTGGCAGGGTCATTCCTTACAGCTTACTTACAAAAGTTAAGCAGGTTTCATTTCGAAATTCTACGCGTAACGGTCAACAATGTCCGCCATGTTGAACTTTCTTATTCATGGCCTCATCTTCACGAAATTTGGTAGGTGGCTTCCCTGCGCTAACCGAAACCAATGTACATACTTATTTTGGTGGTATGACGCCACTGTCAGCCGCCATATTGAACTTTCCAATGTCACTAATTCTCCAACTTCCCATCTATGTAGAAGGCTGAAATTTGGCAGGCTCATTCCTTACAGCTTACTTACAAAAGTTAAGCAGGTTTCATTTCGAAATTCTACACGTAACGGTCATAACGGTCGATAACGGTCGACAACGTCTGCCATATTGAACTTTCTTATTTATGGCCCCATCTTCACGAAATTTGGCAGGCGGATTCCCTGCGCTAACCGAAACTGACGTATGTACTTATTTCGATGGTATGACGCTACTGTCAGCCGCCATATTGAACTTTACAACGTCACTAATTCTCCAACTTCCCGTGTAGGTAGAAGGCTGAAATTTGGCAGGCTCATTCCTTACAGCTTACTTACAAAAGTTAAGCAGGTTTCATTTTGAAATTCTACACATAACGGTCATAACGGTCGATAACGGTCAACAACGTCCGCCATGTTGAACTTTCTTATTTATGGCCCCATCTTCACGAAATTTGGTAGGTGGCTTCCCTATGCTAACTAAAACCGATGTACGTACTTATTTCGTTGGTATGACGCCACTGTCGTCCACCATATTGAACTTTCCAACGTCACTAATTTTCCAACTTCCCGTGTAGGTAGAAGGCTGACCACATCTTCAAGAAATTTGGTAGGTGGCTTCCCTATGTTAACCAAAACCGATGTACGTACTTATTTCGGTGGTATGACGCCACTGTCAGTCGCTATATTGAATTTTCCAAACATCACTAATTCTCCAACTTCCCGTGTAGGTAGAAGGCTGAAATTTGGCAGGGTCATTTCTTACAGCTCACTTACAAAAGTTAAGCAGGTTTCATTTCGAAATTCTACGAGTAACGGTCATAACAATCAACAGCGTCCACAATCTTGATCTTTCTTATTAATGGCCCCATCTTCATGAAATTTGGTAGGCGGCTTCCCTGTGTTAACCGAAACCAATGTACGTACTTATTTCGGTGGTGTGACACCACTGTCAGCTGCCATATTGAACTTTCCAACGTCACTAATTCTCCAACTTCCGTGTAGGTAGAAGGCTGAAATTTGGTACTTATTTCGGTGATATGATGCCACTGTCGGCCGTCATATTGAACTTTTCAACGGTCTTTGTTACTTATGGGCCCATCTTCAAGAAATTTGGTACACGGGTTCCCAACGCTAACTGAATCCTACTTACGTACATATATACGTCCATAGCCTGCAGCTCGGTCACCGTGTGAGGCGGCGTTGGGTCTCCCATCCCAACGCCTCCCACATTGTTGACTGCCTGCCTATATAAGGCCGTCTGTCGCTCCAGTCTCTACATTCCCTTCCTTGCTTCGCCACGGTATTCACGTCTCCCTGCTGATAACTACAGCCTTTTTATTTAATCCACGGCTTCTCCGCTGTTTTATTGTTCATTTATTACGATTATAGTTATTGTGTAGGTATTTTAGACTTACTTTACGTTGTTCAGGTACCCATTTCCTTTATCATTCCAACCGTACCCCCATTAACATGTTTATCATGTCCAACCGTACCCCCATTAACATCGAGGTGATCACCATCGATCAAAGAACTGTCACTTACCATGTGGTTTCCATGCCCGGAGATGGCACCTACCTTTTCCATTCTCTTTGTTACATATTGCACGGCCATATCAGGCTCACTCTTGATATCCAGAGGAACATTGTGTCTTATGTATTGAATGACTGGGACAGGTTCAAGGTGTGGACTGATGACGGTACAGGAGATAATTATACTACACAGGAGCACTAGAAGAGTGAAATGCTTAAGTGTACCGAAATGGCCAAATATTTTACACCTTTGGACAACCGCCAATGCCTCTTAAACATCTTAGATTCACAGGTGACGATTTCAGTAGTGGATACTTTGATGTTTAGAAATGTTTAAACTCTCAAAAGCTGGATGTGAAGTTATCAATGAAACTGGTTGTATACTTACAACGCTTGACAGATGCCGAATGTCTCTTCAACACAAGTCCTACAAATACTATCGTAATTGAAACAAACCATGAAACTCAAACCGATTATGACAGCAGCAATCCAAGCTGTGAGAATTGAAACAAGATTACTGTTCACATGGCCAACTGTACGTTGCATGCTCAAGAGTAAGCTCAGCGCACAGCTACAGCTTGGTCATATTACAACTGGAGGGCCGAACTGACAACGTGGCATACAAAGAGATCCTTAACAAATAATTATTGGTATATTTTCCCTCAGTTTAAAAAGGTTTAATTGTCTTCTTAATAAAAATTTTAAGGCAGTACTTCACCTCTGCGAAGCGCGGGTATTTTGCTAGTTTTTAATAAATAGAGTGCGGAAACTTTTTGAACATCCCTCATATATATTTGATGACAAAGAGTTCAGAGTCACTTCAAGATTCCTAACCATGAGTGAAGGTGAAAAGGCGATGCTAAAAGACAAATCTGAGGTGGGAGAATCAAAGGGAAAATTCAAGATATCTGACTTTGTTTAAGGTGGTGATCATCCATCCTTGATGAGATGGCAGAGAGACAGCTGTATATCTGGGCTGAAACCTGTGGGTTGTAATAGGGAAAACAGAGGATGATCTTTATATCATCAGCATGGAGGTGTAGGAGAAGCCGAAAGAAGAAATGACACTACCTAAGGAATGAATGTAGAGGGAAATGAGAAGTGGACTCAAAACCAATCCTTGAGGCACACAAGGAAAGTTTCTGTGGAGAAGTCAAGGAGTTAGACCAGGAGACACAAAACAATCTGTCCAAGAAGTAAGACCTGAACCAATCCAAAGTAGAACCGCTATTTCCTGAGTTTCTTAAGGAAAGAGATAAGCAGGGAGTGTTTAACAGTATTGAAATTTCAATAAGGAGGATGAGGACAGAGAAGAGAGAAGAAGGTCCAGCGTATCTAAGAGCATTAATGATTCCTGTTTGTTGGGGTGTGGCCTCAGAGATTGTGGCATCTGACATAATTGAAACGATTAGTAAAAACATTGGTGGTGATGACCTTTTCTTGTCCGAGATTATGGATACAAGCATTTGCTAGCAAAATTCATCTTTTTGCTCTGAAATTCTGACTACACATCCTGTTTCATGTTTTGGCCTTATGTTGCAGATAATAAAGAAGAGTATTGAGCCATTATTACAGGTAAATACGAACACTAGAAATGGCCATTCTTCTTTCACATCGACAAGTGGAGTCCCATGTGCGCTTGTTAATGCAGCACGGCAGACCGAAGAAATCTAACAGAAAACTTCCCTTAATCAGGAAGGCTCATTTACATGTAACTACAAACACACCAATTAGAATACAGATAAATGATATGGTTAAGAAACACACCTCTGTATTAAGTATTATGTAAATACCCAAACTAGTTAATCATTAAGAGTAGTGGGTGATACCCATCCATCCATCCATTATCCAACCTGCTATATCCTAACTGCAGGGTCATGGGGGTCTGCTGAAGCCAATCCCACCCAACACAGGGTGCAAGGCAGGAAACAAACCCCAGGCAGGGCACCAGCCCACCACAGGGCACGCACAGACTGACACACACACCAAGCATCCACTAGGTACAATTTAGAATCGCCAATGCACCTAACGTACAAGTCTTTGGACTGTGAGAGGAAACCGGAGCACCCGGAGGAAACCCACGCAGCCACGGGGAGAAGATGCAAACTCCATGCAGGGAGGACCCAGGAAGCGAATCCGGATCTCCTAACTGCGAAGCAGCAGCATTACCCACTGCTCCACTGTGCCGCCCCGGGTGATACCCAGTTAAAGGAAATAAGATTTTTTATATGTAATCTGTTTTCAGGAAACAACATATAAAGTTAAATGTTATATATGATCTCATTTTCAAATTTAAAAATAAGCAAATTTGGGACCAGCCAGTACTTGGATGGGAGACCATCTAAGAAAAGCTTGGGTTGATGTTGGAAGAGGTGCTGGTGAAGCCAGCAGGGGGTGCTTACCCTGTGGTTTGATTGGGTACACAGTGGTTAGCACTACTACTTCATGGTTCTAGGGTTCTAAAATCAATTTTTATAATTTCTTCACACCAAGGTTTGTGGAACCTGCGATCAAACCATTGAGTTGAAGCAGAAACTTTAACAGATGATATATTAGGATAACTTAAGTATGTGATAACAAAAATGGACTTGGCTTCACATAAGGTCATCCACATGAAGCTGAGCATGTTTGTGGGCCAGTCAGTACTTGGATGGGATACCATCTAAGAAAAGCTGGAAGAGGTGTTGGTGAGACTTACAGGGGGAGCTTACCCTGTGCTCTGTGTGTGAATCCCTATGCCCCAGTGCAGTGACAGGGACACTGTGCTGACAAAATGGTGCCGTCCTTTGGATGAAATGTAAAACTGAGGTTATGACTCTCTTTGCTTATTAAAAATCCCAGGACATCCTTCATAAAGAGTGGGGTGTATCCTGATGTTCACGCTAAATGGCCTACCTCAGCCTACTTATTCTGGGCCCCTAATCATACCCTGTCTCTAATTGGCTATCTCTCTCTCTCACCACTTCACCACCTAACAGATAATGTCTAGTGAACATGGATGGTGGATGCTACACATTAGTGGTGTTTGAAGTGGCTTCTCACTTACTGAAGTGCTTTGAGTAATGAGAAAAGTGCTGTAGAAATGTAAAGAACTAAAGATGATGATGATGTGGTGATAATTATTATTTAAAATGCTGGCAGTTTCTTTTTCTTCTACACCTTGGTAATATTATTTTGACCCTCCCAGCAATGGTTTTCACATGTGTTCTCCTGGCCCCATTCCTCCTAAAAAAAATTGTGGTCCATCTCTTGCATAACACATACCTTTGAAAGTCAAGAGGTAGTTTGAGGAGCTTGGAAATTTCCAGGAGAAAACTAGAGACTTGCCCCTTCTGAAATGAGAACAGAAGAAGACCTTTTTAATTTTAAGGTGAGAACTTTACTGCTTTTCAGATTACACTCATATATAGGGTAAGTGAATAATTATCTATGCTTCTGTGATAATTTTCTTTGGGTTTGGCCATACAGCTTTCCCCATGCATGTTTGGAAACATGCTGTTTCTGCAGTCACAGTGGTAAAGGTTTCGACTTCCATCAGTCAGATTCTCTTGATGTTTTCCAGGATTAAACATGGTTGTTCCACTCTCTTGTTGCACCAAAAGAAGAACAGCAAGGAGTGACCTACTTTTTATAGGCTGAAGGTGTACCAGGGTCAAAATCCTCATTGGTTTGTCAGAATCATGGTATGAACATGCTCAATGTTTTTATCGGTAGTGGAAATGGACAGGCATCCTGCTTCTCCTTTTTGGAAATTCTCAATCTATTTGTTAACATGCCGATGTGGTTAAACACTGTCTCCATATTATGCAAAAATTCTTCTATGTATTTCAGTCTCGGTACAACTTCAGCCCATAAAAAGTCAATCACTGCTTGTTGCCCTTCTTTGGTGCAAATGGGGAGTGGAGCGGCCATGTTTACTCCTTGTGGTGAAGCGTGTCAGGTGTGAATGGCACTGCAGGGTTTTTACAAAAACAATGGAGCAGCTCAGACCCCGTTAGTGCAGGAGTGTGAGAGGAAAGCCGAGTCACCACAAAAATCTGATGAGGGACTTGGTGAATTGCATGTAACGTTCATAAAGGCACAGCTTTCCCTCATTAATGCTCCGCTGATTGTTTGGCACACCAGCACTCAGAGGATGTATAAGGGGTCTGAGATGAGATTGAGATGAGGGAAAAAAGAGGAAATGACTAGAAGTTTGAGAATGGGTGGAGAAAAAAATAAAGAAAGAGGAGAAGAAGCAATGATAGGATCAGATTGAGCTCGTGCAGAGGAAGGGAGGCAAGTTGATTGGGATGCCCCATGCAGAGCAAGAGGAACAGCACTCCAGTGGTAGGGTAGCTCCTGCTGAGCATTTGGAAATTGATTGGAATTGCTCTGACTGTTCTTCCATGTACGCTGAAGGATTGTGATGGGAATAAGAAGCAGAGCTCGTCGGTCCTTCATTTGTGCTGAGGGATGGTGGTGGGGACAAGAGCCAAAAACGGTTGATCATGCTCGCTAGTGTCTCCATCTGCTAAGCAGGCCAAAGTAGTGAGCAGAGGAGATGGGATTGACAGAGAGATGAATTGAGGCTCAAGAGGCAAGAAGGTAAAAAATAACCGGTAGCATTTTAGTTTAAGTACGGCAAAAATACATCTATTACTCATGTACCATTATGTAACAAGACCTTAAAACACTTCTTTGGGTCTTCATAATTCTTACAAAGCATCTGTAAAGTGTCTATTCCTCTCTCAAATTAGGGTTAGGGTTAGACTTCGCTTTGGGTTGATCTGAATTGGCTTAACTGAGACACGATTCTCTTGATATTATATACACTCACCTAAAGGATTATTAGGAACAACTGTTCAATTTCTCATTAATGCAATTATCTAATCAACCAATCACATG
>JANRMT010062796.1:106369189-106458661 GCA_026402145.1 Polypterus bichir lapradei | reverse complement strand
GAAAGGGGGTCAAACACCGTATTAGTATGGTGTTCCTAATAATCCTTTAGGTGAGTGTATGTCAGAGTGGTGCAGAGTCAATCACCTGCTCCTCAACACCACAAAAACGAAGGAGCTTGTTATTGACTTTAGAAAAAACAAAACTGACATCCAGCCACTCATCATTGGTGGGGCCTGTGTGGAAAGGGTCCTGGTGTTCAGGTTTCTGGACATTGAGCTGGAGGATGACCTGACCTGGAGCACCAACACCAAGGAGCTGCTGAAGAAGGCGCAGCAGAGACTGTATTCTCTGAGAATCCTCAGAAAGAACCATCTCCCCAAAAATGTGCTCCTTGCCTTTTATCACTGTTCCATCGAGAGTGTGCTCACATACGGACTTCCTCAGAAAGGAAAACGCTCCACAGGGTCATCAGGACAGCGGAGAGAAAAATTGGTTGTACCCTCCTCACTCAAGAACAAATCTACACCTCCCGGTGCCGCAAAAATAAATAGACATTTCACAGGATTCATCACATCCCGGTCATTGCCTCTTCCAGCTTTTGCCATCGGGCAAGAGATACAGAGCAATGAAAACAAAGGAGAAACCACCTTAAAAACAGCTTTTATCCAAAAGCAATCATGGCCCTGAACTCAAGTAAAACTGCTCCATATCATTCTCCCAATGTGCAATATAGACCTTAAGTCAACCAGTGCAATTTGTATATTTTGTAAAGTACTTTTATTACTATTCGATTTGTTATTATTTTCTCTCTTCTTGTCTTTTTAACTCTTATGCCTCACACTGAGTCGACTGCACCTTCAATTTTGTTGTTCCTTTGTAAAAGTGACAATGACAATAAAGATCTATCTATCTATCTATCTATCTATCTATATATAGTGGGGAACAGCCCGGACACAGACAGGTAGACATGATTATATGCACTACAACACGTTTATTTTACAACTATTTACAATAGTGAACACACACACCCCAGTGCCGCAGCACCAAATCACCCTCAAAAGTCCAGGCCCTCAACAATGCCTTCTCACTCTTCAGGCCGCCTCCTTGCCTCCTAGCCATTGTATGAAGGCAGGCGGCCCCTTTTATAGTCACCCAGATGTGCTCCAGGTGTTTCCCGGCAATCTTCCACTGACATGCCCCAGTGTGGCGGAAGTGCCGGCTGCATCCCCCAAAGCACTCCAGGTGTCCCTGTTCCTCTTCCCCCCAGCACTTCCGGGTGTGGCACAAGTGCTGAGGTCCAGGGCCCTCCAGGCATTGGGGTGGCCCCTGGTGGTGACCACAGGCCCCTACAGGGCTGAACTTCAATGCTCTCTACCTGTGGTCCCCAAAGCAGCCATGGTGGTCACCCCCTCATTGTCTGGAGGAGGCGCAAGCCCTCCTCCGGTCCTCCTGTGGCGTCCAGGCTGGGTACCACCCCTTGCCGCGTGTCACAATATATATACAGTATATTCCAGATGGGGCATTACGAGTGTGTTATAAAGCTTCAGCAGAACCTTCTTGGTCTTGTACTCCACACATCATGGTTCTATATAACCTAACATTCTGTTAGTCTTCTTAATGGCTTCTGAACACTGTCTGGCAGCTGATAGTGTCTAGTCCACTATGACTCCTTGATGATTTTGGTTGATATTCCATTGCATCTGAAGTTTCAAAATATAATAGTTCTCTTGACTGAGGACAATATACCTCAAATGACTACAAGAAAAAGATCCTCATAACACTATGTTTAAATTGCTGATCGGGGAAAATTGAGCCTTTGTCAAATTAGAGGACTTAATGTGGCCAGGTCTGAAGTTTTTTCAGGCTGCTGGTCATGGTGTATCACCAGACATCCATACAAGATAATATTCTGCCCATACCAAAGGACTTGGGCTTCTTTATGCACTATTTCTAGAAAAAAAGTTAAGATAGAAAATTGTGATGATGTGTGTAGGCTCCACATTCCCTGTTGCATTCCAGAGCCTCTTGAATCCTTCACTTTCAATACCATGACCAAGATGAGCTGGGCATATGAGGACACTTTCATTCAGCAAGGGGCAGGTGCAAAGGTGAAACAGTGCTTTTATTAAACAATCAAAAAAAAAAACACTGTCCAAATTAAAGTGCAGTGCAGTGAAATCCTCAATAAATCAATAAATAATACATAAAAACTGCCCGTCTATGGTGGGTTAAAAAAACATTAAATAAATATATTCTAATAAAAAATGAGGTCAAAGCAAATTAGAGAAGTGGTCCTTGAACCCATGAATCCCAAAGCTGCCTTCTCCAAGCTGGCATCTCCTTAGCTTACCCCATATGGGATCTGGCAACTGCAGAGGAGTCCAACTGACAGGTGCAGTCAACCGTCATATCCATCATATCCTCGGCAATCATGGGGCTCCATGTCGAATTGCACACATTTTCTGTCGGCTGTTCCTCAGCGTCTGTGGAAGTCACCACATTTTGGGCCACTCCTACTCCCTGGTGATCTCTCCTCAGCCTCAAGGTCCTGCGGCACTGAAGCTCACTTTCTCTCCTTTCTCTCTTAATCTCCATTCCATCCTGCATGATTTCTCTTCCATTACTCTCACTGGTAAGTGTAGTTTTCTTCCTTTTGTTTCTGCCCTGCAGGCTCCTCTTATACCTAATTGGATGCAGGTGCGAGGGGCTGCTTCCTCCACAGCACCCTTGAGGTGTCTGACCCATCTGCCCACATCTACAAGTGACTGAGGCACGGTCAGCGAGCACCTCAATTAAATACTCAGCAAATTGCACTCACACTCACCCACCCCCAATCAGAGCCTGCACCTTTTTGGGGCTCGATTATATATTTACCATAAAAACTGACCACTCGGCGCTTCGCCAAAGACCCACTATTCCATAAAAATAATTTTGGATTGCTGCGAAATTTGCAATTTGGTTCCACAGCTACCTTCTTGTCTATGGTTGGTTCCTTCTTTGTTTCCGATGCTGCCGGTTTCCTGCACCCCTGACTCATGTTAAGCAGGTTTCAGAATGTTGTGTCATCTTCAATTCTGTTTCCTCTTTGATGTTACAGCATTTTCAACATTAGCCAATGACAAGATGATCCCAATTCATCTCTAATTAGCAATTACCATAAACTGTTGGTGAGCAAGAAGACTAAATCAGCATCTCACATTAAGTCAGGGCTGAAAAATGAGCCAGCAGTTGTGTGCTTTACAGCCCAGTGACCCACTACAAAGGTGGGCTGCAGCTCTATTTTTAATTAATTGTTGGCTTCAAACAAAAATACTAAGATATTTCTTGAAAAGAAAATCCTGGTTTGGTATTCAGTATTAAAAAATGTAGTAATTATTAAGTGTGATTTTGATAAAATGTTGTAGGGTTAGGAAACATCCAGCAGGTGGCACCAGTGTAACATAAAAGTTGCTTTTGGTTTTCCCGAGTTTCACTTTCATCAATTTTATGTTGGAAAGACACAAGTGGAGCTGTGTCTGATTTTCTTTTCCCTTTGCTTGTGCTTTCAAAAATGAAATGTCACAAAAGTATGCAATGGAAAAAGAAATCAACCAAGAGAAGAAAAACTCAGTCAGTGCCACATTAAATACACATTTCTTCCAAACTAATCCGCTTCTCTTTTTTTAATGTTTGCATATAAAGTGGATTAAGAAAGTATTCAGATCATTTTCAGACTTTTTTCTGCACACTTTACTGTATTGCAGATTTAACTTTAATTGGATAAATTTACCATCGATACCTATCAATCTACACTCAATAACCCATAATTGTAAGATTTTTTATAAATGTTTGTAATGTGATGGATGGCACACAAGGGCAGGCATCCTGGCTGGGGTGGGTCACGGTTTCTTACTTGGACAGGAGGCCAGCTCTTCAACAGCACAAGGAACAGAGCAAAATGTATTCTGCCTCAAGCAAAGGACAGGCAGAAGATGCCAGTGTGGCATTGAATACATTGGCATGGCATCCTGGCAGGGTTGGACCAAGGAACAATACCCAACTAGGAGGTCAGTGTAGTGGAAGATCAGGGGGAGACAACCTGGCAGGATTACACAATCCCCCAGTACATTAAGTGACACTACCTGGGTGACACTACCTGTATGGACACCAGCAAGGCATGCTGGGAGCTGTAGTCCCATAGGGCAGCCTTTTCAGATTCAAGGGGGTGCAACCAAGGATTGTTTCAGGGATTCATTATCATCCCTACTTTATGGGACATCCGACTGAACAGGGATTGCTTCCTTCAGGCTGTGCCCTGATACTAGAAGTACTCCCTGGTCTGACATAAGAGAACAGCTTCATCTCATCTAGGCAAGTTGGACTCTGGTGGAAGGAGGACAAACCTCTTCTGGAGGAGAGGACGGAGAGAAGAAAAGAGAAGCAGCAGAATTGTATGACATTGTCTTTATTAAAGAAGCCTTTTTGTAAGGTATTTGTCAAAATAAATCTTTCTGTTGTACCAGAACTTGTCTTTGTGATGTTGTATCTGGGATTTAGGGTGCTACAACACCCCTTCAGTGGCCACAGCAGATTTATTAAAAATGAAAAACTGAAATCTCTCATTCCTGTAACTGTTTAGACTCCAAACTGTGGTCAGGCCCTGTATATCCCTTTTGCTTTATTTCTCCTGGTGTTTCTAGTACTTGATTCCACCTGAGGCAAATTGAATTGACTGGACATTATTTAGATGTGCACATCTGTACCTGTGTCTATGAGGTCCCATTATTCATACTGTACAGTATATCAGGACAAACACCAACCCATGAAATCCAAAGAACTCTCTGTACACCTCCGCCATCAAATTTAGAAGAGGCAAAGATCAGGGCAGGATCACAAAACCACTTCTAAAGCTCTGCACATTCACAGGAGCACCACGGCCTCAGTAACTGTAAAATGGAAGACATTTGGAACAACCAGGACTTTTCCTAGAGTTGGATGTCTGACCAGACTAAGTAACTGCAGTGACAGGTGTGTTTGCCTGGGACACAGCTTAAGGCTCTGTCCTCAAACTCCCGGTCCTGGAGGGCTGCAGTGGCTTCAGGTTTTCATTCTAACCCTTTTCTTAATCAGTGACCTTGTTTTTGCTGCTAATTAACTCCTTTTTATTTTAGTTGACTTGTTTTTTAAGATTTGTTCTCCTGAATTTCTTCATCGTTCCTCTGAATTGCTTCATTTTTTTCCTTAAATGGCACCCAAACAGAAATGAAATGTGAAGTGAGTCAACTAACAGAAGGCCAACTAAGTCAGCATGTTAACTCCAACCAATTTCACTTCATTAGGCTCAGATTCTTGTCGTTAATTAAACACGTTCTTTAACACTAGAAATACCAAAGCCTACAAATAAAACTCGTAACTCCGTCCCCCTTAAATCTCTTCACACCTCTCCATTAGCTATTTGTTCAACATTTCTTGCATTTCTCACATTTCTGTTCACACACATTGTTGTAGACACGGAACACACGTGAAATGCATGTGTTCAAAATAACGATATACAGTAGTATTTACCCTCTACAACTCCAGGCACCTAACAGACTTGAGCAGGGAGCGCTTTTTGCCCAAGTTGAGTTGCGGCTGTGGGGATGATGGGATAGCAGGCTGTTTGCTGCTTGTACTTATTGACACATTTGCAAAAAAAAAAGACGCGGATGGAGAGGTGCAGAGGAATTTAAAGTGGCCTGGGATTACGAGTTTTTTCATAGGCTTCAGGGATTCTAGTGTTAAGCAAAAGGAGGCTTGACTGAAGTGTTTAAAATTATCCATCCATCATCCAACCCGCTATATCCTAACTACAGGGTCATGGGGCTCTGCTGGAGGCAATCCCAGCCAACAAAGGGCACAAGGCAGGAAACAAACCCGGGGCAGGGTGCCAGCCCACTGCAGGGCACACACACCCTCACACCATGCACAGTTTAAGATCGCCAATGCACCTAACCTGCATGTCTTTGGACTGTGGGAGGAAACCGGAGCACCCGGAGGAAACCCACCCAGACACGGGGAGAACATGCAAACTCCACGCATGGGAGGACCCGGGAAGTGAACTCCTAACTGCGAGGCAGCAGTGCTACTACTGCGCCACCGTGCCGCTGTTTAAAATTATGAAGGGAATTGTTACAGTAGATCGAGAGTGTGGCAGTCACAGTTGGAAACTTGTTAAGGATAAATTTCACAAAAATGTTAATTTTTTTTTCACACAGAGAACCACAGACACATGGAATAAGTGACCACATAGTGTGGCAGACAGAAGGACTTTAGGGACTTTCAAAACCTGACATGATGTTGTTTTGGAGGAATTTTTGGGGCTGAATGTCTTGTTCTTGTCAAAAGTTTTTCTAATGTTGTAACGCTTACCTGAGACCCTGGTCGGAATTAGTCGACATAACGAGACATGTTACAGTTTAGCACACTTTTCTCCTGTCATATTAATTATAGATTCAAAGATTTTATTTCAGTGCCCATTTACAAAGTAAATGTTTTAGACACTTTACATCATAAAAGCACATGAAATACAAAACATGCTAAAAGACAACATAAAATAAAATTACATAAAACAGAACAAGAACATCAATTACTACTACATGAAAACAGATTTCTGATTATGACATAGTGGGGTGCTGGTTTTAGACACAGTGTACCAGACAGACTAAAACATGGGTTAAAAGCGCTAGCTGAGGAAACATATGGTGCAAGGGTGTCTGTATAGGCTGGTGGTCTTGTAAGCCCCTCCTCATGTATCTGTGGGTATCCCAGCTTGAAGAAGACAAAAACATTAATTCTTGTACAAGACATACAGTAGATTATACGCTGTGCCTCTTACATTGAATATATTCATTCTCTCCTGCATCCCTCGTACTTAATAATTACATATACCCAAGTGTTTTATCTTGTAATTATAATGGAGGAGCTGTTAAGTAATCCTTAAATTAAAAAAAAAAATACTGACAGTGTCTAGAATTAAAAATGCAAATATCATCATCCTTTTCACTCCAACGTCTCCAGATGAGGGTCATAATCGCAGCATGCTGAGCTGAGCTGCGTTGCACTGATTCTTCCCTCAGCAACGTCTTCAGCACCTCCTAGTAAATTCCCTGATGTCCGGAGGGCAGCTCAATGATATAATCCCATCAGCAGGTTCTGGGTCTGCACCAGGTCTTATCCCAGTAAGTTGTGCCAACAATTAAAATTTGTCAGGTCTTTTTTTACTTTCTTGTATCCGAAGTATAGGGAAAGTATTGGAATCGTCCAAAAATGTTGACCTCGAGATTTTGATGAATCTCAAAGTTTTAGACATCCCTGAATCCAAAAATATCATTTTTGGAATTATGTTTGTCTGTTTGCGTGTGTGTGTGTGTCTATGTGTGCGTGTGTGTGTGTGTGTGTGAATGTAAACATGATAACTTGATTACGCTTTCACTTAGGTCAAACAAATTTTGCATACAAGTATTAGGTACAAAATGTAGATTTCTATCAACTTTTGGGCTATTTCCATTAATCTGAAGTAGTACCTCTCTTAGTACATTTTATTCATACAGCTGTAGAATCCAATTTATTTCACTTTACTTTTAAAATAATTGTTCAATATATTATTTATTTGATTTGCTGTGGATAGCTCATAAATGTAAATAATATAAAAATATAATCATATGTCGTTTACTCCTCAAATATCCATCCCCATATCTGAGTATATAAGAAAGTCGAGGAGAGACCACTCCCGATTATTTGTAGTACGACTGAACATCTTTAACCCCACTGTCCATTAACTATTTCTTTGGCCCTGGAACCACAGAAATTTGTTTTCTTATTTTAGTTGGGCAGACAAATATGCAGGATATTATTATTAGTAGCAATTGGCTGCATCTTGGGTCTTCTCTACTGCCTTTTTCATTATGCAACACTGCCGTTCCACCACATTGCCTAGAAGAATTATTCAAGTTTTCACATTTTATTGTTGTCCCTGTGGATTTAATTTGTCTTTTTTGACATTGATCGACAGAAAAAGACTTTTCGATATGAAACTGAAAACAGATCTCTAAAAAGTGTTGCAAATTAATCCACCTACATAAAAGGACAAGTGTTTGTGTGTCTGTGTTTCTGTGTGTCCATCCGGTAGATACGTCTCTGTTATCCAACAGTTGGTGCATCATAAGCATCAGAACTGCTTTAACAAATCCCATGTCAAATGGCAAATAACAGAGACACAGCAACCGGCTGGACCCAAAGATAAAAATATAAGAAATTTGACAAATGTTAGGAGACCAAATTAGAGTCATTTTGACTTACTGTTTATATTAAAACCATTGCTTTTTAATACATTTTCTTTTTTTACAGTTTTGATAGTATTTCATTACTTATCATATATGCTGTGGAAGATCAGCCCAGACAAAGACAGAGTCCCAAAAGCACACCCATTTATTTCTCTTCAAGGCTTTACAGCACCACAGTGCACAGATCACCCACATTAACTCTGTCCTTATCCTTTTTCTCTCTCTTTCTTCTCTCTTCTCTGCCACCTTCACTCCTCCACTCGCAAGCTCTGTCCACTACCTCCTGACTCCGGCTCCCTGAATGGAGTGAGGTGGCCCCTTTTATGTCACACCCGGATGTCCTCCAGGTGCTAACTGATGATCTTCCAGCAGCATTTCCTGGTGTGGCGGAAGTGCTACAGTCCAAGGCTCTGGGATGGTCCAGGAGGCCCCTGGTGGTAGCCACAGGCCCCTACTGGGTTGAGCCTACAAGCTTGGCTCCCGCGGCCCTAACGCCAATCAGGGCAGCTGCTCTCTTGTGTCCCGGGGGAGATATTGCTTCTCTCCAGATCCTTCCACTCTCCAGATGTCCCGGATAGGCAAAGGTCCCAGCCATCTATCCCAATGCTCTGACCAAAACAGGGCTCCCCCAAGCTCTTGACTCCAAACACAAGTGCACAAACGACGTCCGAAGTACTAATAAAATGTTTTTTCTTCTTTCAACAGAGAATCACAATCTCCATCCAGTATAGTAATTCCTTCTCTCTCCTCCAGGTAAGACTCGTCCTCTATCACTGGACTCCAACTCCCCGAGTGAGGCCAGACGCCTCCTTTTATCTCAGACCTGGAAGTACTTCTGGTGCCACAGCATGATGACAGGACCTCCGAGTCACACGGATGTTGCCCATAACAGGAAGGGTTGCCCTTCTGCACTTCAAATCCCAGGCAACCGTACGGGTGTCCAAACTGGGACCCGGTCAGTGGACCACTGCCACCACTTGTTATGGGGAATGTACTGTCCATTCCTTAATTGGTCCTCCTGAATGGGATAAACATGTAAGGTCTTGCCAGTCTGGTTGTGCCTCCATTCTATTCTCCCAGCCGGGTAGAATCATTTCCATGAACCCAGATGGAACGCCAGTCCACCCACTCCTACACGTACAATGTGTAGACCTCTACTGCAGCATCCTGGAAATAAATGGTCCAGCAGTCAGTGTGTTCCATCTTTCACTAATATTCTGTAACTGCCGTGGTGATGAAGGCTATTTGAGGTGTAAACTTAACAAGATATTTAGCCATCATCTCCTACATAAACGGCATTATCTTGCAAGAGATGACTTTAACATGATGTAACCAACAACTAAAGGCAGACAAATGTGTAACATTACACAAAACGTATGTTTTCATTTATTTCGAGCATTAGGAAGGCTCCTTTTAATTAAACTCTCGTTTTCAATTTGTCTGCTGTAGTTTTTCCAAATTTGTATAAAGACTTTTAAATTCTATGTAAGGGCCATTAAACACATGTTTAGGAATATAATCAAACATTCATTGTGTTCTTTACTCGAGAATAAATTTAAACTCCTTAGTTACACTATTATGTTTTGTCTAATGCAGCAGCTAATTTGAAGACTGCTGTCCGGAATCTCTTGGAAACTATATGGGATTGGGGGGGAGGGGGGGTTTGTCTGGGTGGCTCAGTTGGGCGGGTGGGTGATGGTTGGGTGGCTTATAAGGATTTGTACATATAATTACATTTATTTTTTTTTTTTGCATACTTGCTCATACACACCACAGCTCCACAGGACTAGCATAGCCGCCGGAGTGTAAGGCGAGTTCAAGCACGGGTAAAACGCCTGCCGAAAAAAAAGTCTCAGTCCAAAAGTTTATTTTAAAATATTTAGTGAAAATTGAATGCAAATAATCCACACAAGAATAAAGAAAAAAATTGTTACACATGTAGAATTAAATGCAAAAAAAATAAAAATGTATCTTCTCTAAACTTAGCTTTTCTTGTAAACCTTAGTTGTTTCTAGTGTCGCAGGTGGCTGGGTAGACGACCTGGCCGGGATGCCCAGGAGGACCGGAAGAGGGCTTATGCCTTCCTCAGACCACGTGGGGGTGACCACCCTGGTTGCTATGGGGACCGCGGGTACAGGGCTTTGAAGCTCAACCCTGTAGGGGCCCGTGGTCACCGCCAGGGGGTGCCCGGATGCCTTGGGAGCCCTGGACCTCAGCACTTCCGGCACACCCGGAACTGCTGGGGGGAAGAGGAGCAAGGACACCCGGAGTGCTTCCGGGGATACAGCCGGCACTTCCGCCACACTGGGGCGTGTCGGTGGGAGATTGCCAGGGCATACCTGGAGCACATCCGGGTGCTTATAAAGGGGGCCGCCTCCCTTCGTGTGAGGACTGGAGTCGGGAGAGAGAAGGACGAGGTCTGGGAGGAGGCAAAGAGGCGGCCTGAAGAAGAGAAGGCATTGTGTGGTGTTGGCCAGGACTTTGGGGACTTGGGGGTTGTGAGCACTTTATTAACTGCAAATAGAAATGTATAATAAACGTGTGTGGGGTGATTACAACGTGTCTGCCTGTCTGTGTCCGGGTCAAGTTCCACACTATACTTAAAGATTCTTAACTTCTTCTTCTGTACGCTTTAAACGTACGGTGCAGCACTTTCAATTAAGTGCTTCGTCTTACATGTTTCTTAGCATACAAAACACGCACACAAGGTACGCAAGGCTCAAAAGGCACGAGAGGCATGAAAGGCGCAGTTTAAAACCATGTGCCCTCTACAGCTTACACATGGCAAGGCTGATCACTAACTGAGAATAATGTTTAGTCAGATAAGCTAGAAATAGCTAGAATATACCAATTCTATTCAACTGATGAGGGTTTTAGGAACCTCCCATAGATTATGCACTTCATTTAGTAAAACATTTATGATTCTTATGTAACTAGGAAATAGCTCTTACAACTAAAAAACCCCACACAGACAGTTGAATAGACTATTGTAAAAGTGCACGCTACATTTAACGATTTGAAATAAGCGTTACATGACAATGATATAAAATTGATCTTCACAAGTAAAGAGCTTTAAACCCAACAGAATCCAACACGAGTTACTCTTTCTTTCATTACAAGAACCTATCAAAGCCGTTATCAAGTAGACAGTGTCACACACGTGCGATTGGGAGACAGCTGAAGGGCCTAAATGATAATAATTCCACGCCAGACCAGGGGGTGGCGGGGTGTGCTGACTATCTCTCTCAATCTCTTGCAGATCATCGACGGGAAATCCTGCAGTGTTCTGGAACCACTAATGGCGTCACTTTCGGTTGATGATGGCACTTCTGGTCCTGAAGACATCACCTCTGGTTCCGGCCCTATTGATGACATCACTTCCGGTTGCGGGGGCCACTGATGACATCACCCCTGGTTCTGGAGCCTATGATGACGTGACTTTCCGGTCTGGAAGATGTCACTTCTGGGTCCGGCCCTATTGATGATGTCACATCTGGTTCCGGCGACATCACTTCCAGTTTTGGACCCCGATGATGTCATTTCCTATACTGGCCTTTAAAGCCATCATCTTACCTCCATACCATTAATTTGGTTTAGGACTCGAATCTGTGAACATCTCTGTTCAATTTAAAACTCATTTTTACAGCCTTTGGAACAATATACGGGTGGCTGCACCAAACCTTCATGATGTCTGTGAATCACTCTTGTGACAACAGATACTCACAGATCAAGAGATCCCATTGATGGAGTCAGCACCTCAAATGTCCATTTTGTTACATTGCAGTTTTTCACTTCTCTCATCATCAAGCCTCAATGTTATTCTGTATCATATATCAGTAGTCCTTTAAAACCTTATTTTTTCACTTCTGCAGTCAATTTTGACTATTTATGTATTTATTTAAACCTATCGTTTAAACATTTTAGCCAGCCCCCCTAAAGCATCAAACTCTTTGCCCTCCTGTATAATATTTGTCCAGCTTTATACGTATGTTTTGGCCTAATTTATTTTTTTTTTTTAACATCGAGATTTGTTTCTGACATTTGATTTCCAGTAAGCCAAGCCAAAAATTACAATTTGTCAGGTCCTTTTTTTTTTAATACGAATTAACATCTTTAACCCCACTGTCCATTAACTATTTCTTTGGCCCTGGAACCACAGAAATTTGTTTTCCCATTTCAGTGGGGCAGACAAATATGTAGGATATTATTATTAGTAGCAATTGGCTTCTTCTTGGGTTTTCTCTATTGCCTTTTTTATTATGCAACCACAGTCGTTCCACCACATTGCCTATCAAAATTATTCAGCCTCTTGAAGGTTTTCACATTTTATTGTTGTCCCTGTGGATTTAATTTGTCTTTTTTGACATTGATCGACAGAGAAAGACTCCTTAATATGAAAGTGAAAACAGATCTCTAAAAAGTGTTGTAAATTAATCCACCCTCATAAAAGGACAAGTGTCTGTGTGTCCATCCGGTAGATACGTCTCTGTTATCCAACAGATGGTGCATCACCATCATCAGCACTGCTTTTACAAATCCCATACCAAATGGCAAATAACAGAGACATAACAACTGTTTGTACTCAAAGACAATTTGAGCATAAGAACATAAGAAATCTGACAAATGAGAGGAGACCAAAATAAAGTCATCAACAATTTACATTTTTGACAGAGTAACTGTTGATAATAAAACCACTGTTTTCTAATACATTTACATTTTTTACAGATTTTGATAGAATTTCATGACTTATGATATATGCTCTGACCAAAACGGAGGTCCCCCCATAATTCCAAACACAAGTGCACAAACACAGTCAATGCTATCAATAAAGTGCATTTTATTTTACCAAATACCTTCCACAGGTTCTTTTTTCAACACAAAATCGTAATCTCCATTCAATATAGAAATTCCTCCTCTCTCCTCCAGGCAAGCCTTGTCCTCTAATGCCTGACTCTAACTCCCCAAGTGAGGCGAGATGCCTCCTTTCATCTTGGAGATTTCATTCTGACATTAGATTTCATTTTTGTGTATGTTTTAAAAGGTGTGCCATCTTTAATTTTATTATTTACTAACTAACATACATAGCTGAAAGACCCAGCATTGCCCGGGAGAGAAATAAAGTGTTTTTTTTTTTTTTTTAAATTGTTTGAGAAAAATATAATAAAAAAACCCCACAACTTTAAAAATAAAAATAAATTAGCAAACATTGAAGACTCACTAATGTGCTTGTCTTGCGGTCTTGTATGTCTGTTATCATCCAGTTGACGCTCGGAACCGGCCATTTTCAAAGCAACGGGGGCCATGCGGTGGTGGTGCTCAAACATAAAGAATTCTGGCAGTCACCTCCAGTTCACCCTGCGGTGGTCATTCTGAGTGTCAACTGGATGATAACATGCATACAAGACCACAAGATCGAGAGAAGGAGGTGGGTTAGGGTTGATTTCACCCTGCAGTATTTTCAGTTGACCACTGAGAAACATGTCTACCAAGTTTCATGAAAATCGCTCCAGCCGTTTTAGAAGTGATGGTGGAACATACATACGCACACACACATACAGTACAGGCCAAAAGTTTGGACACACCTCCTCATTCAATGTGTTTTCTTTATTTTCATGACCGAAGGCATCAAAACTATGAATGAACACATGTGGAGTTATGTACTTAACAAAAAAAGGTGAAATAACTGAAAACATGTTTTCTATTCTAGTTTCTTCAAAATAGCCCCCCTTTGCTCTGATTACTGCTTTGCACACTCTTGGCATTCTCTCGATGAGCTTCAACAGGTAGTCACCTGAAATAGTTTTCACTTCACAGGTGTGCCTTATCAGGGTTATTTAGTGGAATTTCTTGCTTTATCAATGGGGTTGGGACCAGCAGTTGTGTTGTGCAGAAGTCAGGTTAGTTGGACGATCATTTATTTTTCAACAGGACAATGACCCCAAACACACCTCCAGGCTGTGTAAGGGCTATTTGGCCAAGAAGGAGAGTGATGGAGTGCTGTAAATGGTCATGAAAATAAAGAAAACACATTGAATGAGGAGGTGTGTCCAAACTTTTGGCCTGTACTGTACATACATTGACTTTTATATATATATATATATATATAGATAGAACTTAATAAATAAATAAATAATGTACTAGGGGGCTTCACCCCCTGCTCGCTTCGCTCATCAACCCCTTCCCCCCACCTGCGCTTTGCGCTGTTGTGAAGATAGGGCTGAATGCACATCAAGGTGACGCAGTTGCTCCTCCGAAACCCCTCTTAAATGGTGATACAAATGGGAGACAAGTAAAAGTTGGTTTTTTTACCTCCTCTTTGCTCGATCAGCTACTGGCTTGCTGCTGCTTTCGTTCCGTGTGATCGGCATTTCGGGCAGCACTTCAAACTTTTAAAAGCCTGTACAGCAGCTGTCCTTTGGTCCTCCAACACTATGCGATCTCTTTTCACTTATATGTTATTTCACCGAGTAATATTTTCCATTTGTTTTTGCTAATGTGATCTTTGTCACTCATTTTTTTGAGACTTTCGAATTTTCCTACTTCCATTATCTCTAACCTGCTCTGCATGTCTATCACGGGACTTGCTTGCAAAGGTTGTAAGTATGACGTGACGTGCCTGTCTCGCGGGAAGTGAAAGTGTCTCATTGCCGGAAAAAAGTCACATCCCAAGATTTTTTTATATAATAGAAAGATTTATTTGTCCCAAGAGGGAAAATTGTTTTTTTACAGGTGCTTCTGAAATAAATAAATACATAAATATATAGAACAATAAATAAATATATACACCCACACTATAGTCTGAACACACACCAGAATGACTAAAAATAAAGAAAAGTCAAAAGAAAGAAAACTTCCGACTTGGCTGTCTCTGTCACAGTGAGGCGCTATACAGACGTACTGCAGTTGGTATAAAGGAGCTCCAGTCGCATTTCCTGACACACTTCTGCTGTATAATCTGTTGGCTGAAGGTCTGCAGTGTTGGTGTGTCACAGAGAGAGGATGTGTAGAATTGTTCATAATGGCACTCAGTTTTGTTTAAATTCTCTTCTTTGCTATGACCTCCAGGGGATCCAGAGTATGTCCAATAACTCAGCCTGCCCTTTCAGTTTGCCGTTTCATTCTGTGGGCCATTTTTGAAATGATGTTACCAGCACAGCACAGCATGGAAAATCGCACTGAGCCTCACAGAGTTATAGAAGATGTGAAGGATGTCACTTCTCACATTAAAGGAACTCAGTCTCCTATGAAAGAAGAACCTGCTCTGCCCTTTCTTCTCTAGATCCACCAGTCTAACCTGTCATTAATGTGGTTTCCCTTTCTTTTTTAGATCCACAACCCTGACGTGGCTTTATCATATACACTGAAATTAACCGCATATTGTTTATTAGTTTAAGGCATCTGATTGTAATTAACCTGTAACAATATAATGGTGCACGGAATGGCCAAACTATTCCAAATAGCATAGCTGATTTAGAGTTGTTACTCTCACTGCACCTTCTGCTTCTTCTTTCAGCTGCTCCCGTTAGGTGTTGCCACAGCGGATCATCTTTTTCCATATTACTCTCACTGCACCACTCGGAGTATTTATATCACTGTATCTGAGTGTGAATCACAGCAGCTGATCAGAAAGAGAATTATCGGGATACAGCATCAAGCACACGCTGCCTCAGCCATGCTGCATATTTGAACTGCTCCCATATGGTAAACGCTTCAGAGCCTTTCCTGTACGGACATCGTGGTTCAGAAACAGCTTCATCCCAAGAACTATAAACGCACTCAATCAGTCATCAAGTGGTCCTTGTAGAACTGTTTGTACTTTGTGACAGATTTGGGTTTTCTCGCACCCTTGTACCCTCAGACCACCCGTCAGACACCAGGTAAAAGTCCAAAAGATGAATATTTATTATAATAATAAGTGCACAAAGCACCCTCCACTCCCAAATACTCCAATAACAATCACAATAATCAAATCCTCCAATCTCCCAGACGCTTAGCCACCCTGCCTCCCAACTCAGCTCGTCCGTCTGGGATTTCCCACAGTCCTTTATATTGCTCAACCCGGAAGCGTTTCACCCTCTCTGTCCATGTGACCTGGAACACTTCCGGGTCAGATAAAAATCCTTTTTTCTTCACCCAGGAAGCACATCGTTCTCTTTGTCCATGTGACTATGACGTACTTCCTGGGCGTAAGGCAAATAGTCTCTGGGCCTCCCTGCAGCGACTCCTGGCAGCCCCCATGGTATCCAGCAGGGCTGTGAATAAAGACTCCAATGTCCATAATGCCCTGCTTGTCTTCGGGGCACCTCCATACTGCAGGGAGGGCTCCACCTGGTGGCATGGGGGTAATGGCGGGGATGAACAGCCGGCCATACATCACAACTTATTAATACAATCACCTCACTGTAAACTTGCACTACAGTTATAATATTGCACAACCTGAGCCACTTTATAAAGCGCGTATTTACATATGATGACGATATCATTTTTAAGATGAAATGCAGCAAAATATGTTTATTACATTATACAGATAAAATGTTAACATCATTTAAATAATCTGTATTGCTAATAATTAAACATTTGAGGACATGGTGTCGCAACGCTAGCGAGGAGCTGGCACCCCGCTCAGGGATTGTTCCTGCCTCACGTTGTATTCCTGCTGGTGCTGGCGCGACACTGGAAGGATAGATGGATAGAATAATTAAACATGTACTATGAAGATATTTCAGTGTTCCTTAAAAGTTTTGAAGAATTGCCATTCTCAGATTACAGATGGCTTAACGTCTATTACAGAGGTGATTGTGTGGTGATTGGTTACTTGGAGAACGATAAGTAAGGACAGGAATAGGAGGTTAGTACGTTTGAAAGAGACAGCACTGCTGCAATAAATTATTTCATCGAAGCTCATGCATGGCAAAGCAAGCATCTTGCAGGAGGCAGGAACAAACTCTGGATGGGACGCCAGTTCGTCACTATCACTGCGCCACCGTGTTCTCATGTTTAATAACATGCTTTAATTCCTGTCATCATGAAAATGATATCAAGTATACATCTCAGTATTTAAATTATTCAGACAGATGTAATATCACGAATGTAATGGAGTCTGTGTCCTGTCAGCGGAAGAGACAGCCTGTTTAAGAAGCACCTAGTGATTCACACACATAGAGCACATAGAAGAACAAATACAAAGCAAAGCATATAATGTGCAACTTTAGTTACAATGAGATTTGAGAAACCAGTAAATTAAACGATTTTAAGATGAAGTTTATGATGTTCTACTTTAATGACAAAATAAACGGGCACGCTGACACAGTACATGTGTACTAAAGTGACTTTAGCTGCAGGTGGAAGCTCCTGACACATCCTACACAACTGTGTTTGATCTTATTCAGGAAAAGATCCCAGTTGCCCAACGGGAGAAAGACTTTCCGAGACTCTTCAGTACGCGAGCGACTCTCCACGCTAGTGTTTACTCTGGACGGTGTATGTGCCCAGAAAAAACTGCATTCTTGTACCATTGCTCACGTACTAAAGCAGGCATTTTTCATGGCATTACACGTGTAATTTGTGAGCATGCCCTTGTTGATCAAACAGAGGAAGTTCTGCAGTCTACTTGTGACATTACACTGTAGGAAGATAAGTAAACTGAGTTGGGCTGGTGCCCTGCCTGGGGTTTGTTTCCTGCCTTGCACCCTGTGTTGGCTGGGATTGGCTCCAGCAGACCACTGTGACCCTGTAGTTAGGATATAGCGGGTTTGATAATGGATGGATGGAAGATAAGTAAATAAATCAAGGTAAATAACATTCGATCAGTCTTTTATATAGAGAGTACAGAGACTGCAAAAGTCCGATGGCAGCTTCCACCTGCAGCTATAGGCTCTTCAGTATGCAAGCGACTCTCCATGCTAGTGTTTAGATGTGGATGGTGTATGTGCCCAAAAAATGAAGTCTGACTGCATTCTCGTACCATTGCTCAGGTACTGAAGTGTCTGCAGGCATTTTTTCGTGGCATTACACGTGTAATTTGTGAGCATGCACTTCTTGATCAAACAGAGGAAGCTCTGCAGCCTACTTGTGACTTTATGCTGTAGGAAGATAAGTAAATAAATGAAGGTAAATAACATTTGATCTGGCTTTTATATAAGTAACATATAAATGTTTCTTATGTAAAGACCATCACAAAACATAATCACAAACAGGAGTTTGCACGATACGTTGGCGAGCTCTGTAAGCCGTGCTGTTTCTTAGAAGGACAGGTGATTGGCAGGATGACGCTGGACTTCTTCCTGTATCCAAACAGTGCCATCTTTCGCCTTTATGCCTGGTGCAGCTGCATTGTTCTTATATGAGAGTGGACGTTTCTTGCGGGGAGGGCTTCTGTTCTCTTTCTCCGATGTAGAACCCTCATCCTCATCTGAGTTCACCTCTGTTATAGCTCGTCTTTATTTGAAAACAGCAGTGTCAGATCGGGGCGAGCGTCAATGTGACTGAGAGCATAAAACTGAATTAAAAAAATGCTAACCT
This sequence comes from Polypterus bichir lapradei, assembly GCA_026402145.1. NCBI lineage: Eukaryota > Metazoa > Chordata > Cladistia > Polypteriformes > Polypteridae > Polypterus > Polypterus bichir. The sequence goes on along the minus strand of JANRMT010062796.1, from coordinate 106,439,899 downwards.
TTACAAGTACCATACATTTACAGCAGCTGTTACAGACTCAAATCAAATGTATGTTTTTATTGTATAATAGTAACAATAAGAACAGCTCACTACTCAAAACGTTTATTTTGGACAATGTTAAGACTCGAGCCCAGGACCTTCTGAGTAGGAGTCAGCAGCCCTAACCGCTGTACTACCCAAGAAATCAAGATAACACTAACCTGATTTCTTTTTCTTTGGTTATAGTCTTGGGGGGGGCACATTTGTTCTGTTACACTTGTATCTTTTGTGAAGTGTTTATTTGATATTTGGACTTCAGTCTTCACACATTATACACTTCATGTCTACATTTTGTTGTTAATACTAAAACATGGAAAAAGTTTGTATGTGTTCAACATTTCCTCTCATCCTACACTTACATAGACAGTAGATCTTTGTAGACACGGAACACACGTGAAATGCGTGTGTTCCGAATAACGATATATTTTTTTAGCCTAGGTACATGACTCCCTAATAAACAAGGCTTCAGTTGGGAGAGGTTTTTGCAGTTTCTCCGGTGGTGGTGGTGGGGGCGGAGATGTTAAAACAGGCTGCTTGCTGCTTGGGATCATCGACACATTTACAAGACAGAAGATGCTGAATGGAGACGTGCGAGTGGATTGAAGGTGGGTCAGATTTACAAGTTTTCTCGTAAGCTTTGGTAATTCTAGTGTTAAGGGCTAGTTATATTGATTTACATATTCAAAGTGGCATAATTCTGTGAGGAGTTGCAGCAGGTGTGTGCACGTGTGTTACTTTTCACGCTGACCAGGATTTATGGAGCAGAAGAACGTGTAAGTTGGCGAACACATAGATTTATGCATCTGAATTTTTTTGTGCGTACGCCATGTTTTAGTGTGAATTCTACGCCTAGCGTTATGCATGAGTCCCCTGGTGTTATTCTTGTAGTTGGAGCTATACAGAATGAAGACAGAAGGAGACAGAACTGTTCCTTGTGCTGCTGCAGTTTCAGAAACACAGTCTTTAAGTCTCGTAAATTGCATTCTGGCCAAATGATATTCCATTATCCAGGACACCATGGGCTCATCCACCTGCATATCTCTGAGCTTCCCCCTTAACAGGGATGGCTGTGCCATTTTTTAGTTATGTATCATCACGGTCCTGTTCTAATTCTCAGTATTGTTACCTTCACATCTGTGACATCCCCAGGACTTCCAATGTAAATATGCCAGTTTGGCCAGTAATCCTTAGCAGATATTCTTCAATCTCTTAGCATTAGTTAGCTCATTTATCAAGTACACCCTAGTGCCCAACTTCTCTTGCTTTGAAATTGACTTCTGTTCAGTTCTCTTGTACTACGCTCTTGTCTTTTGGTTTTATTTGCTTTGATTTATTGATTTCTCAGTTTAACCTCTGAGGCGTCCCTGACTTAATGTCTCAGCTTATTGATCTTCTCCCAGTATGTCCTTCTTACTCACAATAATCCTGTGACTTTAGCTACAGGTGGAAGCTCCTGTCACACAACTGTTGTTACAGTTCTGCCTTTGTCCAAAAAATGGCTCCATAAGCTTTATGACCACAGACTCAGAAAGTCTTTCTCCCGTGGGATGACTGGGATCTTTTCCTAAATAAGGACTGGCATTGCACATGTACTTTGTCAACATGTCCGTGTCAATCAAAAACAGGAAGCTCTACAGTTTACTTGTGATTTTATGCTGTAGGAAGATAAGTAAATGAATCAAAGTAAATTACATTCGATGTAGCTTTTATACAAGTAATATATAAATGTTTTTCATATAAAGACCATCACAAAACATAATCACAAACAAGACTTTGCACGATACCTTGGTGAGCCTGGAATGCTTTGCTGTTTCATTGAAGAACATGCGTGTGGCAGATTCACTGGCAGGATGATGCCAACCTGACATTTTGCTGCATCCAAATGGTGCCATCTTTCACCTTTGCGCCTTGTGCAGCTGCGTTGTTCTTATATATGAGTGGACGTTTCTTGCGGGGAGCGCTTCTGTTCTCTTTCTCTAATGTAGAACCCTCATCCTCATCTGAGTTCACCTCTGCTATAGCACGTCTTTATGTGAAAACTAACAGTGTCAGATCGGGAGGCGTGTGAAAGTGACTGAGAGAATAAAACTGAATAAATAAAAAAACACTAACTTTTACAAGTACTGTAAATTTACACCGGCTGTCACAGACTCAGATAAAATGTGTTTTTATTCTATAATAGTGACAATAAGAGCAGCTCAATACTCAAAACAGACGCACCCAGAATTGAATCGGTGATCTCTTCATTATGAGTCAGTAGTTCTTACTGCAGTGCCACCTGAGTTGTCGTGTCAGTGTCGTATCCTATCCCAATTTCTTTTTCTTTGGTTATATTCCTGAATAAAAGCACACTTGTTTTGTTATATGTGTACCTTTTATGAAAGTGTTTATTTGATATTTGGACTTCAGTCTTAACACATTATACACTTCACGTCTACACTTTGTCAATTATTACTAAAACATGAAAAACATTTCTGTTTTAGTTATGTGTTCAGCATTTCTTGCCACACATTTCCTGTCATCCTAAATTTACACAGATTGTTGTAGACATGGAACACACATGAAATGTATGTATTCCAAATGATGATATATTATTTATCCTCTGGGATGGGATAGCAGGCTGCTTGCTGCTTGTGCTGATCGACACATTTACAAAACAAAAGATGCTGATGAGGAGGTGTGAAGGAATTTAAGGTGGCCTGGGATTACAAGTTTTTTGTAGGCATCCGGGATTCTAGTGTTAAGATGCAAAGGGAAATTAACCTTTACCAACCATCTGAATCCTGGCTGCAGTTGGTCTCAGGGTACAGTGACCAGACTGGGATGGTTCTGATTTCAGGCTATGCATCCCAGTTAGGGTGACAGATGTTTTTTTCTGGGACCGTCCTGTTTTTATGCATCACCTACCAATTTATGCCTAAAATCCTAGAACTGAGCAAAATGTCCCAACACTCCCATTTTTAGGTAGCAGATACTGGAAGGGGATCCCCCAGACTTTAATGTAATTTGTATTTTTACAAGGCGTATGATAAAACCTAAGATAGTTATGTTAGTTGTGGTAATTATACTTCAAAGACAGAAGATATTCTATATGGTGTTCCACAAGGCTCTCTCCTGGGTCTGCTGCTCTTTTCGATCTACATGCTTTCGTTAGGTCAGATTATCTCGGGGCATAACATGAGCTACCACAACTATGCTGATGACACGCAGCTGTATTTATCAATAGCACCTGATAACCCAGACTCTGTTGATTCACTAACACAATGTCTTACTTGTGTTTCTGAATGGATGAGTAGTAATTTTCTCAAACTAAATAAAGAGAAAACTGAAATTTTAGTGATTGGCAATAATGGATATAATGAGGTTATTAGAAATAAACTTGATGCATTAGGATTAAATGTCAAGACGGAGGTAAAGAATTTAGGGGGTAACTATTGACTCTGACCTGAATTTTAAATCACATATTCATCAGACCACTAGGACAGCATTTTTTCACTTAAGAAATATAGCAAAAGTTAGACCTCTTATATCATTGAAAGATGCTGAGAAGTTAGTTAACGCTTTTATTTTCAGTCGACTAGACTACTGTAATGCACTCCTCTCAGGACTACCCAAAAAAGACATAAATCGATTGCAATTAGTGCAGAATGCAGCTGCTAGAATCCTAACTAGGAAAAAAAAATCTGAGCACATCACACCAGTTTTGATGTCACTACACTGGTTACCTGCGTCATTCAGAATTGACTTTAAAATACTGCTTATGGTTTACAAAGCCTCAAATAATCTCACTCCATCTTATATATCGGAGTGTACATTCCAAATCATAACCTCAGATCCTCAAATGAGTGTCTGCTTAGAATTCCAACAGCAAAACTTAAAAGAAGTGGTGAGGCGGCCTTCTACTCTTATGCACCTAAAATCTGGAATAGCCTGCCAATAGGAATTCGTCAAGCTAATACAATGGAGCACTTTAAAACACTGCTGAAAACATATTACTTTAACATGGCTTTCTCATAACTTCATTTTAGTTTAATCCTGATGCTCTGTATATTCAATTAATTATCATTACTATTCATGGTGGCTCCAAAATCCGTACTAACCCCTACTCTCTCTTCTGTTCTTTTTCCAGTTTTCGGGGGTGGCAATCTGCACCACTACCACCTGATCAAAGCACCGTGATGTCCCTACATTGATGGATTAAAGGCCAGAAGTCCACATGACCGTTATCATCAAGTCCTTCCATGAGAACCCTATGTACAATGAGGACTGATCATTTATGTTAGGTAGAATCCCTACAGGGGGCTGGGCGGTCTCATGGCCTCGGACCCCCTGCAGATTTTATTTTTTCTCCAGCCGTCTGGAGTTTTTTTTTTGTTTGTTTTTTCTGTCCTCCCTGCCCATCGGACCTTATTTTTATTCTATGTTATTTAGTGTTCTCTTATTTTAATTCTTACTTTGTCCTTTTTTCTCTTTCTTCATCATGTAAAGCACTCTGAGCTGCATTATTTGTATGAAAATGTGCTATATAAATAAATGTTGTTGTTGTAAGATTCCTAGCCCGTAACCGTAGATCTTCTAATGGTGGTCTGCTTATTATTCCAAGAGCCATGCATAAAAGAAGTGAGGCAGCCTTCTGCAGTCATGCACCAAAAATCAGGCATACTGTACCAATAGAGATACACTACACTAACAATGTATATAATTATACACAACTCCCAAAAAAACACTTTTTTAATTTGGATTTTTTGTAGCTACATTTTAGTTTTACCTTTAATGAACTAGAAATGCATAGAATTATCGTTCTCTTCAATGAACCTGAAGTCCTTTTTAATCTTTGCTTTTCTCTGTTTTTTTTGGTAGTGTTCTGCACCACCACCACCTGATCTAAGTCCTGTGCAGCCACTTGTGATGTTTGAGTGAAAGCGGATACCCCAACCTGCCACCGGTGCCACTGCGTTGAATCCTCTAATAAAGAACTACTTACAATTTTTTTTTTATGTTATGCACATTGGACACACAGCTCCCCAAACAACCAACACAATAGCCACAGGAACCAATCTCTGCAACACAGACATTTATTTCCAATGGGAATCACTTTCTCTTGCTCCCCACTGCAGCCCAGTAGAAACAGTACACAAGAATATGGCGCCAATATACAGTCCATTTCTTCTCCTTGTCTCTTTCCTCCTCCTTTTCCTTCATTATCATCTTCTTCTTCTTCCCCCTCATTATCATCATCATCATCATCATCATCATCATCATCATCATCATCACCATCATCTCCTCCTCCGGCTCACTTCTGTGACGTAGTTGGCTCCTTTTAAGCCGCAGCCAGGAGAACTCCAGGTGGCTTATTAGGGAGGTCTGGAATTACTCCCAGGTGTGGCAGAAGCCCAGAGTAGGGCTCTGCAGCTCCCACAGCTCCCCCTGGTGGCATCCATGGAACCCAACAGGGCTGAGCCAAGCAATATCAAATCCCATGTAGGCCTATGGGACTCTGAGGAGCCGTTACACTCCAGGGGGGCTGCTAAATAGCAGTTCATGGGAGGTAGTATCCTTCATAGGTCATCTCCTCATGTCTTTCCATTATAGAGGCATCCCAGTCGGGTAATGGTGCCAGCCACCATCTGTCACAGGGGCTAGGTCATCTTTTGGCCTGGATTCCCCAAAGATTTTATTTTTTTCTCCAGCTTAGCTGGAATTTTTAAATTTGTTATTGTCCACCTTGGCCAACTGTCCTTATCATCGGACTGCCATTTACAGACAAAGTAAAAAACAACTCTATATTTAAATTCTATTTTAAATTCTATATTTAAAGACTCTGTTTCTCTTAATTATATATATCTTATGTAAGTGTCCATGATCTATTTTTAGGTATTATTAATATATTATTATTGTTATTTAATTTTAATTTGTTTTTCTTTGCATGTAATGACAAGAACCACACTGAGGAGAAGTAGAGGAAAAGAAAGAGAGAAAAGAGAAGTGTTTATTGTATGGCTAACTCTGATTACATCTCTCCTGAAGAAGGGGTCTAAGTTGCCTTGAGAGCTTACATATTGTAATCTTTCTAGTTAGTCAAAAAAAGAGGTAATTTTGCTTGACTTCTCACCACATCCATAATGGCTAACACCCTTGTATGGTGTATTAAAATCATTTGTTTGCACGCAGGACTTGTGCCTCCATTGCTGTGTCTGGGTCTGAGGTTTGGGGTACTGAGATGCCAATGATACGACCCTGTTTCCAAAAACGCTGGGACGCTGAGTAAAATGTAAACAAAAAGACACTGCAATAAATTACATTTGTACCGTGTATGTAATTGAAAACAGAGCAAAGAAAACATATCAGATGTTGAAACTGAGAGATTTTACTGTTTTATGAAAAAAGAGAATGAAAAATCAGAGTGAATGTCATAGCAAATTTTTTAAGCTCTAAAAACATTACATTTTATTTGGCCAGCCTTTCCTCATAATGTCTAAATAAATAAAATACAATCAGATTACGATATGTCATACCCTGCCTTTCCCATACTTATCTAATAGAGTGATCCTCATATATGTGATGACATTGTGAATCCTGCAGCCAAAAAACAGGCAAAGATTTTCCATCAACCCTGAGGTTCTGTCATGGGCACAGTCTATGTCACTCATTTTTGTGTTTCACGGTGAGGGATGGAGAGCAGAAGGTTATGGTTTCATCTCCTGGAATGAAAATGAAGAACAGTGCAGTGGAGCAGAAATGTGTGGCTGTGGTACTGGAAGAAATCTAAAAAAATACATAAGAAAAAAGAAAAAAAAAACACGAAGGACGCCAACAATAGTCTGTGGGAGATATGCAATAAAGAACTTCACTTATGTGCATACGACAATAAACACAATATGAATTGATAGTTTAGAATGGAAGGAAGGCTTAAAGTGCGTTCTTTGATTACAGAATGTTAGTAATTCTTGTACAATAAATGCAAGTAAAACTGCAAAATTAGAGAAGTCTGAGCTCAAGAGAAAAAAAAAAAAAATAAGTTGAATGAGATCAACTTTATTAGCTACCACATAATCCCGCAAGAAACTGCACAGAAAGATCAAGAGTATTCGTTTAAAAATGGCTAAAGGAAATATTTTTCCCAGAATTTGATTTGCAGTCACTTTATTTAGTATTATTAATGTCTCAAAATGGCACAGAAGTACATAACAGTTGTACAGGATATGTACAAGGGTGGTGAGGTCTGAGGTAGGAGTGACGGAGGTGGGATTACATCAGGGATCGGCTCTGAGCCCTTTCTTATTTGCAATGTTGATGGACAGGTTGACAGACGAGATTAGACGGGAGTCCCCGTGGACTGTGATGTTTGCTGATGACATTGTGATCTGTAGTGAGAGTAGGGAGCAGGTTGAGGAGACTCTGGAGAAGTGGAGATCTGCTCTGGAGAGGAGAGGAATGAAGGTCAGTAGGAACAAGACAGAATACATGTGAGTGAATGAGAGGGAGGTCAGTGGAATGGTGAGGATGAGGGGAGTAGAGTTGGTGAAGGTGGATAAGTTTAAATACTTGGGATCAACAGTACAGAGTAATGGGGATTGTGGAAGAGAAGTGAAGAAGAGAGTGCAGGCAGGGTGGAATGACGTGGAGAAGAGTGTCAGGAGTGATTTGTGACAGACGGGTATCAGTAAGAGTGAAAGGGAAGGTCCGCAGGATGGTAGTGAGACCAGCTATGTTATATGGGTTGGAGATGGTGGCACTGACCAGAAAGCAGGAGACAGAGCTGAAGATGGCAGAGATAAAGATGCTAAGATTTGCATTGTTTGTGATTAGTATGGATAGGATTAGAAATGAGGACATTAGAGGGTCAGCTCAAGTTGGATGGTTGGGAGACAAAGTCAGAGAGGCAAGATTGCGTTGGTTTGATGCAGAATAGAGATGCTGGGTATATTGGGAGAAGGATGCTAAGGATAGAGCTGCCAGGGAAGAGAAAAAGAGGAAGGCCTAAGAGGAGGTTTATGGATGTAGTGAGAGAGAACATGCAGGTTATGGATGTAACAGAGCAAGGTGTAGAGGAAAAGAAGATATGGAAGAAGATGATCCACTGTGGTAAGCCCTAACGGTAGCAGCCAAAAGAAGAAGAAGAAGAAAGTCTGAAAAATATCAGGAGAATTTTATGGGTTTAGAGATGCTAAATAAAAACATTGATTGCTATTTTTTTTTTTTGTAGGGAACGTTAAACCAAGATTGAGAATGTTAGATTATGGGAATACCAAAAAAAAAATTGAAAAGAGGGTCTTTGATTTCACCATTTTTTGAGTTTTCCTACTTTTAGAAAACACATCAAGAGATTTTTCAGCACAACGGTTCAATGGGTGTTTTTGTGTCAATGGTCTTCAGTAAACTCGGTGTCCTTATGAACCTAAAAAGAAAAATGGCTTTGCATGCATCAAGTACTTTAAAAGTCAATTAAGAAAATCCAGAGAAACTATAAACAGTGTCACATCTGCGCCCCATGGGAACCACCTTCCAGGCTCTGATAAGGTAAGCAGTACCACCTGGGGATGAGAGGGGGCACTGGCGCTAACCGTTTCTTCTCTTTCCACCACAGTTCCAGAAGGTTGGCACTTAGCGCCACCCACAACACCCAGACAAGGTCCCCCCCCCTTTTGTCAGGGCAATTCCTGGAAGGCGGCAGTCATTCTAGACCACGACCTCAATGGAGACAAAGCTTCCACTGAAGTACCATTCCATTGACTACCCTCACAGGGCACTAATCTTTTTTTTTTCAACTGTCATTAAACGGGGTTGCCTGGTTGGCACCCCAAACTTTTTCTGGAATCTTCGGTCTGTTCAGTCAGTCACAATAGTCAATTCATCCATCCATCTTATAACCACTTTAACTAGTTCACAATTGCAGAAGCCTGGTAACATTGCAAACAGTCACCAGTTCCAAAATGTATCATGTGTAATCAGTGTGGACAGTGCTATTTAGTCTTGCTAGAGTTCTATATTACTCTACTTTCCCCTTTTGTATTCTTAATTGTGTGGCCTTTGTCAGAAGGCCTCAGATCTCACAGATTTACCACTGTTTCTAAGGTATTGTACTTTATAACTTCTCCCCACCTTCCCTTCTACATTTATAACCTCAGGCAATTACATAGAGTAAAAGACAAGCAGGAATTAAGTTACACTTTAAATAATGAATTATTGATAATATTCATAAATGATAACAATATGCAAAGTACACGTGAATACTGGCAGCCATGCAACCTGATAAATGCTGATGTGTAGTAGATAGATAGATAGAATTACTTTATTTGTCCAAAAGGAAAAATTAAAACTTTACAGAAGTGCAAGAAAAAAAAATCCACTATTAAGAAGTGCTCAGGACTGTAAAAACAATTTCTTGTAACAGGGATTTTGTTATGATAGAATTAGAACATAACACAGACTTTCTGCATGTATAGTTGGCAATGCTCAATGTAGAATGCTGAACTCGATGGTAACATTTTTCTCCCTTTTGCTAGCTTCGATGGCAATGGAAGTTCCAACTTTTTCTGTAAAGTACACTGCTGCCATTAGTGCCAGTCAAAGCCCTGTAACTAACCAAAATGATGTACCTCTTTGTTCATATTGAAGACGGTGTTAGACGTTCTGGAGCGTGTGGTGCTTGCATTACAGAAATGCCTCACCTTGGTGTCCATAACACAGTCAGTACTATTACTTTGAGGTCCAGGGAGTGGGTTCAGCAGTCCCCCTCAGTGTGTGGAGCATGCGTCTCTTTAGTTATTAAAAATTACCCCTTAGTGTCTATAATGAAGTCTTTCCAGAGTAAGCACCACTTGAGTCACATAAACGACACCCCTCAGTCTCCAGAGCACACCCCTTAACTGTCATAAATAGTTCCACATACCGTATATCCTCACGTATGTCAGGTCTTACAACCCGATAAATCGATCATAAAATCAGACCCCAATTTATAAACCCGTTCAAAAATTTTGCTGCAGCAGCGCAATTACCAATTTCATTTTCCATTTCAATGACGTTTAAATTTAAAACCAGCTTCATATTTTCTTCTGATTGAACGCTCCATCGTACATAAGGGATGCTCTTATGATAAAGGTGTATGAGGGTGTGGGATACAAAAAACACAAATCAGTGGAAACGTCACTTCGGAACAATAGAGAGAGAGAGAGAGAGAGCGGTTAGGAGCACATGCTGATACAGCGCATGGCCACACCCACATAGATAAAAAAGGCCGTGTGCTCCATGGTTACTCTCTCAGGTGGGTGTTAGCATATAATAATCACTTGGACCAATAGCGTGAGTTTCCCACATTCGACTTATATGACCGACATTATAAAATACCAGAAATTATACGGTATAATCAAGTCCCGACTTATCCATGGGAGAACTTATCTGCGAGTAGATAGATAGATAGATAGATAGATAGATAGATAGATAGATAGATACTTTATTAATCCCCAAGGGAAAATTCACATAGTATATACGGTATGTAGCAGCACTTGAAGCTATGCAGAGGAGAGGAACCAAGTGCATCATGGGACTTAAGGACACATTGTACTGTGACAGACTAGGAGAATTAAACCTGTTTAGCCTCGAGCAGAGGAGACTACATGGGGATCTTGTAGTGGGGCTAAATAATAAGTATTTGTTTTATGTATGTGTTGCATTGCGTTTTGTTTTCATCATCCCGTTTACTATCCTTTATATATGTGCGTCAGTAAATGTTGTCCCCGCAAATGAAAAGGGGAAGGATGATGGAGAGAGACCACAGCCCCGAGACAGAAATTGCCTGTTAAACTCACTAGATACATCCGGGATATTCCATATTTAAAAAAGAGGAGTGAAAGGCAAAAGAGAAAGAAGAGGGGAGAGAAATTGAGAGGAGAAAGGAGACAATTTACTTTTCAATTAACCAACTCATCACTGCCGTTCATTGCATTATTCCACTGCTTGCTTTTTCAACATCCGATTCATCATCACGACAGCCAGAGCTGAAAAACCCTGGGGTTCGGATTCATAGCAGCCATTGCCAGGACTTTCCGGTGAGATCATTTTGTTTTCGGGAAGGAGCACAATAACACTAAAGCCAGTATGAATGCCGCTGGACTTTATTTTGGATTCATTTATCACCACATTTCAACTGCTGTGTTTAACTGATCTGTGTTTCTGTTTAGTGTTTAAGGGCAAGGGATGGTTCTTTATAAATATTTGCATATTTGTGTTTTTATAATAATTAGCCACTGGTGTCATTGGAATAGTGGTGTTTTGCACGCACATATTCACGTTGTTGAATATTTTTTTTGTCTTTTTCATTTACAATATATCTGTGTTTGATTTTACATTCCTGTCTACTGTTTGCTGGTTATTTTGTCGTGTGGCAAAAAAAGTGCAACTTGTAAGGAGTACAGCTTGTTACTAGATCAAAATGCCTCAGGTTTTCCAAGGAATAGTCTTGGTAGTGTAGTGGCCAGTCTGGGTAAGGGGTCTGCCGTTACAGCCTAATCCAGGTATTTGATATCCTCAAAGGCATTGACAAAGGAGATCCAACAGAAATCTTTCATCTTAAGGGTGAATCACGTCCTTGAGGATATCAGTGGAAATTAAGGAGAAATGCATTTGGGACTGAAGACAGGAAGCATTTCTTTACAAAAACAGTTTTGGGACTCTGGAATAAACTACAGAGTCATGGAGTTGACGCAGAACCTTGACAACCTTTAAGAAGGATCTGGATGAGATGTTGAGGACAGCTTAGCTATTAGCTGAACAAATGGGATTGATGGACTAAATGGTTTCCTCTAGCTTGTCAAATTTCTTATGTTCTTATATAAAAGATCATGATAAAATGTATTACTATTATTATTATAGAAAATGATTATTCAAAAATAATATTTTTTGAGCACAAAATTCAAAGACTCTTTCAAATCCAACAAAATAAAAAAAAAAAAAAAAAAAAAAAGATTATGGTGTGCAGTTGTTCACAGGGTAAAATTTCAGTGAATTTCTAAACACTTTGGAAATTGGCATCAGCATTAACACTGGGAAAACTCAGCAGTCAGCAATTTTGCTATAGCACGAGTCAAAAGTTAATCACCAATCTGGTCCAGCTGCAGTAGACCGCTAGAGCTCTGTAACTGACGTCATATATGATTGACGGTTATCCCACACCTAGATCCATCCCTAATATCTCCGGTCTACAGTAAGCCTTCTTGAGCTCCGTTCCACTGTGCTGCAAGTGTGTGATGAATGTTGAATAACCTAAAGGTGCAATCCAAGTGCTGTTCAGTGGAGCTCCTGGATTACAATTTTTGGGCTGTAGATGCCACACGGGCTGGGCAGGCATCCCAGCCAGGAGAGGGAGTAGACCTGGAAAGGTGGATGGACAGCCCATTAAAAAGAGAAGTTGTTGCAGGAATTTTATTATTCCCCCAACACACTAGATGGCAGCAGCCCCGGAGGTCGGTGCACAGTAAGAAGCTAGCAGGGCATGCTGGGATGTGTAGTCTGGCAGAGCAGCCGTGCTGGGGTCACTGGGTGCCACGAGAGGGCGCTATAGGGAGACAAGCTCCCTATTGTAATGGACTTTCACATGACCAGGAAGTGCTTTCATTGGGCAGTTGCCCTGGCATTGGAAGTACTCCCAGGTCTGTAATAAAAGGGACTGCACTCCCTTATTCAAGCAGGTCAGAGCTGGGAGGTAGTGGAGCAATGCTTGGGTGGAGGAGGGCAGTGCGGTAGGGAGAAAGGAAGTATTGTGAGAGGAAGGCCTGTGTTTGTGCTTGTGTTACATTTTGGAGGTATTTCTAATAAAAACCTTCCATTATTTGAACCTGGGGCTGTTCAAGTGTGTACGTGTTGGTGTTTGGGGCTCGCTGACGCCCTGGGTTATCACAGGGCTAAAGGCTGAACAATATACGTGATTTGAGACTTATTTTCATGAAAAATTACTTTGTAGAGAATTTTGCAGATAGTGAGGTTTTATTAATATTAGTTCAATAGATAGTTGGCCAGGACCAAAATGAAAAAAGAGAACGAGGCAAAATGAGGACTTCGTTGAAACAGAGTTCATTCTAACAGAACCTGAATGGAATATACAGTATACAAGGGGGAGTCAAGCTAAAGTTAGAAAATGGGATTTTTTAGAAAATGGAATGAACCTTCACAAAACTGAGAATGTCATTTCTCAATGTCGTCTCCACCCTTCTCAAAGCACTTGCGCCACCTGCCTGGAAGTGGCAGCAGAATAAAAGGTTTTGTCTCGTCCTTGCAACCACTTGTGAACTGCTTTCCTCACGTCATCATCTGTCTTGAATCGACAACCACCCAGATGTTTTTTTAGCTGTCCAAAAAGGTTGAAATCACACTGTGCCAAATCTGGTGAATAAGAAGCACGTGGCAATACCTCAAAGTTCAGTTTCTCCAGAGAAGCCTTGGCGTTCTAAGAAGTGTGTGTGTCATTGTCTTGCAACAAAAGGACTCCTTGAGATAGCAGTCTCCACCACTTAGCAGGCTTCACGTTGGTCTCCAGCAAGTCACAGTAACTTGCACTAGTGACTGGAGTACCCCTGAGCATGTGGTGTTCGACAATAACTCGGGGGAACGACAAGACCAAACCTTTTATTCTGCTGGAATCCCATCACTTCCAGGCAGGGTGGAGATGATATTGAGAAATGACATGATCAGTTTTGTGAAGGTTTCTTCCATTTTCTAATAATTCCCATTTTCTAACTTTAGCTTGACTCCCCCCCTCGCACAATATATCATTTTACATAGGAGGTACATGTTGCTTTGTGGTAAAATATATTGTAAGGTCTCTAAACTGTTTTTGGGACTCCTCTCAATGAGACGACATGCCAAAGAGCATCCTGAAGCACAATCACCGTGTCTGTGGAAGACAGCTTCTCTGTTGCCAGGTGAAACCGCAGGCTCCCAGTGCTGCAGCGGTTCGCCACAAAAGCAAATCTGAACCGACCGCGGTCGTGCTATAAGCACCTGTCATCAATGGGTGATGCCAGGAACATTATAAATGCAGGGAACAGGATTACTTGGCCACTGCCCTGCCTGATTTCTGTGTCTGGGTATAGGAGAGTGGTAGATCCACTACAATAAATAATCATGCTGTTCCTGTTTCAATTTGAATAACGCTGGTTTTGCTAAAGTACTGAGATTCAGCCTCACATTTCAGGGTACAAGACAGGGACTCAGGCGTCACTAAATTTTAAGGCCCAACTCGTAAGCTGGCTGAAAGGAATGTTCAGAGTCATTACTACAAACTGAGTAGTGTATGTCGTTTGTTTTATTTCTATGTTATGTGTCTCTCTGGGCTTCGAGAAAATAGGTCTGATTAGACTGATTGTGCAGCACAAGCTAAGTTCAGATATTAATTCTATCATTTTGACTTGTAATAAATTATTATATTCAACCATATCTTGTCATATCACCCAGTTTAATCAAAATGGTGTTGACACCAGGGGGCGCACCAGCACCCCAAACCCAACATAGACAGACACCATGCACAAGTCCAAAACAACACAGGCTTTTATTGAGCTGTGGGAAACTCTTCCCAAATTGTTCCCCACCAGCCAGCACAGTAGACAAGCACAATAGAAGCACAATACAGCACACAGCACTTTGTCTTTGCATTCTCTCTGTCCTTCCACCTCCAGTCCTTCTGGCAAGCTTCGTCCTCCAACTCTGGCTCCCTGAATGAAGGCAGGCAGCTCCTTTTATGCTGCACCTGGGAGTACTCAAGGTGGCTTGTTAGTGAGATCCAGAAGCACTCCCGGGTGTGGAGGAAGCTCAACAAAGTGGGGCTCTGTAGCTCCCCATGACAGCACCCATGGAAACCAACAGGGCTGTGCTGAATGCCAACTCCCATGGAGCTCTGCCTAGGTAATCCGAGGCACCCCCTGTAACCCATGGAGCTGCCATCTAGTGCTCCTTGGCACACTCTCTCCTTGGTCAATCCATTACGGAGGTGTCCCAGCTGGGCAAGGGCCCCAGCTGTCTGTCACAGTGGTTACAAGTTTTATAATATGTTACCTGTGGTAATGAAGTATTGACTGAAAGGACTGAATTATTATTACTACAGTAAAGGCAATAGAAGATGTACAATGTGAAGTAAAGCACATATCCTCATTAGTTTTGTGAATGGCTCCCCCTCTCTGTCTTCCTCTGTGCTTATGAATCTACAGGGTGGGCCATTTATATGGATACACCTTAATAAAATGGGAATGGTTGGTGATATTAACTTCCTGTTTGTGGCACATTAGTATATGTGAGGGGGGAAACTTTTCAAGATGGGTGGTGACCATGGTGGCCATTTTGAAGTCGGCCATTTTGGATCCAACTTTTGTTTTTTCAATAGGAAGAGGGTCATGTGACACATCAAACTTATTGGGAATTTCACAAGAAAAACAATGGTGTAATGTAACTTTTTCATGAGTTATTTACAAGTTTCTGACCACTTATAAAATGTGTTCAATGTGCTGCCCATTGTGTTTGTGTTAACAAACAAAACCACCGCTATTGGTCTGACACTAACCCACATTGGATAGATCCCTCCAAGACTGTTGGAACAAAAAAATTGATGGTATGGTGTGGTATATGGGGTACAAAGATAGTGGGGCCATTCTTCATCAATGGAAACCTCAAGGCCACTGGATATGCGAAATTGCTACATGATGATGTGTTTCCCTCTTTATGCACTGAAGCTGGCACGTTCCCTGAATTTTTCCAGCAAGATGGTGCACCACCACATTATGGGTGTCAGGTCCGAGCATTCCTAGATGAACAGTTTCCTGGAAAGTGGATTGGTCGTCGTGGGCCAGTTTAATGGCCCCCAAGGTCTCCCGATCTGACCCCCTTAGACTTTTATCTTTGGGGTCATCTGAAGGCAATTGTCTATGCTGTGAAGATACGAGATGTGCAGCACCTGAAACTACGGATACTGGAAGCCTGTGCTAGCATTTCTCCTGCGGTGTTGCTATCAGTGTGTGAAGAGTTGGAGAAGAGGGTTGCATTGACAATCCAACACAATGGGCAGCACATTGAACACATTTTATAAGTGGTCAGAAACTTGTAAATAACTCATGAAAGAATAAAGTTACGTTAAAACCAAGCACACCATTGTTTTTCTTGTGAAATTCCCAATAAGTTTGATGTGTCACATGATCCTATTGAAAAAACAAAAGTTGGATCCAAAATGGCCAACTTCAAAATGGCCACCATGGTCACCACCCATCTTGAAAAGTTTCCCCCCTCACATATACTAATGTGCCACAAACAGGAAGTTAATATCACCAACCATTCCCATTTTATTAAGGTGTATCCATATAAATGGCCCACCCTGTACAGTGATGTGAAAAAGTAAGGACACCCCATGGAAACTGTCTACAGATTGTATATAAAAGAGAATATACTTTTGGTCTTGAATCTGATTGAATTGCTCTCTCTGTATGTGATAAGAGAGATCGGGGTAATGCATGATTTTAAATAAATAATGTAATAAAAGTGTCGGGCTTTGGAGTGGTGTGAGCGTGTCTGGTAGCATTGTGGAGAAGCTCTGGGGTGTTGATGCGATCGGTAGATTGTGCATTCATATGCAATGACTTGTGACTTGACCCCTTTTAATCAAATATGATGTGGACACCAGACCAGACACATGTGGTTCAATTACTTCATTGGCACACCGAAGTCTGTCATCAGCACACTTGCATCCCTATCCATATATAAAAAGAGTCCAACAGGTGTGAGAGTAACAAAAAAAATCAAATAATAAAGACAGAGTTTAAAATGGAAGGAAGATGTAGAGGGCAGGACTGTGAAGGAGTGGAAGCAGGCGGCCTGGAAGACGTCCTCAATAGAAGTGCATGGCCAGTGCTTGAGGCACAGTATTCATTTCTGCTGAGCGACCTGGGAGCAGGGGAGACACAACAGGCCCCCACCTAAAGGCTGTGCGGTGGCAGGACCAGTAAGAATCGGGATCAGGGCTTGTGCTGAATTCCTGAGAGGGGTGTCAAGGACCCGAGTCAGATTTAAAGGTTGACTGTGCCTGTTGATGGACGACTCCTCTTAAAAAACCGTAAAGTCGTAGAGATGTCAGTTTTTGGAAGGAAGTGCTCTGGCTTTAGGATATTATAATGAGCAAATTCTGCTACTGGGATTTTTAAACTTGTTTTAAGGGATTTATTTATTTGGACATTTTAACTTCACCTTTATCACCTGTTTATATGGAATATTTATTAATAGAAGAACTTGCACCTCACTATTTTTGCACAGCATTGAAAATAAAAGCACTTTGCACTGTACTCTTACCCATTTGTGTTCTCATCTCAGTTCATATTATCTGCAGTTCCAGGTTCAAGCTGCCAAGGCACCTGAAATCAACCCGAACCGTCACACTGTATACTCATAAAAGCAGATTCTTTTGATAGTAACCCCCTCTTACAGTCATTAGAATCCTCTATAAATAACGAACTGCCAGCTACGCCATTAATGTAAAGCCGTTTCATTTTCACTTTTGTTATTATCGATTCATTCTCTCTGCTGACAAGACAAAGGATACTGTTTCAATATAACTTGAATTTGTAGAATCTTCAGCACTTAAATTTGTTTAGAGCTAATGGATGATCTGGATATCAAATGTAAAGTGGTATCTGAAGGGGACAGTAAAAGGGACCTACTGATATGTGCCAAGTACAAAAATGTATATTAATGTCACTCCGTCATGCTCTTTAGACCATTTAGGTACTGAAATAGCCGATTTGATATTCAAAACAATTTGTTTTCATCAGCACAACTGGAAGTTGTATACTAACGATACTATTGTTGTCATCAACGTGGGTTAAAGAAATAATTCATCAATTTATAAACTGCTAAAGGAAAACATCAAGATTTAATGTCCTGGTTGAGATAAGGATGAGAAAACATTGAAAAATAATACAAGTGGCATGTTGCTCCTTTCTGTGCTTTCTTCTTTTATTATCATTTTCTTTATCCTATCAGATACAGTTTTTTTTAATATATTTGTGAATATATAAATTGATTAATTTATCATTAAAGAAGTTAACCTACCATTGCAATGAATATTCATCATTCAGTTGAACTATTCTTAATTATCTCTACAGTTCAGTAGTCAGCAGTCATTATGCCTTTGGTTTAAATTTCTTATGATTCTTCACAGTAAGAACTCTATAAAGAAGGGTTTCCAACTCAAAATGTCTCACGGTCTTCATAAATTTTATTTGTGAATGCTGTCGTACCAACCTGCATTGTCCTTTTGAGATCTGAATACACAAAGGAAGATCTGAAAATTGAAAGTACAAATAATCAGAAGGATTTGGGAGATGTATAGAAGCCATTAATTTCACAACTTCATGGTATGAGTTATGAGGAGAGATTAAAGGAGCTGGGCTTTTACAAAAGAAGGTTAGGACGAGACCTGACTGAAGTGTTTAAAATTATGAAGGGAATTAGTCCAGTGGATTGAGAAGGTGACTTTAAAATGAGTTCATCAAGAACACGAGGACACCGTTGAGAATTTATTAAGGGTAAATGGGTGCAGAATTAGCTCAGACACAGGAAGCAGAGGGTGATGGCAAGAGGAACCTTATCAGAATTGGGTGAAGTTAATAGTGGTGTCCAGCAGGGTCCATTGCTATTTTTAATATATACAAATGATTTGGAAAAGGAAAATGAAGAAAATGCTGGTTAAATTTTCGAGATGATACTAAAGAAAGGTGGATTGGTGGATAATCTGGAATCCGTTGAATCATCACAGTGACTTGGTCAACATACAGGCATTTTGGAGATTTGTGGCAGATGAAATTGATTGTAAAGTAATATAAATTATTACACGAATAAGTTAAAAATATTGGGAGGACTGAAAATTGAGACACAGTGGACTCCACACTATCACCTGCCAAACAGTGTTCGGAAGCCATTACGGAAGCTAATAGAATGTCAGGTAATATAGCGCCTTGATGTGTGGAGTACAAGTCAGGAGGTTCTGCTCAAGCTTTATAACACACTGGTGAGGCCTCATCTGGAGTACTGGGTGCAGTTTTGATCTCCAGGCTACAAAAAGGACGTATCAAGGCTGGAAAAGGTCCAGAGAAGAGTATCTTGGCTTATTCCAGGTCTGAAGGGGATGAATTATGAGAAAAGATTAAATGAACTGAGCCTTTACAGTTTAAGCAAAATGAGATAAAGAGGAAATGTGATTAAACTTTAAAATTATGAAGGGAATTAGTCCAGTGAATTGAGACTGTGACTTTAAAATGAGTTGATTAAGAACAGGCGGGCACAGTTGTAAATTTGTGAAGGGTAAATTTCACACCAACATTTGGAAGTTTTTTTTTTCACATAGAGAAACTAAATAAGGAAAAAATAGAAATCTTAGTGACTGACAAACATGGATATGGTGAGGATATTACAAATAAACTTGATTCCTTAGGTTTAAAAATAAAAGCAGAGGTAAAGAATTGAGGGGTATCATTGACTCTGATCTAAACTTTAAATCACATATTAACAAGATTACAAAGACTGAATTTTTTCACTTAAGGTGGCGGTTCTCAACCTGTGGGGGGCGCCCCGAAGTAACAAAAAAGGGGGCGCGAAGATGTGAAAAAAGAAAACAAGCATCAAAAATATGAAAAACACATCTATTGAAACCAAAACAAATTTACTTAAACTACATTTTGATACTAGAAAAATAAATATAGACTTAGATAAATGTCGAGTAGGTTCAGTAGGTATAATAAAACTTGTAATGGTGTATCGGCAGCAAAAAATATAGGAATACATTTTATTAGGTTTTCAAAAAAACGTTAGGGGGGGCGCGATTAAAACTGTTATGAAAACTCGGTTTGCAAATACTTAAAGGTTGAGAAATGCTGACTTAAGGAATATAGCAAAAATTATAATTTTACAAGAGACTAAAAAAATAGTTCATGCTTTTGTTTTTGTAGTCGACTAGATTACTGTAATGCACCCCTACCAGGACTACCTAAGCAAGACATCAATCGGCTGCAATTAGTGTAGAATGAAGCTGCCAGAATCTTACCTAGAAAAAGGAAATTGGAGCACATCTCTCCAGCTTTAGCATCTTTACATTTGTTGCCTGTGTCGTTCATAAATGACTTTAAAATACTACTAATGGAAGAGTCTGAACTCACCCATTTTCAGTCATTGGGTAACCAATGTTATATACTACTTGAAACTGGAAAAAATGAAATACTCACTTAGAGGATCTGTGCAAAACTTTTTTTAAACTTGGCAGGATAATTAATAATATTTTAGAATTAGCTTTTATACTGAGGAAGTGGATTGTCTTCCCCTTTTTATTCTAATTATTTACTTACTTATCTTTTCTACTATTAAAGTTTCACTATGTTGGCCTAGCTCTCTTTCTCATGGGTGGGGATCGACTTGATTTGAACCTAGTTTTGTAAAATCTGACTTGCTTGTATGGAATGTTGTTTGATTATAATAAATTCAATAAAATGTTAAAAATAAATGAATAAATAAATGAAATTAAAATTCTACTAATGGTTTATAACGCATTAAATAATCTTGCTCTGTCCTATATTTTGGAATGCCTGTCACCTTACACTCCATGTCGTAACCTTAGATCTTTGAGTGGATGTCTGCTTGTAATTCCAAGAACCAAACTGTGTTATGCACCTAACATCTGGAATATTTTACCAGTAGAAATTCATCAAGCTAATACTGTAGAACATTTTAGAAAAACTGCTAAAAGCCAATTATTTTAATATGACTTTTTCGTAGCTACATTTCAATTGTATTCCTTATAGATTATATGAGTATGAAATTTTCATATTCTACAGGAATCTGCAATCTGTACTAATCCACACTATTCTCTGCTGTTTTTTTCCAGTTCTTCTGTGGTGGGGATCTGTGCCACTACCACCCGAAGATGGGTGTCCCAGCTGTTCACTTCATCAAATCCTATCAAGTAAAGCCTGAAAACTAAAAGGTTTGATTTAAGAACATTTATGTTGGGTAGAATGCCCAGTGGGGCCTGGGTGGTCTTTTGGCCTTGGAACCCCTGCAGATTTTATTTTTTTCTCCAGCCTAACTGGAGTTTTTTTGTTTCTTCTGCCCTCACAGCCATCTGACCTTAATTATTTTTCTTTTTCTGTCACTTTCTCTTTGTCATTTCGTAAAGCACTTTAAGCTACATTGTTTTATGAAAATGTGCTATAGAAATAAATGTTGTTCTTGTTGTTGGATTTTATTCATTTTGAATATAATGTTTCTTTCAAGTTCTGTTCAGACAAAGCATTTTTTTACAAATTTTTTGATGCATATGCAACTTTTCAGTTTTACTTCTGTTTTTTTGTCTTAACCCTGGGCATTAATTTTGTATCCTTAGAGTTTATTTATTATACCTTATGTTGAATTTGGTCTAAATACAAAGACCAAAAAAAAAGTGAAAATACCTGAATCTTATTATATTTTGAGTAGTGAATCAAAATATTCTTTAGAATTCTACTATCAGGTAAGGATTATGCATGCAATACAACTTAAATTTCAAAATATTGCATACTTACAAAGTTAATGAAATGCCAAATGTATAATCTAAAACTTAGTCATTTTTAATTTTTTGCTATACCTGCAGCGAAAACTTGCAGGTTGGTGGCAGGATTGGCACTGCAGCCACCATAAAAAAGCTCACACTGTTCCAGTGTGGTTCTGAGGTGTTACCTGTTGGAGGGCTGCACTCGTGTCCCAATCCAGGTGGTGGGTCATCTGGTGGGTGCGACAATGCACTGTATGATTGCTTGCCCATAACCTCTCTGTACTTCATCTCAGGAACATATCCATTAAGAGTCAAGCAATAATCAGCCACCCTACTCAGAGTCCACATACCACTGTAACTGTAGCGGCATTTGAGAAAGTATTCCAAATGGTTCATATAGAACTTCTGGCAATAGTGTGACTCATTGAGCAAAAAGAAACTCCACAGTCCAAATGTCTTCATTTTTAAAGATTTTAGTGAATTTTAAAGCAAACAGTTGTCACACATGTGTGCATTGGAGGCACCTAAAGGGCTCAAATGAGAGTAATTCCACTCCAGACCAGGGGTGGCACTAATCCTTTCTCTCTTTACACTGCAGACCAGTTATAGGAAATTCCACCTGGCCCTGATGATGTCACTTCCGGGATGTATTTCATGTCCTGCTCCTGGTACGTCTTGGTGCCCATCATCCTGCTGGCTATGCCACTTGTGAAAGAAAGGCAAAATGATCCAAAGAAAGGTCAGCCTCCCGTATACTTGAACCCGGCTGCAAATTTTGATAAATTGATTGTACAGTTGCATACAGAGTGGAGTCCAAAACAGAACTGCTTAGATGAGGTAAAGATGCAGCTTTAAAGCAATGCAGAGGAAGTGATGTCATCGGGGCCAGGAACAGAGGTGGCATCATCAGATTGGGACCATAAATGATGTCATCAGGAAGGGTGACAGGAAGTGATATCATCTGACCCGGGAGTGGAATTGACATCATCAGGGCCAGGCGGAATTTCCCATAACTGGTCTGTACTGGAAAAAGAGAAAGGATTAGCTCACTCTGCCACCCCCTGGTCTGGCATGGAATTACCCTCATTTAATCCCTTTAGCTGCCTCCCATGTGTGTGACACAGTTCATACAAAAAACAGGGAAAAAAAGGGAAACATGATATTATGCTTAAATATCTAGGTTACATTTGTTAAGATTTCTATGGTCGATATTCTAACGTTTTATGTAATGCTCTATGTAAACGTCCAGAAAACTATATGCTCTTAATGTCTGGCTGTACATGTTTCTTTCTAGCTGTCTAACTTTAGTCTAAAGGCTATTCTACTTTCCCACAGGGTTAAGATTATGAATATTCCATTTTCTATAACTTATAGAGGGTTCCATTATCTGTATTAAGCTATATTATATTCAAGTTCAAAACTTAAGTGTTGTGGTGTGAAATTTTGTATACAAGTTGATAAATATTTTATATGTATTTATTTGTAATTTAGACAAAGCAATGTAATATTAGTGTTATATCATTGATAAGAACTGCAATGGTTTGATGTTTAACACTAGAATTCCTGAAGCATACGAAAAAACTTGTAATTCTGGCCCACCTTAAATTCCTTTGTGCCTCTCCGTCAGCGTCTTTTGTTTTGTAAATTTGTCGATCGGCACAAGCAGCCTGCTAGCCCATCCTCCCACTGCCGCAGAAAGGGCAACAAGCTCTCTCAGCTCAAGACTTGTTTATCTGGGAATGAGGTAGCTGGAGCTGTAGAAGGTAAATAATATATTATTTGGAACAAATGCATTTCACGTGTGTTCTGTGTCTACAAAGATCTATGTAAGTGTAGGATGACAGGAAATGCAATGAAAAGTTGAATACATACCTAAAAGACAAGCTTTTTCATGTTTTAGTAATAACGACAAAATTTTGGCACGAAGTGTATAATGTGTGAAACTGAAGTCCAAACTTCAAATAAGCACATTCACAAAAGGTACAAGTATAACAGAACAAGTGCGCTTTTATTCAAGATTATAACCAAAGAAAAAGAAATAGGGTTAGAGTACTTCATTAGCACAACTGCTTTGGTAGTACAGTGGTAAGAACTACTGACTCAGAATCAAGAGGTTGCGGGTTTGCAGAAGAAGCTCCATGCTGTCATTTGAAAATACCGGGGTAGTGTGGACAGTGGAAAAGTGAAAACACAGACAAATGTCCGACATATTAATTTGGACAGTTGTTTGGTTTTCAAAGTTTTTTTTTTTTTTTTTTACAGTTTCCTTATTTTTTTCAAGGTGTTAATAGAAGGTCCTTTGTGCAAGCACCACCACTGTCTGAGCCCAGATGTCTTATTTTATCATTGTCTGAGATAAGCTGAAACATGTTGGAACTATCAAGATAATTGAACACCTTAACTATACCATCCATAAACCATCCAGAGGTGTAAACAGATTTTTGAAAGTGTGAAACAGTGGAGGGCAGTACACAATCCTCAGAAGCACAATTGCTAAAGATTAGATGATAGAAGGTTAGGCTTTGCATTTAGTGTGAAGTCCAATGTCCAGCAAAAAGGATAGAAGCAAAAAGGAAGAGCCTTCTAAATTATTGAAAAAATATGGTTATTAATAGTGCTACAAGTCAAAGTGAAGTAACAGACATATATATAGTAGGCCAGCAGGCACACTCCACAAAAGTTACAATTGTGCAAATTTGATATTGAATGGCTAAATATTAGCAACAAGTAAGAAATTATATATAATGTAAAATAACACAAAGATCACAGATAAAAATTTGGGGTGCCACCTTGGTATCCCTATATAGAGTAAACGTACTGTGAAATCCACGGGCGCGTACAGCCACCCTAACCTCATACAGACAGGCAGAGACACAAGTTTGCCACACAGCACACGTCTGTTTCCTTAGGGAAGCACTTTTCTCTGCTTCCCACAGCACAGTACACCAAGCACAATCCAGCACAAAAGCCTTTCTTGCTTCTTCTTCTCCTCCTCCACTCCTCTCCCGGTAAGCTTTGTTTAGCTCATCCCGACTCTGGCTCCTTGAGTAGTGGCGGCTGGCTCCTTTTATAGGACACCCAGAAGCACTCCAGGTTTCCAATGAGCTTCTTCCAGCAGACAAAAGTGCTGCCAAAGGGGCTTGGCAAATATCCGGGTGCCCCCTGGCGGTGGCCACAGGCCCCAGCAGGGTTGAGCTTATGTGCTCCAAACCCGTGACCCCACTGCAAGCCGAGGGATTGCCCTCTAACATTCTGGGCGAGATAGTGTCCCCCGGTCCTTCCATTATCAAGGCGTCCCAGGCGAGTAAGGGCCCCGGCGGTCCGCCACAATGCAATTGGCTGCCATGATGGCTTTACAGATATGAATCCAAACAGAACCCAAGTAGGTAACTGGTTTGCCGGTTTATAAAGGAAGATGTTAGGAAGGGACGGGTCCAGGTGGATGACATCAGTGACGGTTGGGTTGTCAATCACCCCGTCTGCAGAAGGAGAATGAGAGAAAGGATCAGAAAACAGTGGCAGACCCTGGCTCGGTGGGTAATTACAGCTGTTTCCCATGAACATGCACATGACAGTAGAAAAAAATGAAATGGCATAGCTGTGAGGAGTTTGCAAACGCCTTCTTTTTGCTTTTGACAGATGATCTACCATATAGAAGAAAGGTCAGAGTAGGCTCTTCTTTCTTAGTAGACTGTGTTCCTTTAATATGGGTAGTGACATCCTTCACATCTTCTTCAATTCTGTGATGGCCAGGGTGATTTTCTATGCTGTGGTGTGCTGGTCTGCTCTCCCTTCAACAAATTTACTAAAAGCAAATATTTCACTCAAGTATTTTATAAGGAAGAAACACAAGGAAGACCACTTGCAGAAGATTTTAAAATAGAAGAGTCAGATGTTCTTCAAGCCCTCAATACATTGAAGACTAATAAAACCCTGGAGATGTCAGATTGTAACGAAATGTATTGAAACAAATGAAAGACATCGTCTATAAAACCTTATGAGGCATATTTCAGCAGTCACTTGAGGAGGGAGAAGTACCTGGGCACTGGAAAGCTGCAAATGTAACTGCTAGTCTTCAAGAAGGGAGATAAAATGGATCCAGGTAATTACAGACCAATGTACTATGTCAAATTATGGAAACAATAGGGAGATTCACTCGAAAGAGGCCCCAAATATTCTGTAATAACTCTCACTAGGATGAAGCAATCTGAACGAAACAATGTGCAATGTCCTCCTCAGTATATGGAGCTTCGAACAAGCCAGGATGCCCCTGCGTCGGAGCGATGAGGTAGGCGCCGGAAAGCCATTGTGACGTTTAATCTCTGTTTTCAACTTCTGGGTGCATACCACCCATACCCCTTCACTCACTCAGTCACTCGACTTCTCATCACGATGGTGGTGTACAGTATTGAGCAGCGCATCCTAATGGTGCAAACCTATTGGGTCACCAATTCAAATAAGTGATGTCAGAATCAACTTGATGATTGTGAGCTAACGGAAGATTACTTCCAGCAAGATGAAGCAACGTATCACACATTGGCAGGGAGCATGGCAGAAACTGAGTCCTTCTTCGGCAACAGGGTCTTTTCAAAGGGGTGTTGTTTACCATTTGACACCAACAGACTTTTTCTGTTGGGGTCTGCTCAAAGGAAAAGTCTATAGGGACAAGCCTCGAACTGTGGAAGATTTGAAGGAAAACATCCAACATGAAATTGCTGCTATTCCCCCCCAACTGAGACGCTTGCTGATACGTTCAGAAACATGGAGCACTGCATCGAAATGTGTCTGGCCACTTCCAGCAATGCATGTAATGCAATCGATTACACATACGTCAAGGTATATAGCATATTTTTTTGGTTCAGATTGCTTCATTCTAACGGGAGTTATAACAGAATATTCGGGACCTCTTTTGAGTGAATCTTCCTGTATAATAAGAAATAAATTAGGAAGTACCTAATATACTAAATAAGAGCCAGCACAGGTTTATGAGAGGAAGGGCCTGCCAAACCAATCTTTTCAATTTTTTGAAGAAGCAACTCTGAAATCTACCTCACTCGCCCTAGCAACTCGATCTACCATCCTTATCTCCATCTCCATGAATCTGAAGCTCTCCTTGGACCTTGCCAGATGGAGAAGCAGTGATGGCGCTGCACAGGTAGCAGTCTGTCAGCTGTTTTTCTATTCTGTTTTTCTGTAATGATGTAAAAATGGCATCTGAGACCCTGAATCTCAGCCTTGAGATCCCAGCAAGTCCATATTGGGTCTCCGCGTCACTTGATGTTTTGCTAATCGGACTGTAAATCTTCTGTTTGTCCCAATCCTGACACCAATGTACCACTGTAACAGTGTGCTGCTTGTCAGTGCCGAGTACCATTGGACTCTCACTCTTTATATTGCTCCTCAACGTAGCTTGCCATCCTTAGAAGGACTGCTTGCTGATGCTGCACCAGTTGCAATTCATACGCGACTTAGGCAGTCTTGCCGTTTTTGTAGGCTCCTCTCCAGCTGGCACTGAAACCATAGCTTTGCATTATCAAATGCCAACACAATTTGCTGGTGACTCATCTCTAGGCTGAAACACAAAATATATTTGAACACTTTTTCTTATTGGTGCAAACTTTGTGATATGAGTTCAGTGATATCATACTAGGTGGTCTTTTTGAAAAAATCCCGTGTTACCTAAACTTTTACTTAATCAATGGAGTTATTTAAAGGAGCTACAGAAGTGATGCCATGAAGCCTGAAGCTGCTGATTATTTTGGACATCTGAGATGTGAAGAATTATAATAGATTTTGAGGGAATGAATACTGATACATGAAGGTATTAAAGATGTGAGCCAACATTGAAGGGTTTGTGAGCCTATAAATAATATATCTGAATATTTCAGTTTCTCCGGACCATTAGCATATGATCTAAATTTCCTGAAGCTTGGGAAGAAATTTGTATTCAAATATAATATCTTCAAACAATATTTAGTATCACCTATCATTTCAAATTATACTTTATTTACCCTGTACATGGAAATTATTTCACTGCTGGTTTATTTATTTATTTTTGCCAAGTCGGCATTTTCGCTGACTAATCCTGTCTTTCAGGCCCTTACATGAGCCGACAAGCTGCTCTGCTTTAATTCTCATTATATAACCTGTGTGTATTCATTTATTCAAAATTAAAGTGCAATCTGTCCTCATCCTGCAAAGATGAGCAGTGAATACTAAAATTGAAATTAAACATTCAAGGCCTAAACTGAAGGGCACATTTAAAAATTTGGGATGGGTGTTCTTAAGTATGTCTGACCAAAACAGTGGCATCGGCTATAAAGTGCTCTGTGGGCACCAAATGTAACTGCAAAAAGAACAGGAAAGGAGCTTGGCTATCAGACTCCCTAGAGGGAAGTGTGGTGGCATTAGGAACATTGTCAGTGACAACAGTCCAACGCCAATATGGCTGAAATGCTTCACAATTGTGTACTGAGCCCAAAAGATGCTGTTGTTAGTCTTGATGTATCAATGACAGTCCATGGTAGCAGGAAACAATGAGTGATACAATCAGTGCCATTTTTAGCTCTTCTGAGGCCCAACCTTCTTCTCTGTGTGACATGTGTGGCCTTGTAAATCCTTACACTGGCTCCCGGTTAAGTTTAGGGCAGATCTCAAAATCCTCCTTTTAACATATAAAGCCTTAAATGGCCAAGGTACGGCTTACTTATCTGAGCTTATCATGACATACAAACCAGAGCGCACATTAAGATCTCAAGATGCCGTCCTGCTTATGATTCCAAGGATTAATAAAGTAACAGTGGGAGGTTGAGCTTTTAGTTACAGGGCCCCTAAACTGTGGAGTGGTCTGCCTGCAACTATAAGAGACGCTCCTTCAGTCTCATCTTTCAAATCCCGGCTGAAGACTCACTACTTCAGTTTAGCACACCCTGATTAGAGCTGCTGATTAACCGTACAGACTGCATCTCTGTTGTTGGTCATTAGCACTAAAACATAAGTAACATGATAGTTAGAATTTGTTACTAACCCTCACCTATTCTGTTTCTCTTCTCGGTACTCAAATGTGGCACTTGGTGCCACTGCCCACCTGCCAAGTTGTTTTACCTGCCTAAGGTAAAGTCATCTCTGATGGAGGATCACAGGAATCATCAGGTAGAGTGATCCTTTCATCGGATTGGCTGGCCCAGCGCTGTCTCACCTGTGGAATGGCCAATAGGGGGAGGCAGCTTGATGGCCGAGGTCTCTGGGACTCTGAACAAATTCAAATTATTATTTGATATCACCTACTGTTAAATTCTGCTCTGTACTTGTAATATATTTATTTTACTATTATATTGTATTAATGATTACTTGTGTTCTGTTCTGTGTATTGTGTTGTATTCACCCCCTTTTATTGAAACCCACTGCAAGCCCAACCTACCTGGAAAGGGGTCTCTTTTTGAATTGCCTTTCCCAAGGTTTCTTCCATTTTTTCCCTACAAGGGTTTTTTGGGAGTTTGTCCTTGTCTTCTTAGGGGGCCTGTCAAGAGGCAGGGACTGTTAAAGCCCATTGTGTTATATTTACAAAAATAAATTGTATTATAATGGCTGAGGGGCCACAAGTGGTTGCATAAGTTATGTTCAAACTTTGCAGTGCTCTAGAAAGTGAGACATTGTGAATTACCATCATGTCACTCTTCTGCTATTGCTGTCTAAGACTCCAGAAGACTCCAGAACACATACCCCACAAACAAATCTCTGTTCTCGCTGACAACAACCAGGATTCTGCAAAGGTCACTCTTTCGAGACTGCACTACTTTCTGTCACTAATGCTCTTAGATCTGTTCAGACTGTTTCACTCTCCTCTGTCCTTATCCTTCTTGACCCTACATCAGCTTTCAATACCATTAACCACTCCTTGCTGATCTCTTCCCTCACATAAAACTTGGAATCAGCGGTTCTGCTTTGGACCAGTTCAAGTCCTACTGTCTGACTGGTCCTTTTGTGTCTGCTGGTCAAACTCATTGTCTTCTCCACAGAAATTCTTCACACAAAGAACACAAATAACGATTTGGGGTACCACCTTGGTATCCCTGTATAATTTGATGGTTTGAATAGAGTAAACATGCAATTAGCTACCATGATGTCTTTACAGACAGAGGTGTGCCTCGGGGGCGGCATGGTGGTGCAGTGGTAGCGCTGCTGCCTCGCAGTAAGGAGACCCGGGTTCGCTTCCTCCCTGCGAGGAGTTTGCGTGTTCTCCCGGTGTCTGCGTGGGTTTCCTCCGGGTGCTCCGGTTTCCTCCCACACTCCAAAGACATGCAGGTTAGGTGGATTGGCGATTCTAAATTGGCCCTAGTGTGTGCTTGGTGTGTGGATGTGTGTGTGTCCTGCGGTGGGTGGGCGCCCTGCCCGGGATTGGTTCACGCCCTGTGTTGGCTGGGATTGGCTACAGCAGAGCCCCGTGACCCTGTGTTCGGATTCTGCGGGTTGGAAAATGGATGGATGGATGGTGTGCCTCGATCCTTAGGCAGTGTTACTGTATTTCTTCTCATGGCTTTTCCTACCACAGGTGATGATGCACAGATCAATTCTCTTTATGAACCTCCATGATACAGCATAGATTTCCAACTGTCTTCTGCCATCTCATCATGGATAAATGATCATCACCTTAATCTTATTCTTTCAAAGCCAGATATCTTGTATTTGTCTTCTGATTCTCTTGCCTTAGATTTGTATTTAAGCATTGCCCTTTAAAATGTCATGTTTAAGATGTTTGGGTGCAATGAGGACTGAAAATGTCTTCATTAACAACTCACTTAAAAGTCATTCTTTTTAGGTGGTTTTAACTGATTGGGATGGCACACCATTTATTACCATTTATTATTATAATTATTATTCATTATCTTAATCACTTATCCAAGGCAGGGTTGTGGGGAACCTGAAGCCTTGTGTAAAATGAACAGACCTTCACACAAAATGGAGGTTCAGGGCAGCCACCCGTATACTTGAATAAGGCTGCAATAAAGAAGATTTGGTAACAGAGCTGTGTACAGGTTGAGTCCAACAACAGAACTGAGAACAAGTGGAGGATGACTGGCTTTTAAAACATGTTGGCGGAAGTGACATCATCTGGGGCCAGAACAGGAATTGACGTTCTTGGGCCCGGAGCCGGAAGTGACATCATCAGGCCGGAAACCGGAAGTGACGTTGTTGGAATCAGGCAGAATTGCCCTCTCTGGTCTGCAGAGATAAAAGAGAAAGGTTTACCTCACCCCACCACCCCCTGTCCTGGCGTGGAATTACCTTCTTTTGGTCCTTCCAGCCACTTCCTATGTACTGTACACGTGTATGACACTTGTCCCAGCAATCATTGGGTTCAGGGCAGATTAAACACCTTCCCTGTTTCCTGAGCTGGCAAGTCTTCTTAACAAGGGAGCAGAAGTGAGCCAAGCTGAGAGCTACAAAGCAATTAGCAACACGAAGCAAGGGACGGCACTTGTTAAACACAACGAAACAAAGTAGTGGCACGAAAACAGACGCGGGAGATTGCTTAAATTAAAATACAGTCATAAGTGGTCAAATCACCTTCATAACGATAATAACTAAGCACAGGGAACGATATGTAAAGCACAAGTCTAAAAACACTTACCTCTCCCGAAACAGATGCCTTGGAACCCAGAAGTTACTTGCGTAGAATGGTAACGGATTCCACCAGACTATATCCTCTAACCTGGGTGTGGAGAGCCATGAAGCAATTAGCAACACAAAGCAAGGGGCGGCACCTGTTAAAGAGAACGAAACTAAGCAGTGTGATATTTGTCCGGACACCACCAGTCGGAAACCACATCTTTATAAAAGTCACACATTTATTCATCCACAAATAAACACAGGTTTCAGTCCCAAACACCACACAAAGCACACAGCAATAATCTCCCACAATGAACTCTTCTATAACTCAGTCCTTAGCCGCTAATCTCCTCCTGGGACCTTCGCCCTGCTATCACTCCCTACTCTAGCTCCCAGACTGTAAGGAGGCGGCGCCTTTTATTCCCGCCTGGACTCCCAGCGTCCCTGGCAGGTTCATCCGCCATCTTGCCTGGTGTGGCGGAAGTGACAATTCTCCCGGTCTGATGAGGCTTAAGGTGCCCCCTGGCGGTGGCCACAGGTCCCAACGGGTTAAAATCTTTTTGTCGCTTTCCCGTGGTCCTCTTTTTATCCAGGGTGGTTGCCCTCTCGTGACCCGGAAGCTATTATTGTCCTTTTCCGGTCCCTCCAGGCATCCCGGCCAGGTAATGACCCCAGCAATCTGCCACAGCAGTAGCAGACAAACAAACTAAGATGAGGGTGGGTTACTAGATTTAAACAATGATGAAAGGCAGTCAGATCAAGTGTGGAGTGCGATCTGGCAGCATTTGTCAAAAACCATGGAACAACCTGGCAGGACACACACACACACACACGCACATGAGGCCACTTTAGAAGCACCAATTAATGTAACATGCACATCTTTGGAATATGGGAGAAAAATCCATGCAGACATGGAGATTGTGCAAAAAACGAGTAGGCACATGATTGTGGGTTGCCAGATTCATGAGACTATTTGCTGGCCACAATATGGAGTGTTATTAATATTAAATAGCTGCACATTTTTTAGCTTATGGCAGGCTTTGTGTTTGTTCTTTACTAATAATCCTTTAAAGCACATCATTCCAGTTTTGATATCATTACATTGGTTGCCAGTGTCATTTAGAATTGACTTGATAATGTTTATGGTTTACAAAGCCTTAAATTATCTCGCTCCACCCTATATCCCAGAATGCCTTTCACCTTATACTCCAAATCGTTAACCTTAGATCTTCAAATGAGGGTCTGCTTAGAATTCCAAGAGCTAAACTTAAAAGAAGTGGTGAGGTGACCTTCTGCTGTTATGCAAATCTGGAATAGCTGACCAATAGAAATTCGCCAGGCTGATACGATAGAGCATTTAAAAAAACTGTTAAAGACCCATTATTGTAACATGGCTTTCTCATAGCTTCATTTTAGTGTAACCCTGATATTCTGTATATGCATTGAATTATCATTTTTACCATAGCTCTGCGATTCGTACTAACCCCTACTTTCTCTGCTGTTCTTTTTCCATTTTTCTGTGGTGGTGATCTGCACCACCACCACCTGATCAAAGCACTGTGATGTCCCTACATTGATGGATTGAAGGCCAGAAGTCCACATGACCTTCATCATCAAGTTCTTCCATGTGAAGCCTGAAAACCATGAGGACTGATTGAGATCATTGATGTTAGGTAGAATGCCTAGAGGGGGCTGGGTGGTCTTGTGGCCTTGGAATCCCTGCAGATTTTGTTTTTTTGTTTTTTTCTGTCCTCCTGGCCATCGGGCCTTACTTTATTCTTTGTTAATTAGTGTTCCCTAATTTTTATGTTTTTTCTTTTATCTTTCTTCATCTTGTAAAGCACTTTGAGTGACATCATTTGTATGAAAACATGTTGTTGTTGTTATTGAGTGCTTTTTTCACTACTCATAGAGCTTTACATAGTGAGTAGGGAGCCACTTACCCACCACTAATGTGTAGCATCCACCTGTATGATGTGACATAAGTGATTTTTGCTCCAGTACACTCACCACTAATGTGATATTAGGTGGTAAACTGGTGAGAGAGAGAGATATAGCCAATTAAAGACAGGGGATGATTAGGGGGGCAGATTGACTAGGCCGTGGCGGGCGATTTAGTCTGGACATTCAGCCCAGGGAGTCAGGACTTTGGTTTCACACCTCATCTGAAGGACGGTGCCATTTTGCAGCACGGTGTCCACGTCACTGCACTGGGGCATTGAGAGCTGACCTCACCAACACCTCTTCCAGTAGCAACCCAAGCTTTTCCTAGATGGTTTCTCATCCAACTCCTGGCCGGGCCCAAACATGCTTCACTTTGGGTTTATGACCTGTTCTGAAGTGCATGTGGTATGGCTGCTGGCCATGGGGTACTGTACTAGTGTACTGGACACAGTGATGTTTTGTGTTTTTTCCAGAGCCAGAACAGGAGATAAAATAAATAAACAAATAAATAAATAAATAATGAAAGGAAAGTCAAGGATTGCAGTCAGTAAAGAAGTAACAACAACAACAACACTTATTTTTATAGCACATTTTCATACAAATAATGTAGCTCAAAGTGCTTTACATGATGAAGAAAAGAGAAATAAAAGACAAAGTAAGAATTAAAATAAGACAACACTAATTAACATAGAATAAGAGTAGGGTCCGATGGCCAGGGAGGACAGAAAAAACAAAAAAAAACTCCAGACGGCCAGATAGAAAAAATAAAATCTGCAGGGGTTCCAGACCACCCAGCCCCCTCTGGGCATTTTTTTTTTCGTAATGGTCAAAACCACAGTAAGGAGGAACAGGAGGACGAAGTGGAGGAACTGTGTTTTTATTGAAGAAGCCCATTGAGAGGTATTTTCTTAAAAGTAAAACATCCCCCTTGAACCCAGAGCGGAGTCAGACTGGTTGTTTCTGGGGCTTTGGGTGGAGTCTGTAATGCCTGCTTGTTAGATATTTACATTTTCCAAGTAGTAAAGTTACTTGAGCTTACTGATTTCTGTGCTATACTCTTTCTATGATTTCTTACATAAAACATCAGTTGCTCACAGATTTTACTTATGCAGGGACTCTTACAAGCTGAATTAATAGGAAATCGAGTGCCAGATAATTTTATCATCTGAGGCCGTCTACTTCAGACTATTTATACCAAATTAAAATCCACCTCCACAACAGACTGACCGCTAAAACACTTGAGTGTAATTGAACTATACTTGACTCATCGTCATTGCTGCTCTTGACTGGGTTTGTATAAAGCAAACACTGTTGCTAGATTTATGATTATGATTATTATTATTATTGGGTAGTCTGAGTCTTTATTTTCATCTTTACACATTTTGAAAACTTTTATTACAGTGCCTATTGTACCTATGGGCTGAGTGGTGGCTCTGAGGCTAGGGATTTGAACTGGCAAACTTTGCTGGGCCCTTGAGCAAGGCCCTTAACTTGCAATTGCTCCATCTTGGGTATGACGTTAATCTGAATCCAGCTCTACATGTAGGCCCTCCAACCTGCAGGGAAAAACCTGGGGGTTGGTGGCAGAATTGGCACTCCAGCCACCATAAAAAACCTCACACTGGTTCCACTCCATCTGAACTAGTGTGGTGTTGAGGTGTCACCCGTTGCAGGGCTGTACTCGGGTCCTAATCTGGGATCCTGAGTTGGTTTGTCATGTGGTGGGTGCAGCAATGCTCTGTATCAGCGCGTGCTCCTAACCTCTCTATTGTACCTCTATAAACCCGGACTACCGGATTACTTTTATTTATTTTTTTCTATGGTGCTTCTTCTTTTTCTTCATGACACTTCTACGTATGTGGGGCTGATGTGCTTGATCAGCCTTCTCCATACAGGTTAATAGCTCAATCCTGTGCCTCCACTCCAGTCAAGCCCGTTTCCTTCAAATCTTCTACTTTATTCATCCATCTGCACTTTGTCCTCCCTGGCTTTCTCTTCCCTTGAACATCTAATCCCATCATCCTTTTGTCCGCATATTCCTCGTTTCCCATTCCCATGTCCATACCACTTCAATCTGTTCTCCTGTACTTTCTTAGATTTCTTTTCCACTTTTGTTGTACCTCTGATTGTCTCAATTCTTATTCTGTCCTCGTTTGGAACTCCACACATCCATCTCAACATTCTCATTTCTGCTACATCAGGGGTGTCCAACTCCAGCCCTGGAGGGCTGCAGAGGCTGCAGGTTTTCATTCTAATCCTATTTTTAATTAGTGACCAGTTGCTGCTAATTAACCTTTTTTGCCTTAGTTTTTATTGAGATGATTCGGACCCTTGAACTGTTTCTTTTTCTTTCCTTAAATAGAAGCCAAACAATAATGAGGCACCCCCCCATCACACAATATCTGAAAATAAAGAAAGGTGAAGGTCTCAGCATGGCTGATCTGCTCATGTCGCCAAAAAAAAAATTAAAAGAAAACCAACAGTTTTGGAAATATTTACTGTGGCAGAATGAGAGCAGAAATTAAATAATAAGTTTAATTAACAAAAAGGATGGGCTTCTAATTAAGAAATTGGTTGGAGTGAAATTGAATGGAATTTGAAGCCCCGACTTACTGTAGCTGGTCATCTGGTGGCTCGCTTCACATCTCATTTCTACAGTTAGGTCCATAAATATTTGGACAGAGACAACTTTTTTCTAATTTTGGTTCTGTGCATTACCATAATGAATTTTAAATGAAACAACTCAGATGCGGTTGAAGTGCAGACTTTCAGCTTTAATTCAGTGGGTTGAACAAAAAGATTGCATAAAAATGTGAGGGAACTAAAGTAATTTTAACCACAATCCCTTTATTTCAGGGGCTCAAAAGTAATTGGACAAATTAAATAACTGGAAATAAAATGTTCATTTCTAATACTTGGTTGAAAACCCTCTGCTGGCAATGCCAGCCTGAAGTCTTGAACTCCTGGACATCACCAGATGCTGGTTTTTCTCCTGTTTAATGCTCTGCCAGGCCTTTACTGCAGCGGCTTTCAGTTGCTGTTTGTTTTGTGGGCCTTTCTGTCCGAAGTTCAGTCTTCAACAAGTGAAATGCACGCTCAGTTGGGTGAAGATCAGGTGACTGTCTTGGCCATTCAAGAATTTTCCACTTCTTTGCTTTAATAAACTCCTGGGTTGCTTTGGCTGTATGTTTTGGGTCATTGTCCATCTGTATCATGAAACGCCGCTCAGTCAATTTGACTGCATTTAGCTGGATTTGAGCAGACAGTATGTCTCTGAACACCTCAGAATTCATTCGGCCGCTTCTGTCCTGTGTCACATCATCAATAAACACTAGTGTCCCAGTGCCGCTGGCAGCCATGCACGCCCAAGCCATCACACTGCCTGACTCCACCGTGTTTTACAGATGATGTGGTATGCTTTGGATAATGAGCTGTTCTACGCCTTCTCCATACTTTTTTCTTGCCATCATTCTGGTAGAGGTTGATCTTGGTTTCATCTGTCCAAAGAATGTTTTTCCAGAACTGTGCTGACTTTTTTAGATGTTCTTTAGCAAAGTTCAGTCTAGCTTGCAGTGCACCCTCTGTATTTACTTTCATGCAGTCTTCTCTGTATGGTAGACTTGGACATCGATACGCCGACCCCCTGGAGAGTGTTGTTCACTTGGTTGGCTGTTGTGAAGGGGTTTCTCTTCACCATGGAAATGATTCTGCGATCATCCACCACTGTTGTCTTCCATGGATGTCCTGCTCTTTTTGCGTTGCTGAGTTCACCAGTGCTTGCTTTCTTTCTCAGGATGTACCAAACTGTAGATTTTGCCACTCGTAATATTGTAGCAATTTCTCGGATGGATTTTTTCTGTTTTTGCAGTCTAAGGATGGCTTCTTTCACCTGCATGGAGAGCTCCTTTGACCGCATGTTTTCTGTTCACAGCAAAATCTTCCACATGCAAGCACCACACCTCAAATCAACTCCAGGCCTTTTATCTGCTTAATCGATAATGACAGAACGACGGACTTGAACACACCTGCCCATGAAATAGCCTTTGAGTCAATTGTCCAATTACTTTTGAGACCCTGAAATGAAGGGATTATGTTAAAAAAATGCTTTAGTTGCCTCACATTTTTATGCAATCATTTTGTTCACCACACTGAATTAAAGCTGAAAGTCTGCACTTCAACTGCATCTGAGTTGTTTCATTTAAAATTCACTGTGGTAATGTACAGAACCAAAATTAGAAAAAAGTTGTCTGTGTCCAAATATTTATGGACCTAACTGTATTTGGCTGCCATTTAATGAAGATAATAATCAATTCAAAGGACGAAATCCTTCAAAACTGTGCTATTAAAATGACGGGAAAAGGAGTTAATTAGCAATAAACACTGGTCACTGATTAGGAAAAGGGTTAGAATGAAAATCTGCAGCCACTGTGGTCCTCCAGAATCGGAGTTGGACATCCCTGTGCTACATCTAACCTATCCTGCCCAAGTCTCAGCTCCATATATGTTTGGTGGTCTTACCAGTGTTTTACAAAAACTTAATTCTTTGATCACACAATATCCCTTACCAGTAATAGCGCACTGCATGATAACTTGCAGTGAATACACTTGACGAGAGCATTCCTAGTTTTCATCCTCTTTCTTTCTCTGTACGTTTAGCATTCGTTTGCTCAGAGGTTGATGCACTTGCTGCTTCCTGAGCAGCTCTTCTTTTCTCCACCCTAGCGGTCAACTTCTTCTCTTCTTTCGTCGGCATCTTTTCAAATTAAAACTAGTGCTGGGTAGTGATTAAAATTTTTAATCACGATTAATCGCAGACAATCACAACAATCTCATTGTTATGTGCAAAATTCAATACTGAACTCAAAAGTAGTGTATTGCGTGTATTTGGTTTGCAAACACTTTAAACAAATAAGGTGCTTTTTAACAGCAGTATTCCCTTTACATAGTAGCAGTTAAAATAGTTCTTGTATATCTCAATTTAAACATTAATGTAATCAAATCAAATATAAAACTAAAGCTATTTGCCACTGCCAGGGCATTAACATTTTATCTAGTTTGTTTTAGAAAAACAAGTTACCCTCAGAGTCTGGAGCCACGATCACAACATTATAACAGGCACCTTCTGAGCAACAGCAAGTTAACATTTCTAAATGTTTTCTTTTATATCTAAACAGATACCAGCAGAAACATGTTCTTTTATCAGGAAGCAGCATAAACAGTCTGTGTTCAGTACCAACTCTTTGAGGGTTAATATGTTTTTCAAAAAAAGTTTTCTGAAAAGTGCAGAAAGCGGTTGTTTCACACATAAATCAACATAAAATGTCTGTTTGCACAGTGGGCTGGCTGCCTGGCTGACTTTGTGAGACCGGTATGCATGGGTGGCAGTTGCAGTGAGACGCAATATGGTTTGTACCTCCTGTCATCATGTCTGTCCTCGCAGGCGAATAAGTGCATCAGGCACACAAATGTGTTCAGCACCATGATCAGCTGGGGACCAATCAGCTGATGCCGGCACCTCAATTTCATTTTCGATCTCTATCTCCAGATCAAGTCAAGTCAAGTAAGTCAAGTTGGGGAGCATGCACTGGTATAGCATATTGCTGCACCCAATACATGACGAAAAAACTCTTGATCCCAGTTGGCAACTCCCCAGGCAGACACACAGTCCAATCCCACCCTCCAGAAATGACCCTCTATCTGCCGCAGCCAGGTGTTACATGGGCGACACCTTGGCCTGGTCCAGCCACTCGGTCCTCCAACAATGAGGATCTTACAAGCCGGATCACCCTTGGGGAAACGCTTCACATGGCCATGGTGCTGTAGCTGACGCTCCCTCACAATGCAGGTAATGTTCCTCATTCTGGACTCCATGAGCACCAAGTCAAACCAATGGTACCCAAGGATTTTCCGGAGAGACACAGTACCAAAGGAGTCCAGTCTTCATCTCAGTTCACTGGATAGCCTCCGTGTCTTGCAACCGTATAACAAAACAGGAAGCACAAGGACTCTAAAGAATTGGACCTTCGTCTGTTTGCATACATATCGGGAGTGACAAACACCCCTTTCCAGCAACCACATGACCCTCCATGCTTTCCCAATCTGTCTACTGACTTCATAGGAAGAGTCACCAGGGACATGAATGTCACTGCCAAGGTAAGTAAACCTCTTAACAAGGTCGATACTCTCTCCGCAGACAGATACATTGCTGATGGCCGTGCCCAAGAGGTCATTAAAGGCCTGGGGCCTCATGCATAATGCTGTGCGAAGAATTCACACTATAACATGGCATACAGACAAAAGCGGAAATGTTCGTATACACAAAAAAATCCAGATGCATAAATCTGTGGGTTCGCCAACTTCCACATTCTTCCACTCCATAAATTCAGGTCAGCGTGAAAAGTAACGCATGTGCACGCGCCTGCTGCCACTCCCAGACTCCTCCCAGAATTACGCCTCTTTGAGTATGCAAATCAATATAAACAGCCCTTAAACTCAGTGTTCTGTGAAAAGGCAATGGCAAAAGCATGGGGGTAAATAGAAGAATTTCAGCGAATACCAAGTGGAGGCAAAGAAAAACGTACTATTTGTTGGTTTAAGCAGTGGTATAAACAACAAAAGGAAGTTGATCGAGTGACATAGAGTGTCGGAGAAACTTGACAGCTCAAGTTCAAAAAGTCGCACAGTGCCCGAAGTAAAAAAAGAAGTTGTCAGATATCAAAGTCATAGTGAAATGGTGAGTTGTAGCCCACCGAGTGTCATATGAAAGCTTATTAGGGTACAGAGAAAAAAAAAGGCACACAGTGGGAAAAAAACACGAACTGTCAACTTTAATCTCGAAATTTTCACTTTATTCACGTAGTTTATTTTGTCATTAAAGTAGAACATTATAAACTTCATCTTAAAATCGTTTAATTTACTAGTTTCTCAAATCCCATCGTAACTAAAGTAGCACGTTAAATGCTTTGTTTTGTATGTGTTCTTCTATGTGCTCTATGTGTGTGAATCACTACATGATTGTAAAACAGGTTTTCTCTTCCTCCAATAGAACACCGAATCCAATACATTCATAATATTACAGTATTAAAATACTGACATGTATACTTGATATCATTTTCATGATGATAGGAGTTAAAGCATGTTATTAAACACAGTGGCGTAGTGATTGTTCATGCCTCACGCAAGATGCTTGCTGCGTCATGCGTGACCTTCGATGAAATAATTTATTGCAGTAGTACTGTCTCTTTCAAATGTACTAACCTCCAATTCCTGTCCTTCTTTTTCTTTCTCCAATTAACCAATCGCCACACAATCAGCTCTGTAATAGATTGTAAGCCATCTGTAAGCTTAGAACGCTGATTCTTCAAAACTTTTAAGGAACACTGAAATATCTTCATAGTACATGTTTAATTATTCTATCCATCTATACCTTCCAGTGTCGTGCCAGTCCCAGCAAGAATATAGCGCGAGGCAGGAACAATCTCTTAACAGGGTGCTACAGTAGATCATTGCTAGCACTGCGGCACCGTATCCTCACATGTTTAATTATTAACAATATAGATTATTTAAATGAAGTTTAAGTTTTATCTGTATAATATAATAAACATTTTTGCTGCATTTCATCTTAAAAATGATATCGTCATCATATGTAAATACGCGCTTTATAAAGTGGCTTAGGTTGTGCAATATTGTAACTGTAGTGCAAGTTTACAGTGAGGTGATTGTACTCATAAGTACAAACAGTTCTACAAGGAGCACTTGATGGACTGATTGAGTGTGTTTATAGTTCTTGGGATGAAACTGTTTCTGAGCTGCGAGGTCTGTACAGGAAAGGCTCTGAAGCGTTTGTCATATTAGAGCAGTTCAAATAGACAGCATGGCTGTATACTGATAATTCTCTTTCCGATCAGCTGCTGCTGTGATTCACACTCAGATAGAGTGATATAAATGCTCCGAGTGGTGTAGTGAGAGTAATATGGAAAAAGATGATCCGCTGTGGCAACCTTTAACGAGAGCAGCTGAAAGAAGAAGAAAAAGAAGGTGCAGTGAGAGTAACAACGCTAAAGCAGCTATTGTATTTAGAATAGTTTGACCATTCTGTGGACCATTATATTGTTTACAGGTTAATTACAATCAGATGCATTAAACAAATACACAATATGCGGTTAATTTCAGTGTATTTATAAATCCATGTCAGGGATGTGGAACTAAAAAAGAAAGGAAAACCACACAGGAACAGTAGCACTGCTTTGATGCTGGGTGCTGCCAGTTTGCAAATAAGAGTGCAGAACTTGCGTATGCCAGGGTATGAGCTACCGTGGAAATGTGCGTGGCTTTACGCCAAATTTAGGTTTTATACATCGCGATTTGAATGTGGAAACGTTCATATGCAACATTTTTGTGCAACGTTTATACATGAGGCCCATGGTTCTTGGTTTTTATCCAGGACACTCACAAGCCCAGACACTCAGACTCCTCGCTCAGTCTCTCGAGCGCCCCAATAGAGTCTCTATTGACTCCGCGAAAATCACAGCATCATCAGCAAAGTCAAGCTCCATGAATCTTTCTTCACCAACAGATGCCTTACAGCATGGACCCCACGACCTTGCCCAACACCCAGTCCATACAAGCATTGAACAGAGTAGGTGCAAGAACACACTGCTTATATCTCCATATCACTTGCATCAAAATTGGAGTCCAACAAATCAGAGTCCGATTCAGCGATAATACGAAAATAAAGTAATCCGCAGATTATTTTGCTTTGAGCATTCACTTTGGTATCTCCCCACATGCCATTTTAGA
Source organism: Polypterus bichir lapradei (assembly GCA_026402145.1). Lineage (NCBI taxonomy): Eukaryota > Metazoa > Chordata > Cladistia > Polypteriformes > Polypteridae > Polypterus > Polypterus bichir. Next base: position 106,397,961 of record JANRMT010062796.1, on the reverse strand, counting down.
AGCTGTTTGCTCTTCGCTACTCATGCATGCATAGGGAATTGAGGTCAAATCAACAAATCTAACTTTCCTTCTACCAAAAAGCACTGTAACAAGAGGATCACTGATCTCTATTGATCGCTAGTGAGACTGAGGCTCTAAAATTTGATAATAATAATAATAACAAAAACTGCATAAAATAATTGTCACGATAAATAATAAAGACGCGATAAAATTGTCGCCGTTAATTAATTAATGTGTTAACGTGATAATAATGCATTAACTTCCCCAGCCCTAGTTAAAACCAATTAAGTCAGTGTTTGTGTTGCAATTACTTAATACGTTTTCTTTAATTTTTCACTTAAGCTGGCACTTAAGTCTTCAATCTGCCTCAAGAATGATTTAACATATGAAGAGGTAGGGGAAGTGACAGCGAAGGTGATGGGGATGAGAAAGGTTCCCCTTACACATTTTCTGCATGGCCGCCCTGTTGGCCGCTGCCGAGAGTTGATTCTGCAATAAAATAAAATTTAAAGGCGGATAGTAGACATCACATAGTATATGTGTACCAAATTTCAGGTCATTAGCTCAAACGGTTTGTGAGCTACAGGTGATTTAAAATCCTGGACAGACAAACGGACAGCCATGGTAGCATATAATACCTTCCTCCAATTGTTCCATCTACATTGCAATCTATTGGATATCTCTGCATCTAATTCTCCATTTTCAGTTAACACTGATCCTAGATATTTAAATTTGCCCACTCATTTCATTAGCTCTCCATGTTGGCTAATGTCTGAATCCTGATCATCACAAACCTTTTATATTCTGTTTTCTTCCTATTTATCACCAGTCTTCTGTCTTCCAAAGCCATTCTCCATTCTTCAAACTCCCTCTTTTCTGGTTCTGCACATTGTCATTGTCACACAGCCTGCACTGGGGGTTTGGTCTTTTATGCTATGACTCAACACATCCATGACCAGACCAAAACGGTAAGGACTTCAAGATGATCCCTGGTGCAGACCTCCTCTAACTGGTATCTTCTCTGTTACCCCATACTACTTTTAACCTGAGTCTTCACTCCCTTATACATATTCTGGATAATCCTCACACACTTCTCTGGTCCTCCTTTCTCTCTCATGTATCTCCAGACTTCTTGACGTGTCACTCCATCATAAGAATTCTCCAAATCGATAAACACCACATGCAAACCATTCTGTTTTTCTCAATGCTTCTCTGTCCGCTATCTCAATGCGAAGGCTACATGATCTACACAAGATGGCAAGCCTAATTTCCCTCATGAACTAAATTAAATATACAGTACCTGAAAAGTAAAGATCAGAAAACGCAATGAAAGTACATGAAAAGTAAGGAATTTGTGTAAATATACAGAATTTCTATCAAATTAACCCTAGCTTAGTTACTCATGCACCCCATCTATGAACACAGCAAGGCTACATTTGATTAATTGCGTAGAACAGATTTGTTTTTTACCACTGCATTGGGAAATTTATAATCTTTTTTTTTTCATTCCTCATCGTGATTTGTATCCCAGAAGTATTACCTTGTTGAAGGCAATTGAAACATAAATTGCTCTGCATAAAGATTAGTTTTTTGCAAGCATAAGAGACTGAATGTAATGAATTAGAAAAGTCATGAAAATGCCTTTAAGGCAATGACTACTAATACATTTGCAAGTGTTATAATTCCAAGAAAATGAAAAATCATTTTGAGAAGGAGAATTCCACATGTTGGCAAACACCTGAATAAATGAAACGGAATACCTCAGGACTGGGAGCGCATGGCACGGCTGGAAACCAAGACCCAACATCACAGCATTCTGTTACATCTGCTGAGCTTTATGAGCAATGACATCACAATTATGGTCTTGGACTGCATTATCCTACTGAAATAAAGAGCATAAACAACATGCAGGTATTTTGCAACCTTCAACAGGAAAAATGCTGCAGCCCTTTACCATTATATATAGATGAAAATTTAAATTTTCATCTGCAAGATGTAGGCAAGAGATTTTGATCATTGTGATAGATAGACATTGTCACAGAGGAGCGGGGACACTGCCCGGCCAGGACGCCTAGACAGTCCCCGAGTTGAATGATACTTCTCCTCGGCCACGAGAGGGCAGCCGCCAGGGTCTATATGGGGGCCACAGGGACGGAGCTGGGATGCTCATTATGAGAGGACGTGACCACCGCCAGGGGGCGCCCGAACAGTTACGGAATCCTGGATGGCAGCACTTTCACCACACCAGGAAGTGCTGCCGGAAGTAATCCTAAGGGCACCCGGAGTGCATCCAGGTGTTCCTCTGACACTTCTGCAACACCAGGAAGTGACATCGGGGGAGCACCTGGGGCTCATCCGGGTCATAATAAAATGGGCTGCCTCCCCCCAGTAGACGAGCTAGAGTTGGGAGGAAGGAGACGAAGCTTGTGAGGAGGGCAGAGGAGGTCAACAGAGGAAGAGAAAGAAGAAGAAAAGGAAGAAGAGAAAAAGAAACGAGAAAGGAAGAGAGTTGGTATATGAAGGCATTGTGGTGCTTAAAAATAAAAGAAGTGTGTTTTGGACATTATGGTGTCGGTCTGTCTGTGTCTGGGGGTATGCTTTCCACAATAGATAGATAGATAGATAGATAGATAGATAGATAGATAGATAGATCGATAGAACATTAGAACACTCTAGATGAGAACAGGCCATTCAGCCCAAGAAAGCTCGCCAATCCTATCCACTTATTTCTTCCAAAAAAACATCAAGTCGAGTTTTGAAAGTCCCTAAAGTCTTACTGTCTACCACACTACTTGGTCTCTTATTCCAAGTGTCTATCGTTCTTTGTGTAAAGAAAAACTTCCTAAATGTTTGTGTGAAATTTACCCTTAACAACTTTCCAACTGTGTCCCTGTGTTCTTGATGAACTCATTTTAAAGTCACCGTCTCAATCCACACGACTAATTCCATTCATAATTTTAAACACTTCAATCATGTCACCTTTTAATCTTCTTTTGCTTAAACTGTAAAGGCTCAGCTCTTTTAATCTTTCCTCATAACTCATCCCCTGTAGCCCTGGAATCAGCCTAGTCGCTCTTCTCTGGACCTTTTCTAGTGCTGCTGTGTCCTTTTTGTAGCCTGGAGACCAAAACTGCACACAGTACTCAAGATGAGGCCTCACCAGTGCATTATAAAGGTTGAGCAGAACCTTCTGTGACTTGTACTCCACACATCGTGCTATATAACCTGACATTCTGTTAGCCTTCTTAATGGCTTCTGAACACTGTCGGGAAGATGATAGCTTAGAGTCCACTATGACTTCTAAATCTCATAAGGTGTACTCTCGATTTTCAGACCTCCCATTGTGTATTCAAACCTAACATTTTTACTTCCTATGTGTAATTCTTTACATTTACTGACATTAAATTTCATCTGCCACAAATCTGCCCAAGCCTAAATGCTATTCAAATCCTTCTGTAATGATATAATTGATTACAAATTATCTGTTAATCCACCTATTTTGGTATCATCTGCTAACTTAACCAGCTTGTTACTTGTATTCCTATCTAAATCATTTATATATATTAAAAATAGCAGCGGCTCTAGCACTGACCCCTGTGGAACACCACTCTTAACATCGGCCAGTTCTGATGAGGTTCCTCACACCATCACCCTCTGCTTCCAGTGTATTCGCCAATTCTAAAAACATCATCCTGAACACCCTGATAGATAGATAGATAGATAGACTATTGCAATGAATAGTTCAGGTCTGTGATAAGCCAAGAAAGGTTGTAGAGATAAAGTTTTAATTTATCTGTTTTAGCGTCCGTTCACAGATTAACATGGCAGCGGTTTGAGCGCCAGGATGCTCAAAGATCTGCCTGGAGGCCTACAGGCGCTCTGAGAGCAAGCGCTGGGGTTCCAACTAGCTAATGCCGAGGCACGCGTCTGAGGCCATTTCTTGAGTGCTCTCACAGTTTCAGGCAGCCGAGTGCGGAGGCGCGCTTCCATCACCACTGCAGGAGAGAGGGTGAAAGTGTTATATTAAAAATCACAGGAACAGGTCAGAAGGATAGAGAGCTCAGTTTCAGAGTAGCAAGCAAAGGGATTTCACACAAGTGGTAAAGCATTGATGTGAAAGCGGGAGAAAGTGAAACAGTACTCACTTAACAGAGGTTGAACTGGTAGCCATCATGTCATTAAGACAGACGTTTACGCAGTAAGTGAACATTTAAATAGGGTGGACTGCACCAGAGCAGGTGTTGAAAAATGGTGTATGTCCCGACGTGACGGATTATTGGAAGTCTGTGAGTAACGTAAATGCGGATTTGAATGGTCAAAAGGGCTTGTGATATAAAACCAGGGTCCAAACACCAGAAGTTGTCTTTTGACTGGGGCCTCATGTATAACGCCATGCATAGAATTCGCACTATAACATGGCGTAAGCACAAAAGCCGAAATGTGCTCACGCACAAAACAATCCAGATGCAGGAATCTGTGCGTACTCCAACTTCCACGTTATTCCGCTACATAAAACCCGGTCAGCATGAAAAGTAACGCTTGTGCATGCGCTTTATGTAAAGCCCCAACTCCTCCCAGAATTATGCCTTTTGAATATGCAAATCAATATAAATCGCCCTTAAGCTCAGCCTTCTGTGAAAAGACAATGGGAAAAGCACGGGGGAAAATATAAGAATTTCAGCGAATACCAAGTGGAGGCAAAGGAAAAACATACTATTTGTTTAATTAAACCGTGGTATAATCAACAAAAGGAAGTTGATCGAGTGACATAGCGTGTTGGAGAAACTTGAAAGCTCACATTCACAAAGTCGCACAGTGCCGGAAATAAAAAAGAAAGTCGCCGTGAAAAGGCGAGTTGTGATCCACTGTCTGAGTGTCATATGAAAGCTTATTAGGATACAGAGACAAAAAAGGCACACAGTAGGGAAAAAGCACGAAATGTCAACTTCAATCTTGAAATTTCCACTTTAATCACGTAGTTTATTTTTTCATTAAAGTAGAGTATCATAAACTTCATCTTAAAATCGTTCAATTAACCAGTTTCTCAAATCACATCGTAATTAAAGTAGCATGTTAAATGCTTTATTTTGTATATAATCTTCTATGTGCTCGATGTGTGTGAATCACTACTTGCTTCTTAAACCAGCTCTCTTCTTTCGACTGGACACAGAATCCATTACATTCGTGATATTACAGCTCTCCGAATAACTAAAATACTGAGATGTACAGTACAGGCCAAAAGTTTGGACACATCTCCTCATTCAATGTGTTTTCTTTGTTTTCATGACCATTTACAGCACTCCATCACTCTCCTTCTTGGTCAAATAGCCCTTACACAGCCTGGAGGTGTGTTTGGGGTCATTGTCCTGTTGAAAAATAAATGATCGTCCAACTAACCTGACTTCTGCACAACACAACTGCTGGTCCCAACCCCATTGATAAAGCAAGAAATTCCACTAAATAACCCTGATAAGGCACATCTGTGAAGTGAAAACCATTTCAGGTGACTACCTGTTGAAGCTCATCGAGAGAATGCCAAGAGTGTGCAAAGCAGTAATCAGAGCAAAGGGGGGCTATTTTGAAGAAACTAGAATATAAAACATGTTTTCGGTTATTTCACCTTTTTTTGTTAAGTACATAACTCCACATGTGTTCATTCATAGTTTTGATGCCTTCAGTCATGAAAATAAAGAAAACACATTGAATGAGGAGGATGTGTCCAAACTTTTGGCCTGTACTGTATACGTGATATCATTTTCATGATGATAGGAGTTAAAGCACGTTATTAAACATGGGTTTCACGGCGCAGTGATTGATCGATGAAATTATTTATTGCAGCAGTACTCATGGGTGGCTCTAGGCTTGTGGTGGCCCTGGGCAGAGAAAGTATCGGTGGCCCCTTCGCCCGCCAATGTCAATATGATATCTTATGCACGGTGGATGGCCACGTCCGTTGCGGACACTGCATAGACGCCTCGTGCTCATGACAAAAGCGTTTAACTTTTGTCGAAATTTGCCGCTGCATTTTTAGCTGTGTCGTTATTTTCTCTTTCTGTTTTATATTCAATATATATTGGCGTGGCCGCCCCTGCAGTCCTTGCTTTTCTTTGTCCAAGTAACTGATCGCCACACAATCAGCTCTGTAATAGACATTAAGCCATCTAGAAGTTTAGAGCTCTGATTCTTCAAAACGTTTAAGGAACATTGAAATATCTTCATAGTACATGTTTATTATTCTATCCTTCACGCCAATCCCAGTGAAGAATATAGATTATTTAAATGAAGTTAAAGTTTTATCTGTATAATATAATAAACATATTTTGCTGCATTTCATCTAAAAAATGATATCGTCGTCATCATATGTAAATACGCGCTTTATAAAGTGCCGCAGGTTGTGTAATATTATAACTGTAGTGCAAGTTTACAGTGGGGTGATTGTACTTATAAGTACAGATAGTTCTACAAGGAGCACTTGATTGAGTGCGTTTATAGTCCTTGGGATGAAACTGTTTCTGAACCGCGAGGTCCATACAGGAAAGGCTTTGAAATGTTTTGCTGTGGCTGAGGTAGCGTGTGCTTGATACTGTATACCTATAATTCTCTTTCTGATCAGCTGCTGCTGCTGTGATTCACACTCAGATACAGTGATATAAAGACTCCGAGTGGTGCAGTGAGAGTAATATGGAAAAAGATGATCCGCTGTGGCAACTCCTAACGGGAGCAGCTGAAAGAAGAAGAAGGTGCAGTGAGAGTAACAACGCTAAAGCAATTATGGTATTTGGAATACTATGGCTATTCCCTGGACCATTATATTGTTACAAGTTAATTACAATCAGATGCATTACACTAATAAACAATATGCGGTTAGTTTCAGTGTATTTATAAAGCTGCATCAGGAAAATAAGGAGTAACCACACAGGAACAGTAGCATTGCTTTGACGCTGGGTGCCGCCAGTCTGCAAAATAATAATAATAATAATACATTTTATTTATATAGCGCCTTTCCCATGCTCAAGGCACTTACAGAAAATAAGAGAAAACAGCAGGGTATACAGCGTATAGCATTGTACAAACCAAATAAATAAATAAAGAATATTAAGACAGTAAGTTCAAAGAAAGCCTAACAGACAACAAAATTGATGGTCTAGCACACACACATACAGGTTACATGAGCATCTTGACAGAGAGGTAAACTGAGAGAAGGGGAATGAAGTCAAATAGAGCTAAAAGCCTTCCTGAACAGATGAGTTTTGAGTTGTTTTTTAAAAGAATTCATCGAGTCAGCTGATCTGATTAATTTCGGTAGGTCATTCCAGAGTCTGGGCGCTATACTGCTGAAGGCCCTGTCACCCATGGAGTGTAGATTAGTGTGGGGCACAACAAGATTGCCAGAATCAGAGGACCTTAGTGGACGGGCAGGCACATAGTAATGGAGAAGGTCACTGATGTAGTTTGGTGCGAGGTTATTTAAGGCTTTGTAGGTTATTAGTAGGATTTTATATTCGATTCTGTAAGACACAGGGAGCCAGTGAAGACGGAGCAGGATGGGTGTGATGTGCTCGCTGCTGCTGGTTCGAGTCAGGACTCTTGCAGCCGAGTTTTGAATAAGCTGGAGCTGTGATATAAGATTAGAAGGGGCACACGCCAGCAGCGAGTTACAATAATCTATGCGGGATGTGATAAAAGCATGGACAAGTTTCTCAGCATTAGAAAAGGAGAGGAAGGAGCGAACACGGGATATGTTACGGAGGTGAAAGTAAGAAAGTTTCTTAATGTGATTTATGTGGGCGGAATAAGAGAGGGAGGAATCAAAAATGACACCAAGATTCTTTGCAGTAGAGGCAGGTCTGATGAGATCACCGCCAAGATGGACTGGGAAGGAGCTCATTTTATTAAGTTGCATTTTAGTCCCAATTTGCAGGAGTTCAGTTTTGTTGCAGTTCAATTTTAAAGAGTTCTGTTCCATCCAGGTTTTAATTTCACTAAGGCAGGTTGTGAGCTGAGAAAGCTCTGATGAAGTTCCACTTTTAACATTGAAGTAGAGTTGAGTATCATCTGCATAAAAATGATAGCCCAGTCCATAGCTACGAATAATATGGCCAAGGGGAAGCATATAAATACAGAAGAGAAGAGGGCCGAGGACAGAGCCCTGAGGAACTCCTTGTGTGACTGGCGCTGTGCTGGACCTGCTGTTGCCCAGACTAACAAACTCTTGTCTATCAGTCAGATAGGACTTGAACCACTGGAGGGCAGTGCCAGAGATACCCAGCATGTTCTCCATTATGGACAGTAGAATGTCATGTCTGACCTGAGTGTCAAATGCTGCACTGAGGTCTAACAGAATTAATATGCTGGTTTGTCCAGAGTCTGCTGCCATAAGCAAATCATTGGTTACTCGTAGCAGAGCAGTTTCACAGCTGTGCTGCACCCTGAAACCAGACTGAAAGGGTTCCATCAAGTTATTAGAGGTTAAGTAATTGGTGAGCTGGGAGGCTACAACACGCTCAAGAGCTTTAGACAGGAAAGGTAAGTGGGAAATAGGCCGGAAATTGTTAAGATTGTCAGCATCAAGACCAGACTTTTTTAACATTGGGGTTACAGAAGCGATTTTAAAAGTGAGCGGCACAGAGCCAGTGTCAAGGGATGAGTTTATTATTGTTGTAACAGTCGGGATTATGGCATGAAGGCAGGATTTAAGTATTGTGCTGGGGATGGGGTCCAGTACACAAGTAGTCGGCCTCATCTTACAAAGCAGGTCATTAACAAAAGCAGATGTGACTGCTGAGAACTTAGAGAAGGAGCTGGATGGAGTGAGAAAACAGGGAGAGATATAAACAGATGATACATTTATGTTAGTTGAATTATTTAGATCTTTAATTTTGTTACGGAAAAAGTGGAGGAAATCCTCACAGACTTCAGTAGAAGAGGTAGTTGGGCTAGATGCAGGTTCGAGTAGTTTATTAACTACAGAAAACAAAACCCTTGGGTTATTGTGGCCACTTTCTATTATTCTGCCATAGTGGGTGTTCTTAGCAGCAGTTAGTGCTTCTCTGTAAGCTCTTTGGTGGTCAGAGAAAGCCTGGATGTGCACGGTGAGGCCAGTCTTACGTGACATTCTCTCAAGGCGTCGGCCAGCTGCTTTCATAGATCGCAAATCTGAGTTATACCAAGGAGCTGAACGTTTAAAGGAAACCTCCTTATGTTTTAAAGGAGCTGTTTTATCTAATGCTGAATGAAGGGCTGAGTTATAGTGGTCAACAAGACTATCTAGTGTTGATGGAATAGGTGCAGACAGTAAAAGATCAGAAATGGATCCAGAAAGGATAGAGGGGCAGATATTTTTAAGGTTTCTGTAAGAGATTTGTCGTTTACAGGTAAGAGGAGGTAAAGGCAGTGAGACAGTGAAAAATACTGCTTTATGGTCAGAGAGTCCCAAATCAGTGCTATAAATGCTGGCAACAGATAGTCCAGAAGTGCAGATCAGATCCAATATATGACCACCAGAGTGGGTGGGAAAATCAACATGTTGTGTTAAGTCAAAGCAGTCCAGTAAGGAAAGGAATTAATTTCTCAGTTTAGATGTAGTAATGTCAATATGGATGTTGAAATCACCAAGAAGGATAATTCTCTGAGAGTAAGAGCTTAGGTGGGTTAAAAGTTCAATCAGATCAGATAAGAAGGATGCATTGTATTTTGGGGGACGATAAAGAACAATGAGTGAGACAGGACCTGTTTCCGTTATTAGTTTAAGAGCCAGGCACTCAAAATACAGTGGACAGTCAATTGGGATTCGTTTGATATTTAAGTCTGCTCTGATAATTACCGCTAGCCCACCTCCTTGTCTAGAGCTGCGAGGTTCTGTATGGAAAGTGAAACCAGGTGGAGTCGCCTCCGTGAGAGTCGTCAATTCGTTCGGTTTTTGCCAAGTCTCCGTTAAACACAGTATATCAAGCCTGGTGTCAGTGATGAGTTCTGACAGCACCAATGCTTTGCCATTAAGAGATCTCGAGTTAAACAGTGCAATATTGGTTAATGAGGCATCTTTTTGCACAGAGCCGTGATCAGGGTTTATTTCCACACAATGTAAATTTGGCACACTGATACTTGTATTTCCAGGGCCATGAGAAGAAGGGCTTATTCCTGAGCAAATGCTGCCGGTTGAAGCGAGCAGAGAACTTGCGTACGACAAGGTATGAGGTACCGTGGAAAAGTGCGTGGCTTTACGCCAAGTGTAGGTTTTATACATCGCAAATGTGGAAAAGTTCTTACGCAACATTTCTGTGCGTACGCACCGTTTATACATGAGGCCCCAGGTCTTTAGTCTTAAACGTAGATCTGTGCTACTGATTTGTTTAACTGAGTAGTGGAGATATGAATCGTCCTTTGTGTGTATAGTAGGTGTTTAGTATTTCATTATTTTTTTTTTTTTGCTTATTTTTTCAGCCTGTCCGTTTCTTGTTCTTTTTTTTTCACTGTTGATTTGGAAGCCACTGTAAATATTATAAGTAACACCTGCACTCATTTTTCTTTTTGGAAGTGTCTTTGCATTGGACTTTGTAAATATTTTTGCCACACATTGGTTTGTACAACAGTTTGGACACTGCTGGAATAAAACAGAATTCAGTTTTTGGATAGTCTTTTTCAGTCTGAGTCTCTTTTACTCCATCCCCTGTTTGCTCGGTCTCAAGTCGGTAATTGTAGAACAGGCTCCTTACCTGGGGTGTCGCAACGCCATACTAAAAACAGAGGGTTCAGCCAGTTACCTCTGCTGCAGAATAAATGAATCACAAAGTGGGTTGACCCAGGCCATCGAGACACAAGGCTTGTTAGTCACATCTTCGACGACTTGTGCATTAATGGAATGTCACTGCTGATGGTTAACAAAAGCAGCTTCATTCTCGCTAGATACCATTGTTGCAATATAAGTGCCTTTAAGGGCTCTCATTACATTAGGAAAACTGGACACAGCTGCAAATCGGCTTTTTGTGTTGGCAAAAACATGTCATACGAAAACTAGAAAACTGTAGTGCCTCGCTGGTCGGTTAATGGATACCAGCACAGTCGGCATGACAAGAGTGAAGCTTGGCTGAGATAGAGTCGATTTGTCAGCAAGTTCTCTGAGAAGTGACAACAAATACCTGATATAAACTGATGAAAAGCCAAATGTTCATCTGTGCAAATAAGTAGCATTGACCCTCTTAAAAGGGAACTAAACTACAGTCTATACATCATATTCATCGTATTTCGAGGTGTAATATGTTTCTCATGTCAACACACTTTAAAATAATGGCTTGGTGATATGAATTATTATACACCAGTAACGGCGTACTGCACGATAACGTGCAGTGAATACACTTGACTTGAGCATTCCTAGTTTTCAGACTCTTTCTCTGTACGTTTAGCATTCGTTTGCTCAGAGGTTGATGTGCTTGCTGCTTCTTGAGCAGCTCTTCTTTTCTCCACCCTAGCGGCCGCTTCTTCTCTTCTTTTGTTGGCATCTTTTCACGTTAAAACTGCATAAGTCAGTGTTTGTGTTGCAATTACTTAGTACGTTTTCCTTAATTTTTCATTTAAGCCAGCACTGAAGTCTTCAATCTGCCTCAAGAATGATTTAAGATATGAAGAGGTAGGGGAAGTGACGGTGAAAGTGGTAGGGATGAGAACAGCGCCCGTACACATGCGCCGCATGACCACCCTGCTGTGTGCTGCCGAGAGTTGATTCTACAACAAAATAAAATAAAATAAAAATAAAAAGAGGAATAACATTGGAGGTCAATCATCACCCTGAAAGCAGATAGTAGACGTCACGTAGTTTATGTGTACTGTCACACACGTGCGCATGGGAGGCAGCTAAAGGGCTTGGGTAAGGACAGTTCCGAGACATACCAGGATGTGGCAGAGTGCACTGACTCTTTTTCTCCCTTGCCTGCAGACCATCCCCGGGAGATTCCACCTGGCTCTCCTGACGTCACTTCCAGGACCGAGCCTATCGAAGGAGACCGTGCCGGCTCCGGCCCCTGTGATGTCATGTCCGGGCTCGAACCAATGGCTGAAGACCTCAATGAGCCCGACCCCTACGATCTCACTTCCTGACTCCCCCTTTAAAAGCCTCCACCTTTTCCCTATTTCCACAGTTCTGTTTTAGACTCGGTTTTGTGCACAGCAGTGCTATTTTCATTTAATCGACTTTGCAGCCAGGAGCTCAATTATACGGGTGGCTGCCCCAAACCTTTTTCATGTCTCAAAAGTCTCGTTATTGTGACAGTACCAAATTTCAGGTCAATAGGTTAAAGGGTTTGCGAGCTACAGGTGATTTAAAATCCTGGACAGACAAACGAACAGCCATGGTAGGGTATTATATAAGAAGATGTGAGTCTTCATTTGGCTGGTTTGGCTGCATTTCCCTACTTGATCAGAGGTGTCATCATTTTTCCCAGTTTCTCTGATAAGTTGCATATGCGTGGGTCAGAGTTGCCTTAAATAAACTCCCACTCCCCCATCAAGTTTTTTTTCTTACTTTTAATAAATCGTTCTGTTTGAGTGGGAAGTTGCATACACACTGTGGCGGACGGTCGGGATCCTTACCCAGCCGGGACGCCCTGATTATGGAAAGAACGGGGGGACAGAGGACTTCCTGGACAGTTTCTCTCCAGGACCTACAGAAGGCAGCCCCCTTGGTCTCCAGCGGGGCTACAGGCATTGACGCTTAACCCTGTTGGGGCCCGTGGCCACCACCAGGGATCACAGAGACATTTATGGGGCCCTATCTGGTAGCACTTCCACCACACGAAGTTCGTTAGGTATTTGGACTCCTTCCTTGCCCTATAAAAAGTGGCGAATCACCTGCATCCAACGGCCAGAGTCGGGAGGAAGACAAAGCCTGTTATGGAGGACTGAAGGGGCAGCAAAGGAACTGTGTTGGTGCTTCGCTGTACTGTGTTGTGCTGTGGGGAGCAAAGGAAAGTGCTCCCCAGCTGTAAATAAAGGTGTGTGTTTGCATGCTGAACCTGTGTCCTGCCTGTCTCTGTTGGGGTTAGGGTGGCTATACGTGCCCGGTGTAGTGTGAGGCCGGGGCCCTTGCTCGACTGGGACACCTCCACGGTGGAAGGACCAGGGGATCCAGAGTGGCCAGGGCGTTACCTCCCCCGGGACACTAGATGGCATCCCCACCTGGGTTTCAGCAGTGCCTCAGACTCCCACAGGACTTCTTGGGAGTTGGAGTTTTGTGCAGCCATGTTGGGATCCACAGGCATTGCCAGGGGGTCCCACAGCAGGAGCTGCTGAGCATTTATGGGCAGTTCTTCTGCCACACCCTGAAGGGCTGCCGGAGTCTTCAAGCACCTGTAGCACTTCTGGGTGCCTTATAAAAGGAGCCAGCAGCCACTACTTTGGGAGCCAGAGTCAGGAGGAGGAAGACTAAGCTTGACCCAAGGAATGGAGGAGAAGGAAAAGAAAGAGGAAGACATAATGTTTGTGCATTGTGCTGTGCTTGGATTGTGTTGCTGTGCTTGTGGGAGATGGGGAAGATGTTTCCCACTATGTAAAAGAAGAAATAAAAATCAGTGTGTGCTTTGCACTTGTGTCCCACACGTGTCTGTGTTGGGTTAAGCTGGCGGCACCAGCCTGGTGGTCCACAACGGGCATCACAACAAATTTCACGCCCCTTCTTGGGTGTACACAAGCTTTATAACAGGAAGCAAGCCTATCACACAAAGAAAGTAATGTGTCATAATAATAAGGAGAAAGAGTAGAAATAAGATATATTGTACATGAAGAGAATATTTCATAACTAAGTTGTGTATATAAGTGCAACACTTTCGGAATACCCGGACCACAGTCACACATTGATGGAACTTCTTTGCCATCACCCATTGGTTTAGTGGCCTTCTGCCTGCCCCCTAATACTTCTGTGTGAATTTGGCATTAACAGAACAACTACTTGCAGAGAACCAATCAAACAAATCTAGCTTACCCACCATCCCCGGTGGTCCCCATTTACCTGCACTGACACTTTATGTCTGTCATTAAGGAAAAAAGCAATTCATTCTGAGATGTCTCAAAATAACTTTCCCGCATTTCAAGATATGTGTGGAAATGCCCTGTCATTTCAATAAGACTTGACGTGTATTTAAAGCCCCTGAAAATACGTTGGAAACATCACAAAAGCTGTCATAAACTTATTTCAAGAACATTTGTGATTTATGAAAATGTAAATCATGGATCGGCTTGCCGTAACGGGAATGCTTTGTGCTGAGCTCTAAGCCGCTCCATGAAGGCCACATGCCACTCATAGGCTTAACATCTGCAAATGCTTCGCTTGATTTTTTTAAAGTCAAGTTCCCCTTTTCATATTAAGCTAACTTCCCATTGGCTGACGGGTTTGTTCCATCTTTGAAATAATTAAATAAATAAATAAATAAATAAAAAAGAGCAGAAACTTCCTATACAATTAGAGCCATAAGACATTAATGAGATTTCCCTTGCTGGTTAAAAAGGTTGTGCGACTTTTATTCACTGAGAGCAGAAGCCATCTAACCTGCATTATTACCAAGCCTGCGATTGCAAACAATTCATGATAGCTAATTACAGGAAAGAAGATTAAGGAATAAAAAAGCCAAAGATGATTTGACACAGCAGCGGCGGCATTACAATCGAGGACTGGTGAGCAGGGTTTAGAGTTGCTGAAAAAGCAGATTTCTATAGAGAGAAGAAAAAAATATGTAAGCATGCAATAAAAATTATGCTTGGCTTCTTGCGCTCATTCATCTTCTTATCTTTCTCGTATTGACATGCTCAGTTCATACATCAGTTCCCAAAACAACATCACAGAAGGGAGCTGAGTTGGCAGTTTTTCTTTGTTTGCTGTATGCGCTTCTGCATATTTTTCAAAATAATGTATCACTTTTCACAATAGGCTTAACATGATGGTATACTAATATTCTACCAGGGAACAGGGTTGCCGGAGGAAGTGTTGAGGCATTTCATTTTATCCCGGCTGGGATATCATTAGCCATCTGGAATGCCACACCAAAAGATTCCTGGAAAAGAAGTGCTTTGAATGCTGGTGGACATCAACACATACAGCAGCAATGATTCAGGGTCCTGCAGATGCTGTTGGGAATTGTAGTATTTGTAGAAGTCTCTGTGAGATTGAAGGTGACCCACACATGCATCGTGACACCCAGAAGTGCCACCAGAATTTCTCCATGTTGTAGTCTTTGTCATACGAGTGTGCATAGGGGACAACTGAAGGGTTCTAGTCACTGTAGTTCTATCTCCACACCAGGGGTTGGTGATATGTCCTAATTCCTTTCTGTCTCTCTCCCTCTGCAGACCTGATGATTGGCAGTTATAACACCTCTGACATCACTTCCGGTGTCTGTCCACCTGGACCCGCTTCTTATTTCCAGAAGGACTGAAAACTCAAAGCTGCACCATCTTTGACAAATTGATCTTGAACTTGAGTCTGAAAAGCAATAGACTCTATCTGCGACCCTCCAGAGCGCCACTCCATTGAGGAGGTTGTCGCTTTATATTATATGCCAGTGATAAGCAGTGGTCTGCCTACTACTAAAAGAGATGCATTCAGTCTCAGCTTTCAAATCCCAGCTGAAGACTCACTACTTCAGTTTAGCACACCCTGACTAGAGCTGCTGATTAACTGTACAGACTGCATCTCTGTTGATAGTCATTAGCACTAAAACATAAGTAACATAACAGTTATAATTTGTTACTAACCCTCACCTATTCTGTTTCTCTTCTCAGTACTCAAATGTGGCAATCGGTGCCACGGCCCACCTGCCAAGTTATTTTACCTGCCTAAGGTAAAGTCATCCCTGATGGAGGATCACAGGAATCGTCGGGTAGATGGGTGCTTTCATCAGATTGGCTGACCCAGTGCTGTCTCAGCTGTGGAATGGCCAATAGGGGGAGGCAGCTTGATGGCCGAGGTCTCCAGGACTCTAAACAAATCCAAATCGTATTATGTGATATCATCTACTGTTAAATTCTGCTCTGTAGTTGTAATATTTTTATTTTTATACTGTATTGAAGATTTGTTCTGTTCTGTGTATTGTATTGTTTTGACCCCCTTTCCTTTGACACCCACTGCACGCCCAACCTACCTGGAAAGGGGTCTCTCTTTGAACTGCCTTTCCCAAGGTTTCTTCCATTTTTTCCCTACAAGGGTTTTTTTTTTGGGATTTTTTCCTTGTCTTCTTAGAGAGTCAAGGCTGGGGGGCTATCAAGAGGTAGGGTCTGTTAAAGCCCATTGCGGCACTTCTGGTGTGATTTTGGGCTATACAAAAATAAATAGTATTGTATTGTATAACACCTGGTTACACTATGCTTAACTCTTTTAGGGCTGATTTTAGGACTGAATATTTTTCCAAAAAAAGCACACCAGACAATCGTTTCTCATATAAATGAATATAAAACGTCTGTTGCTGCGTGCATTGCATTGTCATCGCGTGTTAGGTGACTGGCTGCCCAATGTATTCTGAAAAGCACACAAAGCACATACAGTAAATCAACATAAAATGTCTGTTGCTGGTTCTGTGGCCATTCTTGCTGTGTGTTCACTGTCTCTGGAGGCAACAGCAGTTTACGCGGGGACAGTGGCAGCTGGGAACCAATCAGCTGATGTATGCACCTTTCTTTCATTTTAGATCTTGATCTCCAGATCACTTGCACAAGTCACAGTCCAAATCAAAATAATAAAATATAAGCAAGTATTTTGCTTTGCGCATTCACTACACTTTCTCACCAGATGTCAATGTCATTATTGCCACAGTCTGCTCGTCGCTACTCACACACATGCAGGTATTAGATGTCAACGAGTCTAACATTCCTCCAAGCAAAGAGAGTCTACCTTTACTGTAACAGTACGTGTTCTTGATGTTTTCAGTTGATTATCGCCCTCTACCCCTGGATGTTGTGTTTTGTCAACGGAAGTCGACATTCATGCTTAAAGAGTTAAGATTAGGGTTATGGGAGGAGATTATCTGTCTCATGTCAAGTAAACCATTTGACAAAAACCTGCAATCCAATTGGCTGTCATGCGGAGCTACTGAATCACAGAGCTGCGGAGGTCTGCAGCTGGACCCATCTCCTGATAAGACAGCACTTCAAATATTGCATGTTTTTCTTTTTGTTTGCAATTCAGTTATACGAGGTTACCAGGCTGGTTCCATCCATCAATCCATTTTCCAACCCGCTGAATCCGAACACAGGGTCACGGGAGTCTGCTGGAGCCAATCCCAGCCAACACAGGGCACAAGGCAGGAATCAATCCCGGGCAGGGTGCCAACCTACCGCAGGACACACACAAACACACCCACACACCAAGCACACACTAGGGCCAATTTAGAATCGCCAATCCACCTAACCCGCATGTCTTTGGACTGTGGGAGGAAACCGGAGCGCCCGGAGGAAACCCACGCAGACACGGGGAGAACATGCAAACTCCATGCAGGGAGGACCCGCAGGCTGGTACCCCTACTCTTTATCATTGTCATTTTGTTTCTTTTACATCGTTTAAAGTTCTGCATCTCCTCATTTAGGAGAGTTTAGAGCAGGATGTTTTAAAGGAGGATCCCAGCATCACTCAAATGATGGCTGCACATATTTTCATTAATTTAAATTGCCAGAAGCTCGAACTTAGAATAGAAGATACAGTGGATTTGGAAAGCATGCAGGCCTCTTCACTTTTTCATACTTGTTATGTGGCAGTGTTATATTTAAAAGTATGTAAATTAATTTCTCTGCGGTGGGCTGGCGCCTTGCCCGGGGTTTGTTCCTGCCTTGCGCCCTGTGTAGGCTGGGATTGGCTCCAGCGGACCCCTGTGGCCCTGTAGTTAGGATATAGTGGGTTGGATAATGGATGGATGGATGGATAAATAATTTCTTCCCCACATCAAGCAACACTCAATATCCTAGAATGGCAAAGCAAAAACACAGATTTTTTTAATATATTAAAAATAACAACAAAATTGAAAAATTACATTGACACAAGTATTCAGATGACTCTTTACTCAGTACTTTGTTGAAGCCCCTCTGGCAGCGATTACACACTGGAATCTTCTTAGGTGTGACACAACAAGATTCACATTCCTGAATTTTTGAGATTTTCTGCTATTCTTCTCCGCAGATGCTCTCAATCTCTGTCAGGTTGGATGGAGACCATCAGTGGACAACTATTTTCAGGTCTCACCTGAGAGATTTGATGTCATTCAAGTCCAGGCTCTGGTTGGGCCACTCAAAGACATTACCAGAGTTGTCCCTAAGCTACTCCGTGTTGTTTTTGCTTAGCGTTTAGGGTGATTGTGGTGTGGGAAGGTGAACCTTCAGTCCTGTCTGAGGTCCAGAGAACCCTGAAGCAGATTTTCTTTTTTTTTGCATTTTACTGGTTTTATTAAAATCAAATAACATTTCATACAGGCGGCACGGTGGCATAGTGGTAGCACTGCTTCCTTGCAGTTAGGAAACCAGGGTTCGCTTCTCGGGTCCTCCCTGCATGGAGTTTGCATGTTCTCCCCGTGTCTGCGTGGGTTTCCTCTGGGTGCTCCAGTTTTCTCCCACAATCCAAAGACATGCAGGTTAGGTGCACTGGCGATCCTAAATTGTCCCTGGTGTGTGTATGTGTGCCCTGTGGTGGGCTGGTGCCCTGCCCAGGGATTTGTTCCTGCCTTGCGCCCTGTGTTGGCTGTGACCCTGTGTTAGGATGTAGCGGGTTGGATGATGACTGACTGACTGACATTCCATACAAGCAATTTAAGTTTAACAAAACTAGGTTCAAAACCTGCGGTGGGTTGGCACCCTGCCCAGGATTGGTTCCTGCCTTGTGCCCTGTGTTGGCTGGGATTGGCTCCAGCAGACCCCCGTGACCCTGTGTTTGGATTCAGCGGGTTGGAAAATGGATGGATGGATGGATAGGTTCAAAACACATCAATCCCCACCCATACAGTTCCCGTCTGCTAATAAAAGTGGGTTAAGATGCCAACTGAGAGATGAGTATGTGGGGCATAATGATTTTAGCTCCATGATCATAGGGTCATGGTCGGAGATAACAATAGCACCAAACTTACAAGATTTAATCGTAGGTAAGAAATTGTTATCTACAAAGAAATAATCAATTTCATTTTCAATTCCTTATTGTCATGTGTACAAGTACAAGTACCATGTACAATGAAATGCTTGCTTGCATGTGCCCCTGAAGACAGTAAACATAAAAAAACCACACAATGAATAAATGAATATAATAAGTAAATAAATAAAACCAGAATCCTAGGAATAAATAGAGACAGTTGCAGAAGTATATGTGCAGGTAGCAGTGGAGGTGACCCAAGGTTACTGATTGTTCATGAGTTTGATTGCCGTTGGGTAGAAACTGTTCCTGAACCTGAAAGTGCACATCTGAATGGACTTTAGTCGCTTCCCAGATGAGAGGAGGGTGAAACGTGCATGGTGGCTGGGGTCCTGCCTGATGTGGTTCACTTTCCTGAGACAGTGTGTAGTGTGGATGTCATAGATCCCAGGGAGCTGTTTGCCCGGGATCTGCTGTGCTGTGTTCACCACACGCTGCAAAGCTCTGCAGTCCTGAATTGAGCAGTTGCTGTACCAGGATGTGAATGTGATGCATCCTGTCAGGACACCTGTAGTATCTGCACAGGGTTGTGGGGGACATCCGGGCTTTACTCAGTCTCCTGAGGAAGTAGAGGCGTTGTTGGGCTTTCTGGACTACTGCCACAGTATGACTTGACCATTTAAGTTCATCAGTGAGGGTGACTCCGAGAAACCTAAAGCTGCTGACCTGCTCCACAGCCTCACCTCTGATGTAGATGGGGCTGTGCTCTGTTGCCTGTTTGCAGAAATCCACAATCATCTCCTTAGTTTTGCTAACGTTGAGGGTGAGGTTGTTGTCCTAACACCATTCTGACAGGAGACTGACCTCCTCCCTGTAGGCCGTCTCATTGTCCTTGCTGATCAGACCTATTACATTAGTATCATCAGCAAACTTGAGGATGGTGTTAGAGATGTACTTAGCTACGCAGTCATGGGTGTAGAGAGAGTAAAGCAGGGGGCTCAGCACGCTGTCCTGTAGGGCGCCAGTGTTGATGGTGATGATGGAGCAGGTTTTTCCACCAATACGCACTTGCTGAGGTCTGCCGGTGAGGAAGTCCAGTACCCAGTTGCACAGTGAAGAGCTAAGCCCCAGATCCAGACTGAGGGAAATATGCATACAGACTTTGTCAGTACGCAGTCATCCACACATTTCCTGATGAAGCCTGTGACAACTGCGGCATACTCGTCCAGATTTTTAGAGGACTCTTTGAAAACATCCCAATCCACAGATTCAAAGCAGTCCCTAAGTTTCTCCTCCGCTTCTGGGTTCCAACAGTGCACCTCTCACAAGACCGGCTCTGCGTGCTTCAACTGCTGCTTGTAAACAGGGAGGAGCAGCACAGAGCAGTGGTCTGACTGCCCGAGGTTCAGCCGCGGGAGCGCGTGATACGCGTTTTTGTGTTCGGTGTAGCAGTGGTCCAACGTATTAGCACCCCTGGTGAGACAGGAGACGTGTTGGTAGTATTTGGAGTAAACAGACCTGAAGCTTGCTTTGTTGAAGTCCCCGGCGATGATAACCAGACCTTCAGGGTGTGTGTTTTCACAGTCCGTAATGAGGCCGTACAGTTCCTTAAATGCGGTGCTGGTGTTTGCTTGCAGGGGGATGTAAACAGCCGCCATGTGTACAGCTGTAAACTCCCTAGGCAGGTAAAGCGCCCGGCACTTGATGATCAGACACTCCAAGTCTGGTGAACAGCTTTGTGAAATGACTTCCACATCTGTACACCATGCGTTGTTGATGAGGAAGCATACCCCGCCACCTCTCTTTTTCCCGGAGGAGACCGATTGATCAGCGCAGTGGATAGAGAAGCCGTCTGGCTAGACAGCCGAATCCGGTGTGCAGGCAGTGAGCCATGTTTCTGTAAGACAGAAAACACAACAGTCACGCAGATCTCGTTGAAAACGAAGTCTACCACAGAGATCATCTAGTTTGTTGTCTAGGCAGTGGAAGTTGCAGTCCTCAGCGTTTTGTGCTCGTTTGCATCCCGGCATGCTGGCCACGTTTCCTCCTCCGCGTCTTCCGGACGTGGTCGGGTGGGTCGTGTCCACCATCCTTGGACTCGAGTTATTGTGGCGAGCAGCCCCGATCAATAACTTCAAAAGTAGCGACTTTTGCCTTTGTTGCTCCAATCTTTCCCAGTGTTGTATGGTCGTACTTAATAAAACAGCAAACAGGCAGTACAGAGACAACATCAAAAATACAGACACAAAAATGAAAAGGCTGCGAGGAGCAGCATGCAACATGTCGCCTCTCTAATCAATTCTTGAGTAGCAGTGATGCACTGGTGAGTAGAAGGAATATGCTCTTGAGTTTAGGTTTAGAAATCTCCAGGGGTCTGATAAGTTGTGATCAGTTACAAACTGTGTAATTGTCTTTACAGTGTTAGATGTCATCGTCCCTGTGACAGGAGACCTATCCAGGTCTGGAATTTAAAACACAATTAAAGTCCACAGCCATTATAATTGTATGAGTGCTCACATTGGGAAAGGATGCAAATATGTTTTGGAAGAAGTCCCTATCATCCACATTGGTTGCATAGATATTTATCCAAATCACTTTACAGTTAAATAAATTACCCATGACGATTGCATATCTCCCTTTAGGATCAGATACTACATCTGAAACTACAAATAAATGAAATTGTTCTATGTATAAGAATTCCCACATCTCTAGGTTTTTTTTTGTAAATCTGGAATGAATTATTTGGCCAGACCAGTCTCTGTGCAGTACTGATCCTTGGTTAATAAGTGGGTCTCCAGTAAAAATACTATTTTATCATTTAGACCTGTGTGATGGACAGCCGGCATTTCAGTCTGACTGGGACATCCCTCAACTGGAAGAAAGAGCCTTTTTAGGGCACTACATCTCCCGGGACACTAGATGGCAGCTCCCCTGGACGGAAATGGTTCCCCGGATTCCCGCAGGGCAGCATGGGACATGGAGTCCGGTTCTTCAGCCCCGTTGGGTGCCGTGGGTACTGCCAGGGGAGCTCACCAAGAACCAGGAGGATATTATCACGACATTAACCCGGAAGTACATAGGAGTCATGAGGACGGAAACCCACAGTACTTCCGGGGCACCTGAAGAAAGCATTTAACCCAAAAACAGAATACTTCCAGATCATTGACTATAAAGGATTGTGGGAAACCCCAGCAGATTGAGCCGGAGTTGGGTGGTAGAGGACAGAGCTGCTGGGAGTGGAGAATTGTAGTGATTATTGATTATTATTATTGTATTGATTTGGAGAATTGTAAAGTGTGCAGTACTTTGGGCACTTTATTGAAGAAAATAATAAACGAATCTTCTTGTGCTTTTACACGTGTGTCTGGGATGTCTGTCTGGTGGATTCAACGGAGCAACAGCGACCCTTAGCGTCCACACCTGTTAAGTGCGAGAAAACGTTCTTTTTCTTTAATTCATGATTTAGACCTTTAACATTCCATCTCACAAAGTTACAGTAACTGTTCAGTTATGGAGACATTGCTTCTGCACTTTTATTGTCATTTTGTAGTCTTAACTTAAGGCTTAACACTTAATGGAGCAGATTTTCATTAAGGACTTTGTCCCATTCAGGTTTCCCTCGACCCTGACTGCTCTCACAGTCCCGGATGCTGAAAAGCAAACCCTATGCATGATGTGCTATCACCTTTCTTTGGCATTGAGACCACACAGGATGTTTTTTCACAGCTGGGAAACCTTCTATAAACTCAGGGAAAGAGAGAACAGAACAGATGTTGAAAGACCCCACAGAGGTGGCTGGCACATATTTTTGGCAGCCTGGGGCTGATTCCATCTGGCACTGCAACCTTCTTCATGCAGAGTTTCCCCAGTTCTCTCTCCTCACTTGATCAGCAGAGACTATCAGTTCAGGAAGTGAAAGGGAGCTGGGGACCACAGGCGAGATGTGATGTATCAAATTATGTAATATCATCCGCTGTTGAATTCTGCTCTGTACTTATAATATTTCTGTTGCACTATGTCAAAAAGATGACACAAAGAAGCAAAAATATTTTGAGGCAGCCTCTCGTATAATTGATCCTGGCCGCAAAATGATTGACTTTGTGTACAATTGTGTACAGATTGGAGTCCAAAACAGAACTGACTGGTGAGGTTGAGATGGAGGGTTTTAAAAGTGCGGCAGAGGAAGTGAGGTAATTATGATGGGAACGGGAGTGACGTCATCGGGTTCATGACCGGAAGTGGCGTCCTCTGGACCTTTTGATTACATTTTTGGATTCTGTATTGGGACTTTGTTTTTTTGAATTACATTGTTGTTTCAGGCAATTCTATTTTGTCTTTGTGCTCTACAAAGCTTCATAGTGATTGGAATAATTTTTGTGAAGAATACATTTTATATTTTATAAAAATTCAGTGCTTTCTTAAAATACTAGCTGGGGTCTGATGGTGATCTCCCCCTCTAATAGGCATGTTTGGAAGTGTTCATGGAACTTATTGGAGTTTATGAGTTTTCACGACAGAGAGTATATGTTTTCTGATGGTTCTTGTATTATGTATTTTGTGGGTGGTTCCCCAGGAAGTGGGGTTCACCTGTCCATCACCACTGAGGGACTGTTCCCAGGACTATAAAGCATTACGGGAAATGCAGTCCTTCGCTATTCAATGTGAGTGTGCTTGATTAGCTCTCATTTGATTATTTGCTTCTTTGTATTTACTGTTTTTGTGACTTGTGCTACTGTTTAAGGATTTTGGGGTTTTTTTTGGGGGGGAGGGATCTTGTGAGGACTGCTTTTTAGGCAAACCCTTTTGCCTTCTTTTTAGATATTTTTTGGAGTATATTGGTATTTTTGCCTCATCCTCCAAAAGCAACTTCTCCCTACCATCCAAGAACAGTTTAGTGTCCAAAAATGCCTTTTCCAGCATAATGGAGCACCGGGCCATAAGGCAAAAGTGATAACTAAGTGGCTCGGGGAACAAAACATTGAAATTTCGTGTCCTTGGACAGGAAACTCCCCAGACCTTAATCCCATTGAGAACTTGTGGTTAATCCTGAAGAGGTGGGTGGACAAACAAAAACCTACCAATTCTGACAAACTCCAAGCATTGATTATGCAAGAATGGTCTGCCATCAATCAGGAATCGGCCCAGAAGTTGATTGACAGCCTGCCAGGGTGAACTGCAGAGGTCTTGAAAAAGAAAGAAGGGCCAACACTGCAAATATTGACTCTTTGCATAAACTTAATGTAATTGTCAATAAAAGCCTTTGAAATTTATGAAGTGCTTGTAATTCTACTTCAATATTCCACAGAAACATCTGACAAAAAGATCTAAAAACACTGAAGCAGCAACTTTGTGAAAACCAACACTTGTGTAATTCTCAAAACTTTTGGCCATAACTGTAAGTCCCTATGCAACAATTTCCTCCTTGTTTGGCATCATCTGCAAACTTATCCAGCTGCTTGATTACCGTTTATACTCACGGATTAGTTCTCCTACGGATAAGTCAGGACTTGATTTTACTGTATAATTTCTGGTATTTTATGTCGGTCATATAAGTCGAATGCGGAAAACTCACACTACTGGTACAAGGAATTACGATATGCTAAAACCCACAGGACAGAGTAACCACGGAGCACATGCCCTTTATTTCCTGTGTGGGTGCGGCAATGCCCTGTATCAGTGTGTGTTCCTAAACTCTCTCTCTCTCTTTCTATTGTGCCTACGTGACCACACGGTAATACCTGAACTATTCCGAAGCAACGTTTCCACTAATTTGTGTTTTATGTATCTAACACCCTAATACACCTTTATCATAAGAGCATCCCTTATCTACAATGGAGTGTTCGATCAAAAGAAAATATGAAGCTGGTTTTAAATTAAACGTTGTTGAAGTGATGAAAGAAATTGGTAACTGCGCTGCTGCAACAAAGTTCGATGTGTCTGAGAAACTGATGCAAGAATGGAGGAGGCAAAAAGATGTAACAAAAATTTAAGTGTCGTATTTTTGAACAGGCGTATAAGTCGGGGTCTGATTTTATGATCGATTTTTCAGGTTTCAAGACCCAACTAATACGTGAGTATATACGGTATATTCTTTAGATTTACCTAACACAATCATCATTCTTCCTATTCTTGGTATGTTTCAGCTAGGGAGTCCCCGTTTGCTGTTTTTGTATTTATAAAGTCCATAACTTTTGTTACCAGTGTTAATTATGTGGTTTCTTTATGTCAATGTGTATTGTATTATGTTTCTTGTGTTTTGTGGGTGGTTCCACAATAGGCAGGCCCACCTGATAATCACCACAAGGTACTAAGACAAAGGGCATCCACAATACCTTGTGGTTCATCTGAATGCACTTGTGGTGTGTTGAGTTCTTGGATTTTGTAATTATTTTCTTGTGCTTTTGTGATATTTTTGTAGCTTTTGGAACCTGTGCTCCATTTTCTGACTTTGCCTTGGATTTCGTGTTGGAAATGTATTCACCTATGTAAAATAAGGACACAAACACGTCAAACAAACACGTTTGGGGGGATTCTCCTGTATACTGTAGAGTGAAGAAAAGGAAATGACATCTTTACAGATGGAACTGACAAAAAGAAAAATAGAGGTGGTACATACTGTATAGTTGGCTGCAGGAAGTGATGTCATGGGTGAATTGCATTTTGGAACCGTAAGTGACATTATTAGGTTGTAGATTCTTCAGTTTTTCTACAGGAAGAGAGTAGAAAGAGTTAAAGGGCAGCGCCAACACCTTGGTCGGCGGGTAAACGTCTCTATTTGAATCCATAAACTGTCTCCCAAATGCATGTGTGTGATACCTCAGATGGCCTTTTGCATTTTCAGGGAATTCCCTTTATTTGCCTTTTATGCTCCATGGAGCTCCTTGTTATTCCAGATAATTTTTTGTACTATTTATAAAGATTCTACATGGCCCTCTGGATTACTTGTCAGGGTTTTTGATGATTTTTCCCCCCCCCCCTATTTTTGGAACCGTCTGGGACTTACATGCTTTGAGACCTTTTAACACAATAGTTCTGAGTTCCTGACTCTAAGATTTAATTTGAGTTTCAACTTTGAAAAGCAGAAGACAAAAAGGTGTTTCACTTTTGTTAAAACTATCTTGACAGAGAAAAAAATAAAGATCTCCAAAAACAAAGGAATATTTAAAGGGTTTTGTTCTCCACCGTCTGGTATGCAGTAATCCTCTCATATACGGCTATTGCATTACCTTATGGTAGTGTTGACGGCCTTCTGTGCCTTCAAGAAAAAATATACAGAGCTTTGAAGACAAATCTACATTTTAATAGCAATGAAATTTACAGTTTCACAAACCATCATGGTTTATGAAGCAATACAAGCTGTCAGCATTTCACTTTGCAGCAGCGGATTGTGATGAACATAAAACTCTATTTTATAACGTTCACCTCAGTGGATTGGCTATATAAAATCTGCAGGATGAAGAAGAAGCAATTGGCAGCAGTAAAAACCAACGAGACGGCTTCATTGTAATCAGGAAACATCTACCAATAACACCGTGACCCTCAGCTGCCCTTGAATTCTGAAACAAAACTCCAACCTCCGACTGTTTAGAGAGCGTATGAAAAATAAGGCTCCTCTATAAACATGAGGGATGTTTCCATAAACCAATCAAGCTTTACTTTACCATCACATAAACATTTCATGACCATCTTAATTCACATTCTTCGGTTTCAGGATGTTTTCTCTTCTCTAATGGGTATTTTAAATGTAATTAAAAAGTGGAATGTTTAAATTAAATACCTCATTGCTGTCTTTCTGCATCGTTGGACAACAACAACTTCAGCTCAGTAAATCTGCCAGATTTGTCTTTCATGTGCAATTCCCTGTGATGGTAACAGTTTGGAGAATTTCAAGATTTACTACAGTGAAGTCAGTATAAAAAGGCATAAAGAGAGGACAAACAATTTACATGACAGTTGACTGCTCACACAGGTTCATATTTCTGTTTAATTAATTGTGGTGGCATTAATCATTAATGACTAGTCATCACATGTCTATCACTTTCTTTCTGGAGGCCCAGAGTCTTCTACAGAGTTGATATGTTGTCCAAAAATCGTGAACGTTCCTTCATCTGCTGGACTAAATTTAACATCAGTGGCCACCAGGGTGCTCCATTTTGAAATGTGACTGACTTGGTACACGTCATTCATTCTCGGACCACAAATGCTCTGTCCCAGAGGTAGTGAAATCACACCGCCATCGTGGCGACTTTAACAGTCTCCTCCTCGGATGTCAAGCCTGCTGGGTTTATAAACTGAATGCGCAACACCTGATTGGTTTAAATGAATCACATGGCTTTTCCTGTTTTCATACTGTTTATGGATATATCACCTACAGTTACATGTTTGGGTAAGAAGTTAGACGTTTTAAATGATCCTCTATCTGTTTGTCTGGATCAAATCTTACAACTGATTTTAAACCCACTGTTGGCAAAGTGAATTTCTTCACATTTTTCATATGTGTTTAGTATCAATGACAATACGATAATCCGTTAAAACCGATGCAGTTACATAACAAATTTCCCCGTAATCAATAGTTATAGGATTCCAAATAATGCTAATACAACAACGAGGGAGAGAGAATCTAGTGCGATATCGGAGCATACAAGTGAGAGATGCATCGGATTGCCCCCACTTGCCTCTTCCAGTGAGTGGAGTGGGTGAATACGGGCCGACTTTACTTGTTTACTCTCGTGGAGGAGTAGCTGTGATGATCACGGTGAGGATGTATTGCTGTAAGCTTGCCGTTCTGTCATTAATATTTTTTTTTTCGCAGCTACTGAGCGCTAATCCTATAAGAGCCTGAACACATAAATAGAGATCAAAACATAATTTTTTTTAGAATTCAAATAATTCTGCAAAGAAGATATATTACATAATACTTTTGAAGAAGCTTCCGTTCATGAAAAATGATTAAAGAAAATAATTTGCAAAATACTCAAAAAGTAAAATTAAAACATATAATAACTTTTCAGTAAAATTATTTTATTTACTTTACTTATAAATACACTAAAAACCAGAAAATATATATATATTTTTAACCACAATTTTCATGGATGTATGTGATTAAATAAAATCATGGGGTGCACAAAAATTAATTAATTCAATCAATTAATAGAATACAGTAATCCCTTCCTCGATCGCGGGGGTTGCGTTCCAGAAGAAATCCACGAAGTAGAAACCATATGTTTGTATGGTTATTTTTATATATTTTAAGCCCTTATAAACTCTCCCACACTGTTTATAAATATTCCCCGCAGAGTTATACAGCATAATCCCTTTGTATTCTCTTAGATATTAGGTAAGATTCATTGAAATTATGTATATAAACACACTGTTTATATACAGTAAAACCTAAATATTATTTTAAAGATATTGAGTGTCTCCGATATCACATATGTTACAGCCATTACGATAGACAGGCCACCAGCAATAAATACGTACAATGCAAGAAAAATAGTATACAGTAAATGTGTGTACAGTGACACTAAACATACGTACATGTACTAAGTAATGTAAGTAGAAAATTAATTATGGTTACTCACCAACAATGACACGATGACTTGTCCGATAACAATGAGTTTAATTTTACTGCACAACAAAGGAGAGCGTTACAGCCCTTGTAAAGGAGCCACTTCAGGCGATTGTGTAG
>JANRMT010062796.1:106318720-106359910 GCA_026402145.1 Polypterus bichir lapradei | reverse complement strand
GGTGTGTTTGTGTGTGTCCTGCGGTGGGTTGGCACCCTGCCCGGGATTGGTTCCTGCCTTGTGCCCTGTGTTGGCTGGGATTGGCTCCAGCAGACCCCCGTGACCCTGTGTTCGGATTCAGCGGGTTGGATAATGGATGGATGGATATATGTATACATATACATATTAGCTATCCCCCGCGGCTCCACCCGAGTAGTAGTGAAACGGGACGAACTTTCAAAATCAATAAACAAACAGGTATCACTAGCTAAGTGGAGGCAAGGTACACTCTAAAACGTGGCCACAGGTAGACCACTTCGAATGGAGGCTGGAGCGTAAGTGTGAAGGTCCAGGCCCGGCTCCTCACTTCTGATGTCACGCTTCCCCCTTCCCTCGGCCCACGGCCTCTGTGTCGTCAATAACGTGAATAAATCACTCCTGCAAGCGAACTATGATTCTTAGCGCTATGAGAGAATGTTCAAGCAAATTACAGTGATCCCTCGCTATATCACGCTTCGACTTTCGCGGCTTCACTCTATCGCGATTTTTTCTCATACACGCTTACGTTACTACGCATGCGCTTTCTGAGAACTTTTATCTAAGCCCCACGATGGCTCCTAAACGTGTTGCTTTTTCTAAGCCTTCTGACAATAAAACTAAGTGCCGGAGGAAGATGCTTACTATCCAGGAGAAGGTGAAACTCTTGGATATGATCAAAGATGGCAATACCCTACAAAAGCCTCCTCACGCATATGAAAAGACAGCGCCAACAACTGCCTATCAAGATGTTCTTCAGCCACGCACCCAGATACCCACTGCCTAATCTTAGTACTCCTTCAGCGGAAGAAGACAATGACGCACCTGATGAAGATACTGCACCACCTGAAGACTCTCCTACTGAGGTTGTGCCTTCATAGGTTAGTGGTTGTGTGTAAGAACTGTGTGTGTGTGTAATTAAATGTACAGTACAATAATCTACTATAAAAAAAGCGGGCTGGGATTGTCCTTCCGTCCCGTGAGTGCAAAGCGTAGCGGTATTCCGCTTATCACAGACTTACTACTTGCGGCACGAAGCGATGCGATCTGAGCAGAGTTCTGCTGCTCCCATCGTCTCCTTGCTTTTGTGCGCGATGCGCTGGAAAAATAGACAAAATTATGTCTCTGGAAATAATTAATGTTGATGGAGTACAAATGCCTCACCGCGTAGTAAATATCAGGGGAGATGGTGCTTGTTTATTCTCATCTATAGCTTATTTAGTGTATGAAACTCCGTCTTTAGCGGTACAGATTCGGGCTGACATTGTACGACTTTGGACAGACACTCGAGGGGATAAAAAAACTTAGGTTTTCGGGAGATGTTATGAATGGGCACTTTAATGTCCATATTCCCTACACTTACATGCCTGATGTACACATGGAGCGCACACAAATTGAGGATAAAAGTCGGTCACCTTAAAAGGCGGGTGAGCCTAGTAATAATATATTTGTAACATCTAATATGTCTTATTTTCTCTAATATATTGGGTAATACGAGTGTAATGGTGACTAAAGTGTGTTATTTCATGTTTAATAATGTTAAAAAACGTATTTAGAAGGTCGTAAACAGGTTTTCTATACTCTAACTGCAAAAATATTCGATTTATAAATAAAGAATCCTACTTCGCGAAAAATCATTTATCACGGTAGAGTCTGGAACGGATTAACCATGATAAACGAGGGTTCACTGTATAGAAAAAACCTGATCTAAAAATGTTAAGTAGTTCTCTCATGAAAAGCGGACAGACTTACAGACAGACAGATGTTGGATTTTATAAATAGAGAGATATAAAACGAAAGAATGAGCAAGATGGAAATTAAGTTTTGGAGACCCTATTTAAGTCACTTGACAAAGGCAATAAGAAAGAAAAGGGTTGAAATGAAAAGTGCTGTAGACATAAGTCAGTCTCTGGTGCCTCTCAACTCGAGGTTATTAAATATGGCTCTCACAGGAAGCTCCTTTCTTGCTGGTCTCAGTTCTGTAAGTGAATCCCATCTTCTGGTGCCATGGTCCTTTAACCTTCTTAGTGTTAGTCTTGAAATTTTATGCTATTACGGTTAAGCCTGAGTCAGACTCGGGGTGAGTATAATAATCCACTTTATAGTGTTAAGCCCAAATAATTCTCGGGACAGTGTTCTGCTGCCATTTCGTGGATAAAATAATGTCATGCTGCAAAAAATCACAAATATTTCTAAGCTTTCTGCCACTTTATGGTAACTCATCAATATTCATAAATGGGGAGGAGCCTTCAACCAAAAATGGCATGTGAAAGGCTGCAAAGCCAGTTTTATTACAAACTGAAACTGAACTATTAGTTGAGTCGATTAATAGCAATGACAATGTGAACTGGTCATCAGGGACTGACATGGATAGTGAAACCGACGCATACACTGCTATATAACTAAACCACCATGATATGCCTGGTGACGTCGATATGACAGTATCTGTTTGGCAAAAAGGCAACATGATTGTGATCAAGTGCAAGGACCAGTAAGACGTTAGCCCCCTAATCAGTGGTCACAATGCAGCAAGTGTCAATGTTCGTATTAAGGGAAATGTGAAAGTCACTAAGCCTTGTGCTGGGGTGGCCTGCGGTAACATAAGTGCATAAGTGGCATTTCGCTCATGCAGATCAGGCTGACCTTTTGCCATCTTATAATAAAATATTAAATTGTGAATTTCCCCTTGGGATTAATAAAGTATCTATCTATCTATCTATCTCCTATCTAAATGAAATGTGTGCAAAGAAACATGTATCTACGGTCCGGATTGTGACATCAGGCTGTGTGTTGGTGACGCTTTGAAGGACGTGCACTAAATCTGCAAGACTACAGCAGTGGACACTAAACGCACGTCCCCTGCTCGATTTGTGTTGATGTTTTAGTTTCTTTTGCATGTAATAATATGCTTTCTTGTTGAAAAAAAAATCACATTTGTATTCTATTACCCTGTCTTCAACATGTAATATAACTAGTGTTTTATAAGATCTGCAAAAGGAAAAGACGTTAGGCAGCACTTTTGTGGTTTTAATTTTTTGTTTTGTTTTAATATTTGAGTTTAGTTTGTGATATGGTGCAGTTAAAGATATTCCAAGTAGAAGATTACAGATTCAACTCAGACTGTTCTGTTGATTAATCTATTTAGAAAAATGTTTGCTCATCTCTGCCATCCTCTCTGATTGGGCTTTATTTTCCATTCAACCTTAACATAAGAGTATGAGTTTCATTAAATGAAAATTCCTTGTAGCTAACGGTTTTATGCCAATAAAAATACTGTATACTGTGTTCCATTTTAAATCTGCAAGGACTAAAACTTTGCCATCCTGTTTCTTAAAATAATTGAGAGGAAGGCACACTGGGTTTTGGAATGAACAGAGAAGCAAGCAGGTGTACCTCCACTAATCTCTAACATCTCCTCCTGTAGGTTTATGTATCCTGCAGGGAGCACTTTGTAGTGGGGCTGCCCAGATTCAGACAAGGTGGGCTTATAAATTATTTATTTGGAGGAATGCCAGACATTCATCCGGCTCAGTCTGACTCGTACACCCACTCCACAGAGACCAAAGAACAATACCGGCCAAAGGTCAATAAAATGTATTACGAGACATGAATGAGGATTTGCAGTCTTTAATAAATAGACTGACTACAATAACAAAGCAATGATAAAGAACTCTAAATTGTTTCTGTGACCTCTAGTGGGCATTGTAGTATCTCAAATCCAGACACAGCCTCACAGACACAAGTTCCGGGATCAAATAAATAATTTATTACTACAAAATACCTTTAACAGTTGTCTTTGGTGGTTCTGCACAAGCATAACACAATTCTGCCTTTCTTCTCCCTCTTCCTCCATTCCTCCCAGACATGCCATGTTCTGTTCCATTCCCAACTCCAGCTCCCTGTTAGTGTCCAGCAGGGGGCGCGTACTCCCCGAGAGTGTTGTGTTTTTTAGGACCATTTTGTTTATATTTTTGATTCTTTAATTTATGTTAAAATTACTTCTGTTGATTATTTGCATAATACTTTTTTTTATTGTGTCTGTTTGTAAGCTGCTTGGGTTATGTTTTGTATGTTTTGTGGGTGGTCCCCCAAGAGGTGGAGCCGCCTGCCAATCACCACCCTATAAAGCTGAAGAATCTCCCACAGTCCCTGGTATTTAATCTCAAACGATGCGCTAGCAATATTTTTGGTGAGTTTCTTTGTACTTATTGTGAATTATTGGATTTTTGATTTTCTGTATTGGGACTTTGTATTGCCTTTGTGAACCAGAGAGCTCCTTTGATGTTACTGGAATACTGTTTTGTGAAGAATAAATCTTTTATTTTATAAAGATCATGCATTTTACCTATTGCTAGCCAGAATTTGACATTTATATCTTTCTAGTGGGCATTATTGTAAGTGCTTTTTGGTGCCTGGGGGCTTTGGAAGTCCACTTTTATGATAGGAAATGTGTTCCTTTTAGAAATGCAACTCATAGTTTCAACCTGTATATGTACCCCTTTAGTAACTATAATGGGAATATCAAGACATGAGAAATACAGTACATAAGAAAGGATATACAGTATATGCTGTGTATATATATATTGTGACGGACGGCTGGGGCCTTTGCCTGGCCGGGACGCCTTTATGGAAGGACTGGGAGTGAGACGATACCTCCCCTGGGACACAAGAGGGCAGCCCCCTGGTTTGTATCGGGGCCACGGGATTTTAGCTTGGAAGTGCAACCCTGCAGGGGCCAATGGCTGACACCAGGGGGCACCTGGACAGTAGCGGAGCCCTGGACTGCATCACTTCTATCACTCCTGGAAGTGTGGCTAGGAGAGGATCTGGGTGACCATGCAGCACTTCTGCCACACCAGGAAGTGCTGCCAGATGATCTTCAGTGGGCACCCGGAGTGCTTTCGGGTGCAACTCAAAAGAGGCCGCCACACTCCGTTCAGGGAGCCGAAGTCGGTCAGAGGGAGACGAAGATTGCAAGGAGAGGATTGGAGGCAACAGAGGAGAAAGAACAGAGAAGAAGAGAGGAAAGAAAAAGAAAAAAGGAACTGAGCTATTTGTGGTGATTTTTGTACTATGTGCCAGAAAAGGAAAAGAAATAAAAAGCGTGTGTGCTTTGGGCCTTCTGTGGTCTGTCTGTCTGTGTCAGGGCTCCTTTTCCACTATATATATATATATATATATATATAGTATTTTTTAACTTTTTAACTTAAAATGCAACTTTTGCTCCTAATATACACTGCAGTTATGGCAGGGCAAAATAAGGGTGCAGGACAAAGTTGAATACTTGGGGTGCCAATTGAGAAAAAACTTTCATAATTAGATCAGAAATGCAAAAAATAAATGAAAATTATGCACCTCAATGCACCTACTTGATCACAATACTAGTCCTAGCTCTGGAACATCAAACGAGCATTTCTGGCTTGGCAAAGCACAGAAGCCGGGTCAACATAG
Organism: Polypterus bichir lapradei; assembly: GCA_026402145.1. Lineage (NCBI taxonomy): Eukaryota > Metazoa > Chordata > Cladistia > Polypteriformes > Polypteridae > Polypterus > Polypterus bichir. Next base: position 106,354,444 of record JANRMT010062796.1, on the reverse strand, counting down.
AAATGAGATGCCACCTTCTGAGAGCTTTTTCCTTTTAAATATCGTGCAGACCAGAAGGGGCATGGCTTCCTTTGCTTCAGTGCCCTCAGGGGGCAGTAACTCAAGGCGGTGAAGGATAAAAGAGAAAAGACTGTTGGTGACAGCACCCCCGCTAATCCTGGGGTGATACTACTTATTTCTGGCGAACCTGGAAAGTCAACCCTCCTCAACGCATGCAAAAACAGCCAAATAAAGGCCATCAGAACAGTGCAATCATCATTCACTTCTTTTGTGGAGTCTTTGAGGAGTGAAGCTTCTTTTGATAGATCGCAGGAGGCATTGTTCTTGGCACAGCGTTGGCATCACATCTGTGCTGCGAGCTTTTGCCTTGAGGTTCTCTGAGAGTCCTTATTCACACGTACATTTCGCATATTCAGTAAGCTACAGTATTTGTGACCAATAACAGATATGGATAACTACCAGCTGAGCTACTTACATACGGATTGGGATCTCTAACACCTCAATTTAGCACCTTCTTTTTATTTTCTGTGCACAGTATGCCTGTTCCAATCACATGTACAGTTTTAGCCATATTTTTTAAAGCCGCCTGGAAAGATTTTTTCTGTTTTCTTTGGTTAAAAAATTGCATGCATGATAACATAATTAGATTCAGAAATTACAATGATCAATAGATTTTTTTTCATTTCTGGTTACAGTGAAGCAGAGCGGCTCCATTTATATAAGACCAGTGCCAGGACATTGCCTATAGGCAGCACTTCTGGGTCAGGAAGATGAACAACACAGAAGGGATCACTAATCCCTGCAGCACTTATAGGTGACCCCCAAGGAACCCAACAAGGCTGCCCCATAGACCGGGGTGTTGGAGGAGCAAATACAGTACTCCAAGCAGGTTGTCTTCCTCTCTTACTCCATTATTCTGGCCTCCCAGCTGAGTAAGGATCTTCAGTCCTTCCCTGTCTGGATGCCAGCATACCCACTTTCACATTGGCACTTCCTGCCAACCTTCTGGCTAAGGCATAGCTTTCTATTAATTTTTTCTTTCCCATTCACTAGGTTAGCCACCCTGGCAATCTAACGAACATTAACCTACACCCAGTAGGGACACCAACCCATACTTGCTGTCCATTACAATGTGTAAGGGAAGAAAATGAAATATTTGATTAAGTGAACAGTTCTCCCAGACATATACTATGATCTTATTGGACCATTTTCAGATTAAATGATGAATAAGAACAGAAATGCATAATCACTAAGGTCTAAGGGGTCTGAGTCACGTCAATTAAAACTAAGGCAGAACAAGTTAATCAGCAGCAAAAATGGCTCACTAATGAAGAAGATGGTTAGAATGAAAACCTGCAGCCACTGCGGCCCTCCAGGACTGGAGTTTGACACCGATGATCTAAATAAAGTATTGCAAAATTCAAAAGGGGTATTTATTCTGTGACTACCGGAACAAAATGATAAACCTGTACAGTTAGTTACAGGGTCCCAAAGTAACAGTTACAGTTCCAGTAAAGTTCCAGTTTAGTTCCAGGGCCTCAAAGCTGTAGAGTGGTCTACCTGCTACTATAAGAGGGACCCCTTTAGTCTCAGCCTTTAAATCCTAGCTGAAGACTCACAACTTCAGTGTAGCATACCCTGACTAGAGCTGCTGATTAGCTGTGCAGACTGCATCCCTGGTGTTAGTTATTAGTACTAAAATACTGTATAAGTAATACGATATTTATCAACTGTTTCTTTTCTCAGTAATCAAATGTGGCACTTGATGCCACTGCTCTACTGCCAAGTTCTTTGCCTGCTAAAGGGAAATGTCATCTCAGATAAAGGAGCCCTGTCATCTGATTCGCTGGCCCAGCACTGACTCAGCTGTGGAATGGCCAGTAGGGGTGAGGCAGCTTGTTGGCTGATGTTTCCATGATTCTGAACAAATCTGTATCCTCATATGTAATAGTTTTTTATTTAGTGAGTGGTGTAACCAGTTCTTGCATTTTGCTTTTTAGTTTGCACTGATGTATTCCTGAGGTGGCCATGAAAGATTGGCCATCAAGCTCCGAGAAGACGACTACTTGTGCTCTATTTCGTGTCTTGTATTTACCCCATTTTCTAACACCCATTGATCCTTGAAGGGAGTCTCTCTATGAATTGCTTTTTCCCTACATTTTTTCCATTTTTGTTTCCTTACAAGGGGCTTTTTTGGAGGGAATTTTTTCATGTCTTCTTAGGAAATCAAGGTGGGGAGACTGTCAAAAAACAGGGCATGTTAAAGCCCACTGTGACTTTCCTTGTGTGATTTTTGAGCTATACAAGAATTAAATTGTTGTTGTTGTTTTTGCTCCTCTTTAAATGTTCCTTTCAAATGGCCTGCGTGTTGTGCTCAACACCAGGCTGTTATAATCCGATTGTTATCTGCTTAACAAGAAATGACAGTCTGGAAAAGTGACAAGGATCAAATTTCGGGACCAAGTGCTGCGGACAGATGACGTTTGTGAGACTTACCATGAATATGTATTGGGTTCATGAAGATTAACACACACACACATATTGATCGTGATCCTTTCCAGACAAAGTCGTGAGTGGTGCCAGTGCCAGTCACTCTACAATGTTCTGCACAAGATTCTCTGTATAGTGATTCTCTGTCACCAGCTCTAACAAACTTGTGGATGCCCTCACAACATCATAAAAGTGCATCTTTTTTGGTGTTATGCCACTTACCAACCAAACAATGCCTTGTTTTTACCACAGTGGTTCTAATTATCGAGGAGTGACCTCAATAGCCTTGATAAATCCTGTGAATAAGAAAATAGTGATCTAAGTCACACCTGGTACCCATTTGTCATTTCAATCAATCTAGATAAAAGACAAAGTATAGGAAATATAAAATAATGGTATTTATTAATGAATAACAATACAAAATACAAGATAATATATTAGAAAATAAAAAAAAGCAAAATCTGGATATAAACTGTCCTAGAGCTTATTGAAATTCAGTAGTGTCAAGGTGTGATGTTGTCTTGGGCGACTTTTCGTTTAGTGATCGGTGTTCTTCATAGGTTATGTTTTCTAACATCCAAATCAGATGATCTCACGCCTCTTGATCTCTGACGTTGTCCGTCAGCAGTTGTTTTATCTCCTTCTTTTAGGTCCATCAGACAAGCCATATTTATGTTAAAATGCACATGTGGGGTTTCGGGGCATATGATTGGCTACCTGGTCCTGACGAAAAATGACTCAGATCGAAGCGTTTGATCTTTTAAGCTCCCCTGCTCTTCTTCCTTTCTCAAGCTGTAAACTAATTCTGTAATGCCTACCTAGCGGTGTCCATCCATACCCAGGATATAAATGAATTAAAACATGGTCTGTGGCTCTGTGGTATGTACTTGTTTTCTTTTCTCTCCGCCATTAAGTTGTAAACCAATTAGCAGAGATCAGTACAACACAGGAAAAATGTTCAAGAAGGATATTTGCAATGCCTGTCATTGAAAGTCATGTAAATTCAGGTCATCCTGGTTCATTTGAGCAAAATAATATCAAACTAATGTTTGTTTGGAAAAAAAAAATCATCATTTGAAGAAAAGAACTGTTGAAACAGGCTGGCGCTGGCACCCTCAGCCCCAAAGAAGGCACTTGGAGTCTCGGGACAGGCAGCACATACAGACTCAATTAGGAAGGGAAGAGCGAGCAACCATGGGCAGCTCTACATTTATTACAGTTTTCATCACACAATCATTATTCATCCTCATCTGACTCCTAACATTCTCCCGCTCTAGTTCTGCCCTTAATTAATTCCACCAGCTGAGGGGGTGTCAAACCCCTCTCTGTCCATCATGTCTGTCTGACAAGGCCTACCTGTAGTCCCTACTTGCTTGGTGTTTGCTACCATTATTTAAAGCCAAAGAGTTCACATTGCCTCTCTAAGCGAGGGGCCCATCCTTTTCCATCTCTCCTGCACGTCTAATGTTTGGCTTCTGAACTATTGGTGGTTTCTAGCGCATACAGAATAATAAAATATACATAGCCATAAGTCTTTTTAATCCTAACTCTTACATCTTAATACTTAGTAAAATATAGTACCATATATACTCACGTATAAGTCAGGTCTTGAAACCCAAAAAATGGATCATAAAATCAGACCCCGACTTATGCGGCCATTCAAAAATGCGACGCTTAATTTTTTCCTTTTTTATATCTTCTTGCCTCCTCCAATGTCGCACCAGTTTCTTTTTTTTTTTTTTACAACCCCCTGGCAGGGTGCCCACCCACCACAAGGCACACACACACACAAACACACACTAGAGACAATTTAGAATCACCAATGCACCTAACCTGCATGTCTTTGGACTGTGGGAGAAAACCAGAGTACCCGGATGAAACCCACGCAGATTACATGCAAACTCCACGCTGGGAGGACCCGGGAAGCGAACCCAGGTCTCCTCACTGCAAGGCCTGTAGAAGGAAAATTTTTTATTAGCATAAGAGAATAGCAAATTAGCATATAAAGTCATAAAAAGTAATTAAAAGCTTCTAAAACATTAGATTAAGCATAAATTAGAATGTTAAGCAAATAGTTAACTAAAAATCAGTTATATTGCATTATTTTATAGGCTTACATTAAAAATTCCAAAGTAAAGAAAAGAACAGCTGATTGATACAGCGAGACCAGTTTTGGACAGGATAAGAGTTTGAGAACACCTGTGATTCAAGGCTAGGAAGAGATAACATAGACAAGAGGCCTCTAAGAGCAGCTGGACTGATGAATCAGCAGAAAAGCTTTTACTATAGGCAGGGTCACGCTGACCTAATGCATGAAGAGAAAATCTTAGTAAATGCAGGCATTAGCAAAAATATTATAAGAATATATTAGCAATTAACTTTAGTGTAGAAATTAAGACAAATCAAGCATGCCATGCTTCTTTTTAAAGCTTAAGCTTTAGGTCACTATTGTAAAAAGTTTGGAAGGCTTAAGAGAGGAAAACCCATATATGGAATTGGAGCCTTGGCCAGTTAGAGAAAATGGAACAGCATAGAAAGATTACAAATTCCATAAGGGGGCCAGTAGTAGGAAAGTAAGGAGATAATAAGGGTTCCCATTTGAAACTCAAGGCCTAGTCAGACAGGAGTGAAAAAGGGAGTCAAGAGAGGTTGGGAGGAAACCATCCACCCAGTCTTAGACCAATCAGAATAAGCCGAGCTGACACCAAGAGGAGTGATGGATGGTGAAGCCAGGTGCAGAATGAGCTAATCAAACGCGGCCAAAATGATAAGAAATTGTTATAAAAACTTCAATTGTTGTAATGATCAGGGCTCAATCTCATTCGGCCGAATTGGGTTGAGTCCGTGTGGTTGATTTATTGCAATAAAGCCTTAAAACTCTGTCTGTCTATCTCGAGTCCTAATAGCCTTTATTTTTAGGTAAAAAGCCTTCTGATGATGAATTTTTCGCCACGACAGGCCACAGCGCTACCACTGCGCCTCCGTGCCGCCCTCGTAACTGGTTTCTCAGGCACTTCTAACTTTGTTGCAGTAGCGCAGTTACCAATTTCTTTTGCTACTTCAACAACGTTTAATTTACAACCAGCTTCATATTTATTCTTCTGATCAAACGCTCCATCATAGATAAGGGATGCACTTACAATAAAGGTGTATGAGGGCGTGAGAAAAGAAAAACACAAAACAGTGCAAACGTCGCTTTGGAATAGTTCGAGTATTACCGTGTAGTCATGTAGGCATAATAGAGAGAGAGAGAGAGGTTAGGAGCACACGCTGATACAGCGCATTGCCGCACCCACATAGAAAAAATAGGTAGTGTGCTCTTTGGTTACTCTCTCAGGTGGATGTTAGCTTATCATAATCTCTTGGACCAATAGCGTGAGCTAATGACCGACATTATAAAATACCAGAAATTATATGTTAAAATCAACTCCTCATTGGGCCACATCCGCAGGATAAATTATCCACTAGTACGTATATACGGTATTTACTTTTCTCATGTGTTTATAATACTTTTCTAATGCGTAGAGGTTACCAATTTCAAAAATTTATTTTTCTGTAGAACATGAACTGTTAGATACGGGAGAGGATCTTTTATATTGTGGGGTTGTGTGGCAGTGGCACTGGAAACACAATGCGAGTACAGAGAGGAACGGATTCCACTTAGAATAACAAGTCACTGAGGAGAATGTCAGGCGGCATGTCAGGAAACTGAAGCTTGAAAAACAATGGCTTCTACTGTTAGGAAAGCACACTAGCAAGAAGGATTTTAATGAGGAAACCGGGAGAGAAGGCAAATTCAAAGACAGCTAAAAAGGTAAAAAAATGCAAGATTTATGTCTCAAAGTCAAAAAAGTCAGGTGCAAGTCAAAAAACAGAAAAGAAAGGTTTTTAAAAAGCAGAAGGGTTTTTAATTTGTCAATTTCTGATTGTGAAGTGACTTCAACGATGACCTTTTCACCCATCGTCTTGTAAACCAAATGCCACCATCTCTAAGGACCAGGGAGATGGCTGCACTAATGACGGTTAAACAAAATGGTGATGAAAAGAATACAAAATATCTAACCCCAATAAAAGTAAGTTTCAGATTGGAAAACTGATGTTAAATTTGAATTCTTGAGGTAAGAAAAAATTGAGTGTTGGAGCTTAGAAAAATACAAGAAAAAATTAAATTATGGATAACAAGCTAATTAAAAGGCCAGTCTCAGTTATGGAACTCACTCCTAATGTTCTCTTACTGTTGCTTAAGTTTAGAACACTCCAGACGAGAACAGGCCATTCAACCCGACAAAGCTCGCCAGTCCTATCCACTTATTTATTCCAAGAAAACATCAAGTCGAGTTTTGAAAGTCCCTAAAGTCTTACTGTCTACCACACTACTTGGTCGCTTATTCCAAGTGTCTGTCGTTCTTTGTGTAAAGAAAAACTTCCTAATGTTTGTGCAAAATTTACCCTTTCCAACTGTGTCCCCGTGTTCTTGATGAACTCATTTTAAAATAACAGTCTCGATCCACACGACTAATTCCCTTCATAGCAGCACTATGTATTTGTAACCATGTTAAACCATTTTTCTGCTTTATGGTTTGTCACAGATGGCTGGGGTTCTTACCCAGCCGGGACGACTAGAAGGACCGGAAGGTGACCTTTATGTCTTCCGGGTCAAGAGGGGGCAACCGCCCTGGATCAAGAGAGGACCATGGGAGAGGAGTAAAGAGATTTTAACCCATTGGGTCCCGTGGCCACCGTCTGGGGGGGCGCCTTAAGCCTCAGGGGACTCGGAAAGAGTTGCTTCCGCCACACTTGGCAAGATGGCGGAAGAGCCTGCCAGGGACGCCCTGAAGTGCTTCTGGGGCAAAGGGCAGTACTTCCGCCACACCAGGAAGTGCTGCCGGAAGGGCGTCATCAGCCACCTGGAGCACATCCGGGCGGGAATAAAAGGGGCCGCCTTCCTACAGTCGGGGAGCTAGAGTTGGGAGTGGGAGCAGGACGAAGCTCCCATAAGGAGAGGAAAAGCGGCCATGGACATTGAAGAAGCCTGAATTAGAGGTGATTAGTGCTTGGGCACTGTGTACTGTGTGGAACTGTGTTTATTTGGTGAATAATAAATGTGTGAATTTTATAAGGATGTGGTTTCCGACTGGTGGTGTCCGGGCTAGTCTCACAGGTTGTTATTATTTTTATTTAGCTTTTTACAAAACCTGATTGAATAAATAAAAACATAAATAGGTAGATAGATAAAAAATGAATAAATATACACACTCTTTGGTCTAAACACACTAGAATGACTAGAAAAACAAGAAAAATAAAAAAGAAAGAAAATCTCTGACTTGGCAGTCTCAGTCCCAGTGTGGCGCTATACAGGTGTATTGTTGTTGGCATCTTGTTCCTTGGCCCACTTCTGCCGAATAATTCATTGGCTTTCTGCAAGTCCTCAGTGTTTGTGTGTCAGAGAGAGGATGTGCAGCATTGTTGATAATGGCACTCAGTTGTTCTGCCTCCATGGGGTTAAGAGTGCATCCCATAACTAGGCCTGTCTTTTTAAATAGTTTGTTGATTCGGTGGGCCTCTCTTGAAGTGGTGTTACCAGCCCAGCACACCACAGTGTAGATCATCACACTGCCCATCACAGAGTTGTAGAAGATGTAAAGGATGTCACTATGCACATTAAAGGAGCACAGTCTCCTAAGAAAAAGGTCCTGCTATTCCCTCTCTTTTCTAGATCATTTGTATTCCAAGAACAGTCTAAGCTGTCAATAATGTGGACCCCCAACCACTTGTATGAGTGCATCACGTCTACATGCAATCATTAAATAGTGACTGGACACAGAGGCTCTTTGGTGCAGCAAAAATCAAAAACTAGTCCCTTGTTTTTGCTGATGATATTATGAAGACAATTCTCTTCTCTCTTCACCAAGAAAAAGAGTTCTCCCCCTGACTCATCCCTTTACCAATACCCTCCATAATTACAGAATCATGTGTAGATTTCTGCAAGTGACATGACTTGCTGTTTAAATTCTAGTCTGAGTTGTACAGAGTGAAGCAGACAGGCCTGTTCCTTGGGGGGCTCCAGTGTTACTCACACAGTCCAAGCGTCTTACAAACTGCAGTCTGCCTGACAGACCCTCCATTATCCAGAACACCACAGGCTCATCCACCTGCATATCTACCACAATAGGACTCATATAGTACAAGACCAGCCTCTCCAAAGTTTTTCATGATGTGAGATGTAACTGCCACTGGTCTGTAGTCATGAGGTGAATAGACGCCTGCCTTCTTTGGAACAGGATTGATGCAGAATGTTTTCCACAGCAGTGTCATTTTCTGAAGCCTTAGGGTCAACCTGAACAGGTCACTGAGGACACCTCAAAGTTGGTCAAAGTCCTTAAGAACTTAAGGACTGAGTCCATCTGGTCCTGCAGGGTTTCCAGTGTGTAGCTTCCTCAGTTTTCTCCATACTTGGTCTTCAGTTATGGAGAGTCCACATTGACAGTTGGAGCTGGACTCATCCCTGGCCATTCCAACTGATGTGGTAGGAGATGTTGATCTAATAGTGATGGTGGGGGTAAGCTGGTCATTGGAAGAAGGTAGCAATAGGAGGGAAAATCTATTAAAAAATTGGTACAGTGGAAAAAGGATCTCTCACTCAACACTCAGAAACAAAGTGCAAGGTAGCAATGCACAGAATTCAATCGAGTTCCATATGTGCAAAGCAAACAATTATTCAACATAAAATCATCAATCGAGGACATCTGTCTTGTTTAAAATGGCACGTAGACTTATCTTGCTCAACTGGAAGAATCCTAACTCTCCTGTTTTACATCAGTGGGTAACTGATGTTATATACGATTTGAAATTGGAAAAAATCTATTTCGCGCTTAGAGGATCTGTACAAAACTTTTTTAAAGCCTGGCAGGATCTAATCAATAACATTTTAGAATAAGCATTTTAGAATGAGCCTTATTCTGGATCCAACCTGCGATCATTGCAATGAAGTTCCCACCTCATTGGACTACATGTTTTTGGACCAAAATCTTTAAATGCCTTTCAGACATCCTGAGTGTCACAATCCCTCCTGACCCACTAACAGCTGTGTCTGATGAGCTCACAGAGGGGCTTAAAGTGAAGAAGGATAAACAAACTATAATTGCCTTTACTTCACTAATGGCACGTAGACTTATCTTGCTCAACTGGAAGAATCCTAACTCTCCTCTTTTACATCAGTGCGTAACTGATGTTATATACAATTTGAAATTGGAAAAATCGAATTCGCGCTTAGAGGATCTGTACAAAACTTTTTTAAAGCCTGGCAGGATCTACAGTAATCAATAACATTTTAGAATAAGCATTTAAATCGAGGAAGCAGATTCTCTTCCCTTTTTCTATTCTATTCTGTTCTATTCTATTTATTTATTTATTTATCCTGTTATTGAAGTTTTACTCTGTTGGCCTAGCTCTCTTTCTCATGGGCTGATTCAAACCTAGCTTTGTAAAATTTGACTTGCTTAATAAATTCAATAAAATGTTAAAAAAAACCAATTGTTTCAGGGTGTTAGTTTTGTCCATGTTCCCTTCTAGCACCTGAGCCATGCATTGCATGAGTTGAGAAACGATGCCCAGTCCACTCCTGACATCCTTCATGTTATTCAGAGTGAGTTTGTTTTCTATTTTAATAATAATAATAATAATAATAATAATAATAATAATAATACATTTTATTTATTCCTAGGCACCTTTCTCAACACTCAAGGATACTGAACAATAGATAAAACACACATTATAAACAAAACTAAAATACAAAAATTTAAATCAGACAGAGCAACTGTAATCAAAGAGAAAAAGCAATCTTAAACAAATGAGTTTTAAGTTTAGATTTGAAAAGTGAGAATGAATCAATGTTTCTAAGCTCAGATGGTAGTGAGTTCCAGAGCTGGGGAGCAGAGCAACTGAATGCCATGGTGGTAAGACGGACGAAGGGGACAGTCAAGTGGATGGAGGAAGAGGATGTAAGAGTGCGGGAGGGAATGGCAGCATGGACGAGGTCAGACAGATATGGAGGGGCGAGGTTGTGGAGAGCCTTAAAAGTTAACAGAAGAATTTTGAATTGAATGAGGAACTTAACTGGAAGGCAATGAAGTTGCTACAAGACGGAAGTGATATGGTGAGTAGAGGGGGTTCTAATAATGATGAGCGCGGGCAGCTGAATTCTGGACCAGTTGAAGCTTATAAAGAGATTTGCGAGAAAGACCAAAGAAAAGGGAATTACAATAATCCAGACGAGAAGTGACCAGGCTATGAATAATATATAATAATATATGCAGACCAGGAGATGTTATTGATGTGAGACTAAAAAGATAAAGTTCTGTCAAGGATGACACCCAGACTCTTAACCTGTGGGGAAGGGAAGACAGAGGAATTATCAATAACAAATGAAAAATGATCAGCTTTGGATAATGTTGATTTTGTACAAATAAGGAGAACCTCAGTTTTGCCACTATTTAATTTAAGAACATTTGAAGAAAACCAGGATTTGATTTCTGCTATGCAATCAATAAGCGAGGAAGGTGGAAAGGAAGCAGTAGGTTTGCTAGTGAGATAGAGCTGGGTGTCATCAGCATAACAGTGGAAGCTTATGTTATATTTATGAAAGATATTACCAAGGGGAAGGAGGTAAATAAGGAAGAAGAGGGGCCCCAGTACAGAGCCCACCTGAAGTAACAGCGGTGGGTTGGGATGTGAAAGTTTTAAGCTGAACAAACCGAGTGCGGCCTGGGAGGTAGGATCTGAACCAATCTAGTGGAGTGTGGGTAATGCCAATCAAAGATTATCTATTGAGAAGAGTAGTGTGGCAAATAGTGCCAAAGGCTGCACTCAGAGCAAGGAGGACAAGAATAGTGATTAAACTAGAATCAGCTGACATAAGGAGGTCATTAGTGATTTTGATAAGTGCCATTTCTGTGCTGTGGAGGAGGCAAAAACCAGACTGGAACTGTTCATACAGATTATTTTGAGATAAATGAGAATGAAGTTGAATGCCTATTATTTTTTCAAGAATTTTGGAAATGAAGGGTAGATTAGAAATAGGATGAAAATTACTGAAATTAGTCGGACCAGCACCGGGGTTTTTCAGTATTGGGTTATTAAAGCAGTTTTAAAAGATGAAGGAACAGTACCAGTAGTGAGAGAAAAGTGGATTATAGCAGAAATAAGGGGGACCAGAGAGGGGAGGCAGGCTTTGACCAGAACCGTAGGGAGGGGGTCCAGTTGACAGATGGATGGCTTAGACTTAGACAAGATCTGAGATTTCTGAGAAAGCAGAGAGCTGAAAAGAGGAGAATGAGTGAGTTGATGGGTGAAATGAAGTACTGGAGGAATCTGTACAGAGAGACTGGTGAATCTTCTGGATTTTTTCATTAAAAAAGGACATAAGGGAATTGCAAAAATCAGTTGAATAAAGGTGAAGGTAAAGAATCCGGGGGTTGTGTGATATTATTAAGCAGTGAAAACAATGACTTGGTATTGCCTTCATTGGAAGAAATAATGCGAGTATAACAGTTAGATTTAGTTTGGGCAATACAGTCCTTGTAATAAAGTATATGGTTTTTTTATATATCTTTGTGAACAAAGAGTCCAGTTTTTTTATACAATTGTTCAAGTTGCCGGCCTTTGGCTTTCAAAAGCTGAAGTTCAACCGTGAACCAGGGAGCAGAAAAGGAGAAAGAAACAGATCTAGTTTATAACACAGACAGAGAGTTAAGAATACCATTAAGTCCAGTGTTATAGTGTGAGACCAGTTCTTCAGGAGTGGATAAATTATGAATATCCATAAGGGAATCAATACTAGAGGAAAGAGAGTCCAAGTTAATATTCTTAATATTACGGAAAGACATGAGATGGGAAAGCTTAGTGTTGGAAAGTGCAAGTTTAAAATTGAATAAAATAAGAAAATGATCAGTTATGGGGAGTTCATCCGCATTACAATCAAGTGGGGTAACTCCAGAACAGCAAATCAAGTCCAAGATATGTCCTTTAGAATGAGTGGGAACATCAGTGTGCTGCTGGAATCCAAAACTCTCAAGGCAGGATGTAAAGTCTCTAATAATAGGGACATTGATATTATCAATATGTATAATGAAATCCCTCCGAAGTATTATGTTTGATGAAACAGTAGATAAATGTATAAAAATAAATAGCAAAGTCATTCAGAAAGTCATTATTTGATTTAGGGGGCCGGTAAACAGTTGCAATGATAGTAGGAACAGGTCCAGTTAATTGACAAACAAGAGATTTAAAAGAGCTGAAGGCAGGAACAGACAACGGCAGGACTTTCCACTGCTCATGATACATTATTGCGAGACCTCCTCCCTGGCCAGAGCCACGGGGTTGACAGATGTAAACATACCCCGGGAAAGTGGATTTGTTAAGTCGGGAAAAGTCATGAGGTTGTTGCCATAACTCGGTTAGACAGAAAAAGTCAAACTTACGATCAGTGAGGAGATTGTGGATGAGCTGCCTCTTGCTCATAGTTGGTGTTGACACCCAAACATTAAAACATGCCTCTGTTTTTTCTAGATCTGATTATTGCAATTTCCATTTTTTTCCGATCTTCCTCATTGTGCTATTAAGATTTTTCAGCTTGTTCAGAATGTTGCAGCTAGAATCCTGACAAAAACAAAAGAAAACGGTCATATCACACCCATTCTAGCTTCTCTTCAAAGGCCAAAAGAGCCACTTTTCATGTTCTTCTTTTAACTTATAAGGAATTGCATGGATTTGTATCATTTTACTTAGCTGAGCTAATTACACCATACATACCAGTATGTCATCTTCGCTGTCTTAATGGCGTTCCCTTGGTTATTCCCCCAGTTAAAAAAAATAGTTGGTCACAGAGCGTTTGCCTACCATACACTTTATCTTCCGGTTATGAGTTAAATAAGCACACTCAGTTGATACTTTTAAATCACGACTAAAAGCGTACCTTTGCTCCATTAATTTGAATTTAATCATTTGAATTAAATATTTCTCAAAGTCTGAAAATGGGGTGAAAACATAAGTTCTCTTATAGAAAAGCCCTCAATATTGTATGTTTAATTTTTTCTAGTTAGAACTGCTTGTTGTAATTCTGGCTGTATTGTTATGTGTTGTTCATTTGCTTTTTAATAAACTGCAGAAAAACCCATGATGGATTCAGAGCTGATTTCATGCCATCCAGCGTATGGCTCCATTGTCAGTATCCACTAACATCTTGTAGCTGCTGCCTGTGAGGTAATCGAATCCTCACAAACATCCATTACCTTTCTTGGACTGAATCCAGATGATCAAGCCTTGCCTAAGCAGCAGAATCCTTAGGGCATTGTTAAGCAATTTCTGGTGTAGTGCATGGTGCCCATATTTATTGAGTCAATAAAACTTTCTATTTATTTATTTATTTTTGCTGTTTTTTTTTTTCATTATTAAAATTGTGGCTTTGCAATGGTGCATTCAGGACTCAGTTTCAAAATTAGAGTTCAGCGAAAAATGGAGAATTGTTCTGTAGGATTCCCAGACTTGTTTTCTTAGTTGCCTGTGTGCGGTGGGCGCACCCTGTAGTTATTATATCTGAGTCAGGGGTGGGCTTCTAATTCATATTTCATGTCATCTTTGTTTCATATTTGATTCTTTTCTATTGTGCCTGGGTGCGGGAATGACAGGTTCTCCATACAGCAAAAGACAGTTTGGGGTGCCAACCAGGTTGTTCCTTTTATTGTCCACAGACAACAAAAATGCAAAAGGAAAGAAATAACACTCTTCGGCACGTGTCCGATATGTGGGAACTGAAAAAACAAAAGGTGTTGATTTCAATCACTTCTAGTGGAACTCCATCCAGTGAGTTGCTCTGGTCAGTAAATGACGCCTCCATCAGGGACACCCAGGGTTTTATGGCAGCTGGTCCAGAAGGGGCGGGGTCAAATGCCTTCACTGGGTTGGTGCCGTGGGGAAAGAAAAAGAAGACACAGTTAGTGGCAGTGCCCACTCTCATCTCGGCGGGCTACTGTATACCTCGACTGAGCCTGTGAGGAGGTCCTCTGACGCACATCTGTGACACTATGTAAAAATTTTATTTGTGTTTATGTTTCAAAACCTGGGTCATATTCCATCTATATTGTGGGTGGTCCAATTGCAAATCACCACCAAGAATTGCCCTCCAAATATAAATCCAGAGGGCCTCCCACAGTTCTTGACGGTTCATTTCAGATGTGGTTGAAAGTTTGGTGAGTGTTTCTTTGTATAGTTTTGTACTTTTCAGTTTTTTTTTTGATTTTTGAACCTATTTCATTTTTGACTATTCTTTGAGTGTCTGTATTAGAATGTGTTTGCTTTTGATTGCCTTTTGTGCAACTACAGGAGCTTCACTCTTGTGGAAGAGCATTTTTGTGAAGAATAATTCTTTTTATTTATAAAGATTCAGCTGGGGTTTGATGGTGATTTCCCCCTCCAGTGGACACTTCTTTTTTGAGACTTGTAGTTCATAACAGGAGTTCAATAGGCAGCATAAGAGGCAAAAGGAGTTGTCTGAAATAACAAAGACAATCCAAGGCAATTAATGTCCCAAAATACAAAATCCAAGAAAGATAAAAAAAATTTAGTATATCACAAAACCAATAATCTTTAGAAGAACTCACCGCCACCATGAGTGCATTCAGGATGAACCGCAAGGGACTGTTGGTTGTCCTGGCCTTTATAGGGCTGAGGCAGTCCTGTGACCAACACACAGTGCATTAAGGAAGAGACACAAATGCATACAAATCAAATTAATGTAAAAATAAAGGAATCAAAAAATGGACAAAACTAAAAATAAAGAAGGCATTTGAACCACAGCCAGAGAGGGAACCTTCGCTGAAATATATCAGGTTGTGTTGGAAGTTAAAAAAAAAATCTATGCTGTTCTAGTTACCATCATTTCTGACAAATTTTTTGCCGTGTTTCCATGTTTACTTTCATGTATACGAAGTATAGGGAAAGTATTGTAATCGTCCAAAAATTCGATGTTGAGATTTCGATGAATCGTGATGTTTTAGACCTCCCTGACTTTCTTGTATACGAAGTATAGGGAAAGTTTTGGAATCCTCAAATAATTCCATTTTGAGATGTTGATGAATCTCGATGTTTTAGACCTCCTTAAGTGTGAAAATACCATTGTTGGAATTATGTCTGCATGTCTGTGTGTGTGTATGTAAACACGATGACTTGAGTACGCTTTCACTTGGTTCAACCAAATTTTGCATACAAGTATTAGGTACAAAACGTAGATTTCTATCAACTTTTGGGCTATTTCTGCTAACCAGAAGTGGTACTTTACCTGAACACATATTCGATTTTTTTTTTATTACTCATGCAGCTGCAGAGTCCGATTTAATCAACTTTACTTTTATAATAACTGTTCAATATCTTATTTATTTGATTTGATTTGTTGTTGATGGTTCTTTAATGTACATAATATAAAAATGTAATCATTGTCTCGCGGTTTACTCCTCAAATATCCTTCCCTATATCTGAGTATACAAAAATAGTCGAGGGTAGACCACTGACAACTTTTTTTCTCTTTAGCTAGCATAGCCACTTAGCGTGCAATTAGCTAGTGAAAAAGAATGGTTAATGGTAGGCAACCAGCATTTGCGTAATTTAAAAACCTAACATTTTATTTTATTAAAAAAGCTGCTGATCATTGTTTTTGCTCAGTATGTTTAATAAAACTACAATAAACACTGGAGCACAAAAAATAAAGGCAACACACTTTCATTTTAATTTTATATTTGTTAGTTTTCAAGCATGCAGTTTTAATTTCAGTTTAGCTTTTGTTTTTCAATCAGCTTTTAGTTTTATTTTTATTTCAACTAATGGATTTTTTTAACTTGTTCTAGTTTTCATTAATGAGAATAACTTTGGTGGCAACTACTACACCACTGTAAATAGCAAAATTATCCATCCATCGATGCATCAATTTTCTGCTGCTTAACCTAACCATTCTATCCTACATTATCCATCCATTATCCAAACTGCTATACCCTAACTACAGGGTCACGGGGGTCTGCTGGAGTTAATCCCAGCTTCATTCAACTTCTTGATCTCACACTCGCTCACTTTTTCCTTCACTCATGTACAAGATTCCAAGAAACTTAAACTTCTCCACTTAGGACAGTTTTTATCCTCAATTGAAGTGAGCAATCCACTCTTTTCCGAGAGAGAACCATGACCTCAGACTTGGAAGTGCTGATCCTCATTCCAACTGTTTCACACTCAGTATTGAGTGGAGGCATTGAGGACAATAGCATCTGCATAGATGTGTACCACCACTTAGAGATCTAGAGAAATTTTCAAATGACTTGCCGGGGCTGCCCTTTCTCACCAATTCTTATCATAACTTTTATGGACAGAATTTCTAGGCACAGCCAGGGCGTTGAGGAGGTCCGGTTTAGTGGATTCAGGATTGAGTCATTGCTTTTTGCAAATGATGTTGTCCTGTTTGCTTCAGTAGGCCGTGATCTTCAGCTCTCACTGGATTAGTTTGCTGCCGAGTGTGAAGCAGCTGGGATGGAAATCAACACCTCCAAATCCAAGACCATGGTCCTCAGCCAGAAAAGGGTGCCCTGAGTGCCCTCTCAGGGTTGGAAGTGAGATCCTGCCCCAAGTGGAGGTGTTCAAGTATCTCGGGATCTTGTCCACAAGTGAGGGAAGAATGGAGTGGGAGATCAACAGGCAGATTGGTGCGGCATCGGCAGTGATGGGAGCTCTGCATCGGTCTGTCGTAGTGAAAAAGGAGCTGGCCTGAAAGGCAAAGCTCTCAATTTACCAGTCGATCTACGTTCCTACCATCATCTATGGTCATGAACTGTGGGTAGTGACCGAAAGAACGAGAATGTGAATACAAGCAGCTGAAATGAGTTTCCTCCGCAGGGTGTCTGGGCTTTCCCTTAAAGATAGGGTGAGAAGCTCGTTCATCTGGGAGGAACTCAGAGTAGAGCCGCTGCTCCTCCACATCAAGAGGAGTCAGATGAGGTGGCTCGGGCATCTGATCAGGATGCCTCCTGGACACCTCCCCGGTGAGGTGTTCCGGGCACATCTAACTGGGAGGAGGCACAGGGGAAGACCCAGGACATGCTAGAGGGACTATGTCTCTCGGCTGGCCTGGGAATGCCTCAAGATTCCACCGGAAGAGATAGAAGTGGCTGGGGAAAGGGAAGTCTGGGCATCTCTGCTGAAGCTGCTGCCCCTGTGACCCAATCTCGGATAAGCAGAAGAGGACAGATGGATGGATGGATCATCCATCATAGGCTGCATTAGTAATGGAGATGAGTCAGAGTGCAGTAAGGTTGTGGAGAGCTTTGTCTTGTGGTACAGGGACAACAACCTGCAACTCAGCAACAGCAAAACAAAAGAGCTGTTGGTGGACGTCCGACAGGCCAAGAAGCCTCTGAGACCAGTTATCATCCAAGGGGACAATAAACAGCAAACTGGACTGGCCTAACAACACAGTAGCTTTGTACAAGAAGGATGAGTGCAGACTGGACTTGCTAAGGAGACTCCAGTCTTTTAATGTGTGCAGCAAGCTGTTAGAAATGTTCTACCAGTCCATAGTTGCCAGTGTGGTGTCCTACACTGCAGTCTCCCGCGGATGCCTGAACAAACTTATCAGGAAAGCCTGCTTCATCACAGTGCAACTTCTGGACAAACTGGAAGTGGTTGTGGAAAAATGAATTGTGGTAAAATTGGATACCATCATGAAAAATCCCCTTCAGGAGGCGCTGTCTTGGAGCGATTTTAGCCACTGGGGTGAAACACCTCTGGGAGCCTTATCTGCTCACTGCCGTTAGGCAATTCAATGATTCCACCCAATTTACTTGTTAAGTTTATTTATTCACTATTTATTTATTGATCAATCGATTGATTAATTGACCATGTTAATTTTCCTGTGAGCCTGTTTTTTTTTATGTTTCTGCTGCTGTATGCATTGGAATTTTCCCCCTGGGATTAATAAAGTTTATTGAATCTAATCTAATCTAATCTAATCTAATAAAGCAGTGATACTACCATTAGCCTCCCCAGGTGGACAACCTCACACCCTCAGTTGCACCTCAAAATCCTATGCATGATTATATTCTATTACTTTATTCTATTTTATTATTCCATTTTAGTTAGACAGTTGAAGAATGGCATCAAAATGCAAAGCCAAATTGCTTGTCTCAGACCTTCACTCTGTCATAATTTTATAGCTTGGATTACTTTTGAGCAAATAGTAAAATCCGGGTGGAGGATATCAATAACAAATGCAATTGAGTCAACAAATGTTCTGTAACTGGAAACCATTCCTCTCTGATCAGATACCACACAGGCCTTTAAGTGGATGTGGCACTTACAGCTTAAAGTATTTCCTCACAGATGAAAAATGGGTGCATGATTAATGAACGCCAGGATGCGCCAGTGATTTAAACAAACACAGAGTAAATCTAAGCATGAATCAATTTGCATGCTGTGAAATAACAATCTGCTTTGAAGACCTGACTGCTTATTTCCTGTGAGTTATCGTCTATTTTTGCATTTCAGCTTAAAGGCTTTCAAGTCGTCTAGACCAGATATCTGTCTTGTTACTTCAGGAGGGGATAATAGTGACAGTCAGGGAAATTTTCTTTCTTCTAATTCTGCATTGATGCTGCATTAAAACACCCATAAAGCAGGTTTAACATTACTGAAGTGCTGCATTTCCTAATCGCTGTAGGTGTCATTCGAGGCACTCATAAAGAATGAAGTCAAGAGACAGATTCCTGCCGAAACCATTCCTGTATTCAAAAATCAACTGAATTTGACACATTTAATTAATATTATGTAAGACGTCTGGTGCAACTAGCGAGTGTAGCTTTTATTGTTTAATTCAATAATAATAGTTGTTATTTATTGTAGTGATAGTGTATTACTAGTCTTATTACGCAAAGTAATAATCAAAACAAACAAAAAACAGATTAAAGGTTGTTTCCACACTGGAAAGTAAAGAGGGTTTAAGAAACAATGCTTTGGCTGTGTAGCCTTCATCAGGTATGCAACCGAAAAGGAAAAAGCAGGTAACATATATAAGAGGAGAAGTCAGGGCAGACAAAAGGAGAAAAGGTGAGTGCGAAACAACAACAATGTATTACTTGTATATCCCAAAATCACACAAGGAATGACGCAATGGGCTTTGACAGGCCCCGAACCCTTGACTCTCTAGGAAATTAATAAAAACCTTGCAGGAAAAATTGGAAGAAATCTTGGGAAGAGCAAGTCAGGAGAGACCCCCTTCCAGGTTAGTTAGGAGTTCAATGGATGTTAAAACCTGGGGTAAATACAACACACAAAACAGAATACATGTAATTCTCTTCACAGAGCAAGATGGCCAATCTATCATCGCCACCTCAGGAATACAGTGCAATAATATAACATTGTAATGTGTACTCGAGATGGAAAGACCGAGACACACACCGAATAGGAGTTAAGCCAGATGACGGATGCATTAATTTAACAACAATTAGTACAGCAGTACTCCTAGCAGAATCACTGTTTGCTGTTAAAGCCATGAGAAAATCCCCCGGAACACCTGCAATTACCTAAATAGACAGACTATTCCACTCTCACAGTGTTCCTGATTGTCATCCAGCATTGTGTGTCCTGTTCCTTTCCATCCTCCCATTATCATATTATTTATAATGCCCTGGCAGCCTCCATCTGCATTCTCGAGCCTTCTTGAACTTGTAAGGTTTAATAAGAAAGCCCCAATGTTTTCTGAAATACAGAGTTCAGCATATCTGTGAATATCCTGCTGTCATTCACTTCTACAGGCCCATCTCTAGGGTGACAATGTTGGCTACTACAATGTAATTTGTACTTTTATAGTGTTCCTCACCAAGCGCAGGCACACAGTGCCATGTCAACTCCTAAGGCAAAATGCAATAGATTAGACCAGGGGTTCTCAAACTCGGTCCTGGGGGACACCTGTGGCTGCAGGTTTTTGTTCCAACCAGATTCCTAATCAGTGACAACACCTGACAGCACTGATCTCATCTCATTAGCTGGTATTATCTACCCTTTACTCTACATTCAGAAAAGCATAGCAGCATGATTTCTACATTTATAAGAAACTTAGAAATATTTGTTTTTGCTATGGATTTAAATGCTTAACTCTCTTTTTATTATATTTCATCCTTTCTCTGTGCAGTTTGCTCCCTTCATTGAATCTTAATAATGACAATTAAAAACAAGCAGAGCAGAAACCCAAGCAAACAACACTCAATCGTGAAAGGCTGCAACTACTTTAGCATCAGCCCCACAAAGTAGTAAATAACGGATTAATTAAACAATTAGAACACCTAGAAAAGCAGAATTACAATCAAGATGAAAATATTGTTAAAAAGAAAAAAAATACATATAACTGCTTAGTACATTTTAATACTTTTTTTTAACCAAACTTAGTTTTTTAATGTGTATATTGTTCCCAAAACAGGGAATCTGGGAAACAACAGTTCACTTTATTAGCCCAGGAGTCCAATTAAAAACAGAGGCTGGTTGGAACAAAAACCTGCAGCCACAGGGGTCCCCCAGGACCGAGTTTGAGAACCCCTGGATTAGACCAATCACTAAATACAGAACTAATACATATAGAGATACAGATTTGTTAAAATACACTGAAAACATAGTAGAAACTGATTATTGTAAATGGAAACCAACAACATCTGTCCATTAATTAATTGAAGAACTATAGCCAGCTGACAACAGAGGAGATGAAATTGTAAGAAACAGAGTCAAAGGCAAAGTCAGACATATTCAGAGTCTTGGAGTTTTTGGTTAACAAGTCGCTGACCCCCTCCTGGGCATTCTACAGCACAGTCAGTGCGGGGCCAGCCAATCTGATTAAAGGACCCTTCTATCTGCTGATTGAACTGCTCTTTTATCATAGATAACTTTTCCATACACAGAGGAACAACTTGGTTGTAGAGCAGTGGCAGCAAGTGCCACATCAAGATAACTGAAAAGAAAAACAGAATGGAGAAGAGTTAGTAATGGTTAATAAATATTGTATTACTTATATTTCTGAACAAATGACTAACAAACAGAGATGCAGTCTGCTCAGCTAATCAGCAGCTCTACTCGGGGTATACTAAATTTAAGTTGTGAGTCTTCAGCTCGATTTAAAAGCTGATACTGAAGGGGCACCTCTTAGAGCAAGCAGATCATTCCACAGCTTTCAGGCCCTGTAACTAAAAGCTTGACTTCCCGCTTTTATTTTATTAATCCTTGGAATTATAAAAAGGCTGGCATCTTAATGTGCGCTCTGGTGTGTAAGCAATGACAAGTTCGGATAAGTGAGCAGGGCCTGGGCCATTTATGGCTATACTGTATATGTTATGGGGGTGCACCAGCTCCCCAAACCTGACACAGACAGACACCAGGAACAAGTCCAGCAATGCACAAGCTGTTTTTTTTCACTGTGGGAAACTCTTTACTTTGTTCCCCAGCTGTACAGCACAGTACAAAGCACCAGTAATGACAATAAAGCAAGAAACCTTCTTTCATTTCTCTTTCTCCTTCCACTTCCAGTCTTCCTCTGGCAGGCTTCATCCCTCTTTCTCCTGACTCTGGTTTCTTTTAGGCTGCACCTGGGAATATTCCAGGTGGCTTGTTAGCAAGGTCTGGAGTCACAGCCAGGTGTGGTGGAATCCAACCAAGTAGGGCTCTGCAGCTCCGCCCGATGGCTCCCACAGAGCCCAACAGGGCTGTGTCTGTGCACATCTGTTCCCCCAGTCCTTTTTTTACAATGGTGTCCCAGCTGGGAAAGGGCCCTGGCTGTCCATCACAAAATCATAAAAGTAGAATTTTGGTATCTGCCCTAAACATAACCGGAAACCAGTGTAAGCATGTGAGAACTGGAGTTATGTATTTCTATATTTTGGTTCTTGTAGTGATTATTACAGCAGCATGTTAAATTAATGGAAAGTTGTATAAAGAATGATTTGAATAGCCAGAGAATACCACATTACTGTAGTCAATCCTACACAAAATAAATGCCTACATTAATTTTTCATTATTCTGCATATTTAGAAAAAATCTTGATTTTGCAGCATTTTTAAGATGGAGTTTGTTTTTTTTAATATGTAGTTTAAACAGCATGCTGTTGTCAAAGATAATACCTAGATTGTGCTTTGATTCAGTAATACTAATGGTAACTATAAGTTGAATAATGGCAGAATGTTATTGTGGTTAGTGTCATTCCCTTCAATTACTAACATTTCTGTTTTTTACTTATTCGGAGATATTCATACACTCATTTAATACACCAACACAACTAATTAAGGACAGCATTGGGGAAATGTCATTTGGTCTAAAAGAAAAGTATAACTGGGCTTCACCTGCATACAAGTGAAAATGAGTGTAGTAATAATGAAAACAGTAAAGGTTCCTATACGGAACTTTGCAGGACACCATATTTAACTTCTGAGTATAATGATGGAGTCCTGTTAGCACATTTCTGTGCATACTGAAATAGATTTGATAAATATGAACTATGCCACATGCTGCACTTAAATCTAACAGTATAATTACAGTGGAATTTCCTTCATCAGATGATATCAGAATGTCATTTACAACACATATTAGTGCTGTTTCTGGACTATGACTGGTGCAGAAACCAGACTGGAATTTCTCAAATAAATTGTGATGTGTGAGAGGTGAGAATGAAGCTGTGTGGCGACTACTTTTTCAAATATTTCAGAGAGAAAGGGTACATTTGAAATAGGTCTATAATAATTAAGTATATTTGAATCTAACTCTGACTTTTTATGTAACAATATGATAACTAAAAGGAAGCGAGAAAAAGCTGCCATTAGATAAGATGAAGGGAGAGATTAAAAAGTTTGTCAGCCATTAAGTTAGTCTTGGTTATAGGGAGTCATTTAAGTGGGTTAAGCCTCCCCAAATAAAATGTCTTCTTTTTTTTAACATTATCAAATAATAAAACCAAAAAGTTAAGTCTGAACCTAAAGAATTACATAAATATCCAGTGCTTTATTTATATACTAACTTTAAAAATTGTAAAAAATGTTTTCTCTTCAGTTTTAATTTCAGCGCTCCGACCCATCATTGGCTGCCAACCAGAACAGGTTTTTGTTGAACACGCCAGATCCTGCCCATGAATTACTGCCTCACAACTCCCGATCCTAAACTGTGAAAGGCTCCTCCACCTGAAACTGTGTGGAAGACCCCGGCAGTGACAAACAGCAGACAAAAAACAGACAAGATACCATACAACACACACAAGTAAAATATTATTGCAATATACTCCTTATCTGGCGGAGCTACAAGGTCTTTTGGCCTTGGAACCCCTGCAGATTTTGTTTTTTTCTACAGCCAAAATGGAGTTTTTTTTCCTTGTTTGTTTATGTTTTATATTAACTTCCTTTTATTTCTTCCTCTAAAGCACTTTGAGCTACATTGTATCAGAAGAAATGTTGTTGTTATTGTTGTAAAAACACTGTTTTCTCTTGTAAATAGTTTTGTGGATCATATCATTGGAACGATTGTATTTTTTGTGTAGTATCTTCCTGATTGTATTTTTAAAATTACCAATTTTTTGTGTATATACAATTATTATTTTTGTTTCTTTTTCATTTGGGGACTTTCAGTAGTCACTGTAAATATTGTACAGTTTCACTATTTTTTTCTGCCATTGCTTTTGAGCTTTGTGTGTCAGTTACGGTGTGGATTGTGCAAAATGCCTGCCTGATATAATTTTTTTTTTTTTTTTGTGCACCTGTTGTGACCGCTGCCGCAGGTGGATGTGGCTGCCCTTTAGAAGCCTCCTCTTAAACAGTTTTTCAATGGGAAACAAACACACTCTTACACCTCCTCTTTGCGAGATCAGCTGCAGGTGTGCTCCTTGTGTGGGTCTTTGAACATCACTGCTTCCAAGCCACTGTATCTCCTTGAAGAAGAAGACTTTGTATTGTTTTGACCAGGAGTCGGGGCCGAGGCATCAAGTTTGTTAGCTGTTCCTTGGGTGACTGGATCACTTCTGAAAGAAACTTGTATTTATATCTGCCTGGACCGCCATAAATTTTCTACTCCTTGGAACCTGTGGTTCTCTCCTGTGCAACTTTGTGATTCAAGCTTGACTCTGTAAATAAAAATCCACTTTTGTTTTGCATCTTTTTGTGTCTGTGCCTCCCTGTCTAATATCTCTCAATTCTAATCCCAGTTGGTCCCAAACGACAAGATGTCCAGTGTGTAGTTGGGCCCCATCCTTCTCCTACATGGGGTATACAACCCCACACAGCAGCTAGCTTGCATATGAGATTAGAGACTCATCTTTTGAACAACCACAGTCTCCGTACTTTTAGTATTTTATGACTCAATGCATTCCACTTCTATCTCAATCAAACATCTCTAGAAAGATCTGAAAATAGCCGTTCACCAACAGTTTCCATTCAAGCTGACAGAGCCTGCGAAAGGTATAAAATTCCCAAATCCAGGTGTGTGAAGCTTGTTGCATCACACCCAAGAAGACACCAGACTGTAATCGATGCCAAATGTGAGTCAACCAAGTAGTGAGCAACACTGAGTAATATTCTGAATACTTGTGGCAGGGAGATGTTCCAGTTTTTTTTTTTTTTTTTTAAATATTTTTGCAAAGTTTTGTAAAATCCTGTTTTCATTTTTTCATTCTGGGGTATTGAGTGTTGCCTGATCTGGTAATGAAATGCATTGAAATGATTTCAGCACAAGGCAGCAAAATAGCAGAATGTGAAAAAAGTGAATACTTTCTATATGTATCATGTCTGACCCCCAAAAGTAATGACCCTTATGCTACTCAAAATGTGGAAGGAAGCACAAACAAAGGCTCAGAATTTAGGGGAACCAACACAATAATCTCCATTTAAGTAACAAAAATAAAGATACTGTGGTGTACAGCCAGGGTCCATGACCAGCCAGGACACCCCTTCGTTATATGATCAGGGGGAACAGCCATGGACAGTGCAATACCTGCCCCTAGGCTCTAGATGGGAACCCCCCTGGGTTGGAGCGGTGCCTCGGTTTCTCACAGGGCTCCATGGGAATTGGAGATGGGGGCAGCCCTGTTGGGTCCCACAGGCGCTGCGAGGGGGAACTGCAGCTGGAACTCCTGAGCCCTTGTGTGCAGTGTTTTCACCACACCCGGAAGTGCGGCCGGAACTCAACAATCAAGCATCTGGAGCACTTCCGGGTGAACTATAAAAGGGGCCAGTAAGCACCACTCCGGGAACTAGAATCAAAAAGGAGGAAGAAGAGGTTGCCTGGGATTAGTGGAGGAAGATAAAGAGTGCTTTGCTTGGTATTTACTTGGTATTTGTGCTTGGGACTATGATGTGCCTGTAGGGGAATACGGGGAAGACATGCCCCACAGATGAAGAAAAATAAATACAGTAGTTTATTTACGTTACATGTGCCTCTGTGTCCAGTCTGTGTCGGGTCGGGCGCCTATATAGCGCCTTTTCACAATACAAAATTAAATGCTCAATCACGGCTGTTAATAATGGAACTCTTTAACACAGAGAAAAGTAAAGATTAATAAAAGTTGCAGATTCACTGAAGATTATAACATCCATCCATCCATTATCCAACTCACTATATCCTAACCACAGGGTCACGGGGGTCTGCTGGAGCCAATCTCAGCCAACACAGGGCACAAACCCCAGGCAGGGCGCCTTCCCACCACAGAGCACGCCCATACGCCAAGCACACACCCGGGACAATTTAGGATCGCCAATGCACCTAACCTGCATGTCTTTGGACTGTGGGAGGAAACCGGAGTACCTGGAGGAAACCTACGCAGACACGGGGAGAACATGCAAACTCCACACAGGGAGGACCCACCCGGCAAGCGAACCCAGGCCTCCTTACTGCGAGGCAGCAGTGCTACCCACTGCGCCACTGCCATTAGTATCATTTTAAAGTCAATTCTAAAGGACATGGGTAACCAATGTAATGATGCTAAGACTGGTGTAGTGTGCTTTGATTTTCTTTTTCTGGTTAAGATTCTTGCTGCTGCATTCTGCACTTAAAGTAACCGCTTGATGTCTTTCTTAGTTAGACCAGTTTGAAGTGTATTAAGGTAATGTAGCAGAGTAAAAACAAAAGTGTAAATTAATTTCTTAGTGTCTTGCAGTGTTTTAAGAGGTCTAAATGTTGTAATGTTCCTTAAATGGAAAAATGCAGTCCTTGTAATCTGGTTAATGTGTAACTTAAAGTTTAAGTTGGAGTCCATGATTATACCTAAACTAACTGTGTAAGCCCATGCTGTAAAAAACCCGGGCTCCTAGAAACTATTGGAATCATCAGAAAAAACTGAAATGCAGAGTCGGCAGTTCTGTTTTGTGGATGTGCTCGCCTCCATTGTCTATCAGCGGCTAAGTGAGTTTCTCTCTAGTTTGTCTTTCCTCGGCGGTTTCACTTTGGTGACGGAGTCGCTTTCTTTCACCTTCATGCTGTAGCCTCGTACTTCTTTCTTCTTCTGACTCGTTAACTTGGGGCCGAATTGTCGGCTCTATGAGCTTCAAGCTGTAGCATCACAATTCCGGGCCAGACAGACAGACACACACACTTCCACGCGTAGATGTTTATATATAAGATTCCTTAATTCCACCTTGACTTTTAACGTTAAGGGGTCAAGTTTATTACTAATACCCTTATATTTCCATTTTTTTAACTAAGATTTCTGTTATTTTTTTTCTTTATTTAGTTTGAGGAAATTACTATTCATCCATTCCAAAGGGAGAGGGGTGTGTGGTGCTCTCCCAATATCTTTGCAAAAGGATGAAGGTCCGAGTCCTGGTGCTTCCTGATTGCCAAACATACAGTAGATGCTATCCAGTGACATGAGATGAAGACTGGACTCCTTTGGTACTGTGTCTCTTCAGTGAATCCTAGGGTACCGCTGGTTTGACTTGGTATCCTCACAGGTGGCGCAGTGGTAGTGCTGCTGCTTTGCAGTAAGGAGACTGTGGAAGATTGTGGGTTTGCTTCCCAGTTCCTCCCTGTGTGGATAGTGCTTTGAGTACTGAGAAAAGCGCTATATAAATGTAATGAATTATTATTGGTGTTGAATGAGTGGTTGCTCACGGAGTCCCGAATGAAGCACATTACCTGCGTTGTGAGAGAGCATCAATTATGGCACTACAGCCATGTGGCACAATTCCCCGAGGGTGATCCGGCTCACAGGATACTGAATGTTAAGGACTTGAGCGGCTGGACCAGGCCAAAGGGAATCTCATGTAACATACTTGTTGCAATTGATAGATGGTAAGTTTTTTGGGGACTGGACCGCGTGTCAACCAGGATACTGAACGCTTTCTTTGTGTGGTGGGTGCAGCAACGTGCTGTTCCAGTGCATGCTCCCCACCCATTCCAAAATACAACACAGACTGGATCAGAAAGCCTGGAACATCAGGTGTTTGTTCATCTGCAGTTTGTACTTTTTTGTTTAATTTGACAAAAAGGACAGTGTACAGTTAATGATATAACCTTATTTTTTTTATTTAGTGAAATGCCTTTAATCTCAAATTTTTCCTAATGCCACCAGATGGAATTGTTACTGCAGTGCACTTGTGCGGGAATCGGCCCGAGCAAGATGGAGATGAAGTGACCATAAACCGTGCCGCAGTCTCAGTTTGAAAGTCACCTTTCTCAAGTTTCGCTTCTAAATGGATGCCGTCTTCATTTTCATTTTTCTTTCACAAGTCTATTGCACATCTTTACAGGATAATGCTTTTAAAGGAAATTGCCAAATGTGGTCTTTCAGTAACAGTTACATTTTTATAACTACATTTTTCTTTTATTTATTTTAACTTATTTTTTTTCTCCTAGGCGTCATCCTTTGATGACAATTAAGTGAGTTCTCCATTAAGACTACGGGTAATACCTAATACCGGGAATGCAATACTTGCAGGATTCCATCCATCACTCACTGACTCTCAATGCATCAAAATTTAATCTCATTCTGATTCACACTTGTAGTGCGGCCGCCGTCGAGAGCTCTTTATCCTGTGCAGACAGACTCATTTAGATAACCAGAGGTGGAAGTTCAGCTACGCTACTGTAGATGATATATGGTACTCCCGTCAAGAGTGTGGACTTGAAGTAGGCAGGTAGCAAATAAAGCACATATTTTATAACATTAATAGTCAGTCCCTTGAGGAAACAAGCTATTAAATGTTCCTTTATTATCTACAATGCAAAGAAATTATCTCATTGTTGCTTTCCTCACTTGTATGGAGATTGCGGGCAGAGGTATGATTGACCTCTTGTAGATTTGTTCTTTGTAAGTCCTTGGATATGAAACATCAAGGGAAGAGATACCCACGTAGTGCAGGAAAATGGGAAATTTTCAATTGACGTTCAATGCACAAATAAACACATTACAAAATACAATTAATAATGAAATTTATTGTACAGGATATGCAATTAATGATGGTATTTAATATTCATTTTATGGTGTTGTCCATTTCTCTGTATACATTCTGACAGCCTGTTATGGAAATTCTGCATTGCTCGATGTCACATGTCAAGAGGAATGCCAGCGATTTCCTCTTCAATCGTCCTTTTAGTTTAGCAATGGTTGCAGGACGTGTGTGGTACACTTGACTTTTAAGATGTCCTCACAGAAAAAAATCACCAACAGTGAGATCTGGGGATCATGGAAGCCATGGAATGTCACTGTTGCGTGAAATGACACGCCTTCCAAACAATCGTTGAATAGCTGCCATCAATTGTCGGGCAGAATGTGAAGGGGGACTTCTTTTTTAAGGCTGAACCCATTTCTTCAAAATTACACACCCATGTTGTAACCTCATCAGCAGACTGAACACGATCATGACATCCTAACTGGTAATGACACCGAAATTCCCTTTATGCAGTAGTCACACTATCACCATTCTTATAAAAGGCTTTCACAGCAAATGTTCATTGTGCAACACTCCTGCTCCATTATAACTAATGGCAAGGGGTTCTAAAAGAGGTTGCATTGGTCTCAAATAACTGCTGATGCCACAGGGTCACCAACACCAAGTTCCAGACTTTCTCGTTTCCCTGCACCACCCTGTATATTTACATAAGTATACATGGATAGTATAGACGATAGGGACACTCCTAGGTCATCTTTGAAGCCAGAGAAATGCCAAGGACAGATGACCAAATTAAGAGGTGTATTAGAATAAATGTCAGAAAGAAGGGATACAAAATTGTTGACATGGTGAACCAACCAAAAAAATGACACAGTAATCCTACCCTGAAATTTTCTAATACAAGTTAAATGCCTGACTAATAAAGAGGTCTGATTTGCCCTCTAACCCAGTGTTTCTCAACTCGTAAGTCGTGACCCAAATGTCGGTTGCTGGACACCCTAGATGGCTCATCAGTTTATATCCTCTTTAATAAAACCCCTGTGTGTGTCCAGGTGTCCGTGTATGTGTGTCTTCTGGTGAAGTGCACACATACACCCACAGGTGCGCGAGAAAGACACAGGCGCCCGACAGACACACACATACACACAGGCGCACGAGACACACACACACGCACGAGAGACACACACACACAGAGGCACGCACGTCAATTGTTGAAATGTTACTTTTATTGGTTGTTTATTAAATTACGGATTTTTCAAATGTTTATATTTTTCCCTGTGCTTAAAACTCATTAAAAAAGTGTTTTTAGCAAGCGGTTCTTAGCGCTATAGCACGAACTCTTGCAGTGTTATGGCGCTTTTCCATTGCATAGTACGGCACAGCACGGTTCAGTACAGCTCACCTTGGTTCGGCTCAGTTCGGCTCAGTTTGCGTTTCGACTGCAATTTAGTACCGCTTTAGAGTGGGCGGGATTATTCACGTGTCGTTATAGTTGCGCCGCCTCTACTGCCGTGACATCATCGTAAACGCGCCACAAACAAACACACAACAATGGAGCATATCGACGGAATGGTGTTCTTCATTCTCGGCATTTGGATGTTTTTAACAGCAAGACGCTCCTCGGCTACCAACGAGAGGAACGTCTGTACTTCCTCAGTAGACCACGAAACAGCCATTTTTGGTTAACACAAAATGGTGCGTCCGAACCTTCGCTGGCTGTGCTAAAAATCTAGCGGGTCTGACGTGTCTCGTGTCGCAAGTTCAGTGACGCAGTAATGACGATTTTCTCCGGCCAATCAGTGACCAGCAGAGTTTACACATCACGTTTTGGTAACGGTTCGGCGCGCTTGGAACCTCGGCTGAGGTGGTACTAAAAAAAGGACCAGGTACCAGGTACTGTTCCCAGTGGAAAACCCCCCAAAAGTGAGCTGAACTGAACTGTGTCGTGCCGTACTATGCAGTGGAAAAGTGCCATTAGTTTTCTCTGTTGTTCAAGGTTTTCTTAGTGTTATTTAATGTTTTTACATTTAGTTTACTATTACGCTGTGCATTCTATGGTATAATTAACTATATTTGTGCTTAAAAACTTAAAAAAATATATACTTACAGTTCGTATGGTCTGGAACAGATTAATTGTATTTACTGTACATACAATCCTGTGGGGGAAATTACTTCGGTTCACAACCAAATTGGGTTTCGACCAGAGTTTTGGAACAAATTATGGTCGTGAACCGAGGTTCCACTCTATTACTGTCAGAGAAAAGTACAGGCATTTTACGGAAATACAAACCAGTATTACTGCGAGAGAAAATTAAAGGCACACAATACAGTGACGCATATTACAGCCACATATAAGGTCCCTTGCCATTTAATATAGACTGTTCCTACTAATGTTTATGCACTACTGTTCTAGTGCCTGTTATTTTAACGGGCTTAATGTCTAATTTCAAATAAAAATATAAATCAGCCATTTCTTTAATGTTTTTGGTGGCTGCTTATTGCAGAGTTTACTTAACCCAGTCAAAGGAACACTTTTCTCCTGCATACTGTCACACATGTATGAGGAAGTCGGGAGTGGCAGAGAAGTATGTAAAAGTTGTACAGGGTATGTACGAGGGAAGTATGACAGTGGTGAGGTCTGCGGTAGGAGTGATGGATGCATTCAACGCAGAGGTGAGATTACATCAGGGATCTGCTCTGAGTCCTTTCTTATTTGCAATGGTGATGAACAGGTTGACAGATGAGATTAGACAGGAGTCCCCATAGACTATGATGTTTGCTGATGACATTTTAAACTGTAGCGAGAGTAGGGAGCAGGTTGAGGTGACCCTGGGGAGGTGGACATATGCTCTGGAGAGGAGAAGAATGAAGGTCCACGAAGACAGAATACACGTGTGTAAATGAGAGGGAGGTCAGTGGAATGGTGAGTATGCAGGGAGTAGAGTTGAAAGAGAGGAGGATGAGTTTAAATACTTGGGATCAACAGTACTGAGTAATGGGGAGTGTAGAAGGGAGGTGAAAAAAACAACAACAACAACATTTATTTATATAGCACATTTTCATACAAACAGTAGCTCAAAGTGCTTTACATAATAAAGAATAGAAAAATAAAAAAACACAATAAGAAAACAAAATAAATCAACATTAATTAACATCGAATAAGAGTAAAGTCCAATGGCCAGGGGGGACAGAAAAAACAAAAAAAAAACTCCAGACGGCTGGAGAAAAAAAAATCTGTAGGGATTCCAGACCATTAGACTGCCCAGTCCCCTCTGGGCATTCTACCTAACATAAATGAAACAGTCCTCTTTGGATTTAGGATTCTCACGGAAGGGCTTGATGATGATGGTCACGTAGAATTCTGCCTTTTAATCCATCCATCATTGTTGGAGCATCATGAAGCTTTGAGTAGGTGGAGGTGGCGCAGGCCACCACCACAAAGAAACCGGAAAAAGAAACAGAAAAGAGAGTAGGGGTCAGTACGGATTTTAGAGCTACCCTGAATAGTTATTATGAGGAAATTGAACATACAGAGTATCAGGATTAAGTTAAATTAAGTTAAATTGAAGTTATAGAAAGGCCATGTTAAAGTAATGTGTTTTCAGCAGTGTTTTAAAGTGCTCTACTGTATTAGCCTGGTGAATTCCTATTGGCAGGCTATTCCAGATTTTAGGTGCATAGCAGCAGAAGGCCGCCTCACCACTTCTTTTAAGTTTTATTCTTGGAATTCTAAGGAGACACTCATTTGAGCATCTGAGGTTACGATTTGGAATATATGAAAGAGATATAAAAGAGAGTGCAGGCAGGGTGGAGTGGGTGGAGAAGAGTGTCAGGAGTGATTTGTGATAGACGGGTATCAGCAAGAGTGAAAGGGAAGGTCTACAGTATGGTAGTGAGACCAGCTATGTTATATGGGCTGGAGACGGTGGCACTGACCAGGAAGCAGGAGACAGAGCTGGAGGTGGATGAGTTAAAAGATGCCAAGATTTGCATTGGGTGTGACGAGGATGGATAGGATTAGAAATTAGGACATTAGAGGGTCAACTCAGGTTGGACGGTTGGGAGACAAAGTCTTAGAGGTAAGATTGCATTGGTTTGGACCTGTGCAGAGGAGAGATGCTGAGTATATTGGGAGATAGATGTTAAGGATAGAGCTGCCAGGGAAGAGGAAAAGAGGAAGACCTAAGAGAAGGTTTATGGATATGCTGAGAGAGGACATGCAGGTGGTGGATGTAACTTTGACAAGATGTAGAGGACAGGACGATGTGGAAGAAGATGATCCACTGTGGCAATCCCCTGTTAGAGCAGCCGAAAGAAGTAGAAAGAAGATATTTTCACACATGTGTGCATGGGAGGAAGTCAAGGGGCTTAACTGAGGGTAAGATGTCAGCTTGAGGCTTGATAAAGTGCACTAACCTCTCTTCTTCCTCTTCTACAGATCTGCAGAAGGGAAACCATTTAAACCAGTGCCAACTTCCACCCTCCTGTCCAGACCATGCCCTCCCACATGGACCCACCTCTTCCTCTACAACAACTATAAACGCCCACAGTCTCCTTTCTCAGTTAGTCTTTTTGGGACTCAGTCTTTGCTGATTACTAATTGCATTTAATTTTAGATTTACATTAAATTATTTATTTATAAAAGCACATTTAAAACAACAGAGGTTGTGCCAAAGTGCTGTACAAAGAAGCATTAAAATAAACACAATGCAACCATTCATGCAGAATCAGATCAATAAAATAACCAATTATAACATCCACTACAATAAAAAAAAAGAAAACAAGGAGGTCTTAAGCCAAATTTTAAAAACATTGATAAAGGATGAAGACCTGATGTGGAAAGACAAGTCATTTCAAAGCCTTGGAGCAACTACTGAGAAAGCTCTGTCTCCCCTCAACTTCAGCCAAGATCTTGGAACTATGAGGAGTCGTTGCCCAGATGACCTCAGTGCTCTCGGTGTCACATAATGGTAGTGGAGGTCACAGATGTATTTTGGAGTGAGACCAGGCAAGGCTTTAAAAACAAACAAGATTTTATAATCAATGCGACACCTTGCTGGTAGCCAATGGAGAGAGACTAAAATGGAGGAGATGTGATCGTTTTTTCTAGACCCAGCGTTTTGGACCAGCTGAAGGTGCGACAGAGCAGATTTTCGGCAGTCCCACATATAAGGAATTACAATAATTTAACCGAGGTGTAATAAATATATGTATGACTGTTTCCAAGTCCTTCTGTGAAAGAAAGGATTTTAGTTTAGAAATTTCCCTCAGTTGGACCTTTCTACCTTGGAGATTTGTTTTTCAAAACTTGAAGATAATACATCATTAGGACATCATTATGAATCATTGCTGCCCAGGAGCCTAACTGAGGGCTGATGTCACCTGCAGATGTGCTAGGACCAAAAATAATGACCTCTATTTTATTTTCATTTAATTGTAAGAACTTTTGTGCCAGCTAATATTTAATATCTTCAAAGCATTTCAACAGCTTTTTTACAGATGAAGTTGTTGCCTGTCATTATATGGGGTGGATTCCCCAAACATTTGACAATACTAAAGAATTGAAAAGACAAAATAACAGCAACAACAATTTACTTCTTGTAGAGCCCAAAAGAAAAGCCTTAAAGGGATTTAAATGGCCCTGTTTTTGACAGCTCTCTCCTTCTCTAAGAAGACAAGAGAAAGAACTTCAGAGAGAGACCCTGTTTCAGGTAGGTTGGGCATGCAAAGGGTAACAAAAATCGGGTAAATTATATTATCTTCTTCACAGAGTTAGATGGACAATCTATCACGGTCACCTCAGAAATACAATACAGCAGTACAAACGACTTTGTTCTTGCACAACACTCCTCACCTAGTGTAGGCACAGATGCCTGCAGGGTTATTTGCTCCTTGGGATTGTGTTCTTTATAGAAATGCATGACGTACTTGAAGCTGTATATATAACCCTTCAGTAAATGTATGTGTTTATTGTATAATATCAACAATAAGAGCAGCGCACTACTGAAAACAGTAAATATAGGAGGCAGTCGGCATCGAACCGAGGGCTCTTGAGTACAAGTCAGCAAATCTTACCACTACACCACGGAAGCTGTTGTATCATCCTTGAACCTTTTGTGAAAGTGTTTATTTGATCTTTGGACTTAAGGCTTCATACATTATATAGTTTAGGCCTACATTTTGTCATTTATTACTGAAATATGACAAAGTTTCTGTTTTAACAACGTGTTTACATAGATTATTATAGAAACAGAACACACATGAAATGCATGTGTCCCAAATAACGATCTATTATTTCCACTCTAAAACTCCAGCACTTCACTCCCAGATAATCCATCAAGGCATGAGCGGTGAGAACTTTCTGAATGTTCTGCGGTGGTGGGGGGGATGGAATAGCAGGCTGCTTGCCTTTATCGGAACATTTACAGGACAAAAGACGCTGACGGAGAGGTGCAAACGGATTTAAGTTGGGCCGGATCTACGAGTTTTTCGTAGGCTCTGGTAATTCTAGTGTTAATAAAAGGGACCACACTGCCTTACCCAGGTAAGTCAGAGCTAGGAGGAAGAAAGGAAACACTCAACTGGAGGAGGGCAGTGTGATGGAAGGAGAGAGATTTTTGTGTATTGGGGAGAGAAACCTGTGCTTTTGTGCTACTTTTTGGTATTGTGGAAGGAATACGGTTGAATAAACCATCACTTATTTGCACCTGGGACTCTTTGTGTGATCATCTTGGGTGTTTGGGCCATTGACGTTCTATCTATCTATCTATCTATCTATCTATCTATCTATCTATCTATCTATCTA
>JANRMT010062796.1:106270567-106309496 GCA_026402145.1 Polypterus bichir lapradei | reverse complement strand
ATCTATCTATCTATCTATCTATCTATCTATCTATCTATCTATCTATCGTAAATGCCACATAGGATGGACAGGTATCCCATGGGAAAGAGAAGGGGATCAGCCCCGGAAGAGAGGGACAGAAAGGATGGATGGACAGCCCACCGGAAAGAAAAGATGTCACTGGGGTTTTTTTATTCCCCCAACAAACTAGATGGCACTGGTCCTGGATAACGGTGCCCAGTGAGCAGCCAGCAGGGCTGCTCTGCTGGACTACACTGGTCACTGGGTCCCGCAAGAGGGCGCTGCAGGGAGACAAGTTCCCTACTGTGATGAACTTTCATATGACCCGGAAGTGCTTCTATTGGGCAGTGGCCCTGGCATGGGAATTACTCCCAGGTCCTTAATTAAGGGACTGTACTCCCTAATCCAGGTGAATTGGAGCTGGGAGTAAGAAAGGCAACACTTAACTGGAGAAGGGCAGTGCGATGGTAAGAGTTATATAGTGCCTTTCAGATCTATCTATCTATCTATCGATTATATAGTGCCTTTCATCTATCTATCTATCTGTCTTTTGGTACCAATGTGCAGAAACAAAACCTGGTGATGGACACGCACGCACGCGCACACACACACACACGAGTGCGCATTCATGCACACACACACACACGCCCACACACGCCCACACACGCATGCACACAAACACCAGGTTAATTTAGAGCCCACAACCACCAAATCCTTCATGTCTGTCAGAGGCAGAAGAGCCCACGCAGACCTAGGAAACTTCATACAGACTGAGTTTTAAACCCAGTCTCCTGGACATAATCACTTTGCCATCACAGCATCCCCACCTTTCTATTCAACTTCTGTTGTAAAACTCAAAAACATTAAAACAAATTCTGTTTTTTCCTTGTTTATTATGAATTTCATTGTTGGAAATTGGAAATGCAGGAACCTTTCAATTGAACTCGACAAGAACAGCTTGTTTTTTGTCTATTAAATATGCAAGCACCTGGTGAGGATTATCATGTAATTCTTCATATGAAGTAAACCAATTTTTATTACTTTTGAACAGAGTCACTGATGTTGCACAGTATCATAATGCATGCGGTTTGATTTCCAGTCCTGTGTCTTTGAGCAGACTGCTATTTCCATGTCTTTTGTTTTGATTCTCCTTGTCCTCTTGAAATGCAATTATCACTAATTGGAATTCTTTGTTTTGTAGCTATATTCTGATTTATGATCAGCAGTAATTTTAGTTGGGCTTCTAAAGTGCTTTTCTTACGCCAGCCCTGACTTTCCTTTGCTTCACAAATTAAATTTATATGCAAAATAGTAAACAAGTGGCATATTTTGTGAGATATATTCAAAAACATATTAGTGTTTAATTTGACACTTGAAATACTGTCACTTAAGTTTAAGATAAAGCGTTGTCCTTACTGTAAATCTCTTCATGAATCTTGTGTCTTTGAATTAAATATTGAGTTTCAAGCTGTAAGTCCCCCTCTGGTGTTGCACTTTTAATGGCTCATGGCTAATGGGTGGCACAATGGTTAGCACTGCTGTCTCACAGCTTGTCAATCTTTGGTTTTTGTCTTTGGGCCATCTCTGTAGAGTTTTTAAGTCCTTCCTGTGTCCTCCCTCATAAAACAGCTAGTGTGGTGTAGTAGTTAAGGCTTTGGACTTCAAACCCTAAGGCCGCTACTGACACAGTGTGACCATGAGCAAGTCACTTCATTTTATTACTTTCTTGTATACATAGTATAGAGAAAGTATTGGAATCGTGAAAAAAAACAGACTTCAAGATTTTGATGAATCTTGTCATTTTAGACTGAATATACATTTTTTGAAATTACATCCGTCTGTGTGTAAAAACGATGAAACTTGAAAATGCTTTGAACTCAGTCAATGAGATTTTGTACACCTGCTTTATATCAGAAATAAGAAATCCTATCAACTTTTGGGCCACTTCACGTGACCAGAAGCGGTACTTTACCTGAACACATTTCAGATTTTTACTTTCTCGTATACACAGTATACACCACCTATTAATCAGATTGCTAATCAGATTGCAATTCAGACTTAAAAAACAATGTAATCCACCAATCCTCACCCTGCCAAAATAAGCGACCCAGCCATCGCAGCTCAGCATCAAAAGTATCACCTCGGGCATTGATGTTCAAGGTTTAAACCCCGTGAGAGGATGCAAAAGTTCGTACACCTGGCGAGCCCCAGTAAGGGTGAAACACGTGTTGTGTTTTGTTTGTATTGTTTGGCAGATACTGTATCACATGTCTATGAGCTGTTTCTTGCAACTGAGAGGACATGGCGGATTTTTGGCAACAGGCTGACCAACCACAAGTATTACTTGGTAGGCAACCACCTAATAATCAGATTGCGATTCAGCAGGAATATTTTATATATCTACTATATATATAAAATCTTAAGCCTAAAAGTTCAACAATTTTGTGCAACGATTTTATTGACTTTTTATGTCATGTTTTTTGTCATGCTTTAAATCGGGCTTATTTTAAAACCTACACGTATATTTTTGGTATCATTCTTTTCTGAATTTATCAAACTTTAATGTAATGTTGTTAGATTTTCAGATTCTTATTCCATTTTTAAATTAAAAACTAAAGTATCAAGAACTCACATCCTGCGAGACGAGACTTTGTGCCAACAGATTTAACCAAGCCTGGGGCCGGAAATAAAAGACAAAGAGTAGGACAGCTGCTGTACAGACTTTTAAATTTCTAAGTGCCGGCATGAGCAGCAGCAAGCCACCAGCTGATCGAGCAAAGAGGAGGTTAAAAAAAATTGCATTTGTTTCCCATTGTATCACCGTTTAAGAGGGGACTTAGGAGGAGCAACCGCGTCTCTTTGGGATGCATTCAGCCCCCCTCTTCACAACACGAGCGGCAGAGACACGAAGTGGATGGCACATAGCGCAGGCAAGGGGGGGTTGGCAAGTGAAGCAGCATGAATATTTACAATACAAAGTGTAATATGAACAGGTTAACAGAACATATTGGATAAGAAGGGAAATGCAGGGCACATACAAGTCAGTATGTGTGAAGTGTGGCCGTCAGGTAATGTAGAATACGAACGTCTATAATAAATGTTGGAAAACGCAATTTGTTGCATCAACGCTATTGTCAGCAAAAATATTCCCCTGTGTGTAACCCATACGTACCTGTACATTTAATCCGGTTTTCGATGTAACTCTGGAAAATGTCGTGTACACCTGGCTATGGGTAAAAACAGGGCCTGGCAAATAAACTGACGTTATTATATGTTTGTCATTGTTAATTGGTGATAGTCATACAATATGCTAAAAGAACGGGGATTTGCCCATGCCGTAATATAAAGGGAATATCTTGTTTGAGTTGTCAGTGTTATGGAATCCCTGTAGTTTTTCCATCTTAATGTTTCTTGTTGTCTGTGTTGTTGTTTGCCGCTGCTCTTCAGAAAGGTTGTGTAATTTGTTTTTCGGTCAATGTCTAGGTGCAGGACTTGCTGTCGCTGATCTGTGGATAATGTCACTCTGTGGTTTGTAATAAGTTGTCTTTGTTTTTCTAAGGCAATTTGCCTGTGCTGGTTGGTCGGGCATGATGTAGATGTTTCTGCTTCTGTGTGTTGGTCTGTTGGTCGCAGCTCGGCTGTATGTGCCTTTTCATTTTATCGGGAGGCTTACGTTGAAGTGACGGAAAAATGAGGTGTGAAATGGTAGTGTCATAATGCAGTTTTGGTCAGTAACAAAGTATGCACTGAATAAACAATCAAATATCACAGTTGGTTTCTGGGCCTGCACCAAATTAACATTATTCTGGACCAAAATTTTTATTACCTCTCAGACAGCCTTGGTCTCACAATCCCTCCTAACCCATTAAGTTTGGGGTTCTTCCAGATGGGTTTAAAGTGGGGAAAGACAAACAAATTGTGATTGCATTCACTACACTTTTGGCACGCAGACTTATTCTGCTGAACTGGAAGAACCCAAACTCTCCTCTTTTAAGTCAGTGGGAAAGCGATGTGTTATACTATTTGAAATTGGAAAAAATCAAATACTCAGTAAGAGGATCCATACAGACTTTTTTCAAAACATGGCAGGATCTAATCAGTAATATTTTAAAATAAGCTCTTAAAGCACAGAGGAAGCAGTTATTTCTGTATTTGTCTTCTGCATTCATCTCTATTAGCTTATCAAATTTATTAATTTAGGTATGTTTACAAGCCTTAAATTTCACACTGTTTGCCTTGCTCTCTCTTTCAGGGGTGGAGAACGATTTGTCCTTAACTCAATTTTTCTTTTTGTAAAAAATTGATTGATTTGTATGGATTGCAATAAAATTAATAAAACTTAAAAAAAAAAAAAAAAATGTCACAGTTGGTCACATTGAATAATTAAAGACTTGAAGATAAGCCTAAGAGCAAAACTCTACCAGGAACACGGATTCCTCGCTGTTGTTGTGGAGGGATATAGTAGTTGTGGCAACTGTTGTTTATATATAGAGCACGGAGAGACTTATTTAAGAAAGGAATTATTTAAGAAAAAAATTATTATACAGCTTACAACTTATCATTTAACTTTTCTCTGGGTTTTCACTTCCTGCCTGTCTAAGAATTTGTTACTATACAGTTCCATCTCCCTCATAACTAGTCTTTTTGTGAAACTCTTTATTAACAAGTCCATCAATATTGAAAAATCCTGATGATTGTTGTCTTTGTTTTTCATGCAACCTGACTTGCTTTTTCGGTTTGTAAAACAAAAATTGGCAAAGTCCAGTACACGGTGGTGTAGGACAAATGTCAGAAACATACATCTCGATTCACTCAGTACAATCAATACCGCATAACAAACTGATTAACAAGACTGTAGACATACGATAGGTCATGGGATAGTCGATAACTTCATCCTACTCCCATGCTATTGAATGATTCCAGAAATTTTTCCAAACCCCCCCCCCCCCCCCTAAAGGGAAGATGTGATTCAGAATGCATGCCAAGGCATTTCTAGTGTGTCGCCATTTTTATAACTTTAATCTATTGCACTTTTGAGTTTGTCATTAATAAACTGTCAATTATTGTAAGATTCCACTGACCTCTTATTGTTGTAATTAAAACTTTGCTGTGGACTCACACTGCACCTGGATTAAGTAGGTTAGAAAATGACTGACTGTTAAGAGACATGTACTGC
The DNA here is from genome assembly GCA_026402145.1 of Polypterus bichir lapradei. Lineage (NCBI taxonomy): Eukaryota > Metazoa > Chordata > Cladistia > Polypteriformes > Polypteridae > Polypterus > Polypterus bichir. Next base: position 106,304,320 of record JANRMT010062796.1, on the reverse strand, counting down.
GTCTAAAAATCATTTTGAGAATCACATGCCTTGGAGATGCTTCTTTAGACAAAGACATAGAATGGAATAGAAAAAGGTAAAAAGATAGATCAAAAATAAACAGGCAAACAATAATTCAAAGAGTAAGTCAGGAGACAAATTCAAAAGAAATCAGAAATCAGTAAACAACCCTAGTGGTGGGGCCTACTTTAATAGTAAACTACAACTCTCCAAAATCAAAACGTAGAGAATCCACCGAAACCTACGAAAAAACTTGTAATGTCAGGTCATCTTAAATTCCCTCACACCTCATCATCAGAGTCTTTTGTTTTGCAAATGTGTCAATCAGCACAAGCAACAGGCAGCCTGCTATCCCATCTACCCCCACTGACCCAGCTTTAGTTGTACACCAAGTTCTCCCAGCTCAAGTGTGTTTATCTGCGTGTGAATTTAATAGAGTGAATAAGATATTGTTATTTGGAACACATACATTTCATGTGTGTTTTGTGTCTACAACAATCTGGGTAAATGTAAGATGACAGGAAAGGCGAGGCAAGAAATGTTGAACTCGTAACTAGAAAAGAACATTTTCTCATGTTCTACTAATAATGCTGATTTCACTGGCAGGATGGTGCAGCTCTGTTGTTCTTATATATGAGTGGACATTTCTTGTGAGGAGGGCTTCTGTTCTCTTTGTCCGATGTAGAGCCCTCATCTTCATCCGAGTTCACCTCTGTTATAGCTCGGTTTTATTTAAAAACTAACAGTATCAGATCGGGGGAGTGTGAATGTGACTGAGAGAATAAAAGTGAATAATAAAACAAAATGCCTTAACAAGTACCATAAATTTACACCGACCGTTACAGACTCAAATAAATCAAATCTATGTTTTTATTTTATAATAAAAATAATAAGAGCCACTTACTACTCAAAACAGTTAATGCATGATGGACCCAGGATCGAACCCGCAACCTCTCAACTTGGAGACTCTACACCAGCCAAGCAGACATATTTGTGGGTGTGTGTGTCGTACCCTATCCCAAGTTCTTTAACTTTGGTTAAATTCTAGAATAAAAAAGTACTTATTTTGCTATATCTGTGTTTTTTGTGAAAGTGTTTATTTGATATTTGGACTTCAGTCTTCACACATTATACACTTCATGTCAACATTTTGAAAATTATTAGTAGAACTTGAAAAAAGTTTCTGTTTTAGGTATGTGTTCAACATTTCTTGCCTCGCATTTCCTGTCATCCTACATTTAAACAGATCGTTGAAGACACAAAACACACATGGAATATATGTGTTCCAAGTAATGATATATTATTTACACTATACAACTACAGGCACCTCACACCCAGATAAATACACTGGAGCACTGAGAGTTTTGTGACTAACTTTAGCTCCGTCAGTGAAGATTGGATAGCAAGCTGCTTGCTCCTTATGCTGATCGACACATTTACAAAACAAAAGACGAGAGGTGCCAAGGAATTTAAGGTGCCCCGGAATTACGCGTTTTTTCATAGGCTTTAGGGATTCTAGTGTTAAAGGGTGTTACATCTTTATAGAGTAATGTCGGTAATGTGTGATGCAAACAAAACGGTCACCAAAATAAACTTAAATAAGCCACAAAAATGTAGTCTCTGAGTTAAAAAAACTAGAGAAGAGACAAAAGGGTTCCAAGGTTGATCTTTAAAGGCTCATCAGACTTGAAACAGATTCTAGTTTATGTGTCTTTTAAGAATCCACTTTGTTTTTAAAGATGTTCATCTAAAATTCCTTAGGGGAAATCACTTTAGACAAACAGGAGACATGAGATACACAAGAGGTAAAGGAGTCAAAATTAAGAATTTGGTTTGAGAAGCATATCATAGTTTGTGAGATCTCTTTCTAGCCTTGTTTAGATCTTTTTGAAGGCTTCATACTTATTGGTGGACTGATGCCTTTATCTAAGGTGACTTACAACATTTCAACTCCATTTCTTTTGTTTTTCACTGGCTAGTGAATTGCCTTGCTCAGCTTCACATGGTGTCAGAAGCAGGATTTGAATCCACAACCTCAGGGTCTGAAGTTCAGTCTTAACCACTATGCTGCATCTTCTAGAATGAGTGTGATCTATTTGGAGCACAGCAATATAAATTAGAACAACTAATTGTGTTATTTAGAAGCAAAGGCTAGAGTTTTGTAATTGTAGTAAAGTGTTTTACTACCACAAACAACTGCCTATACATTTCAACATATATTACGCACAATGCAAATACTTTGAAACTGCAAGAAAATGAAAAAATGTCAAGACACTATATGAAAAATCTGAGGCGATTCTGCAACACTGCTGAAATCTCTGCTGACACTCAAGAGGAAACACTTGTGAGACTATCGGGGTATTTTTTATTTTATTTTTTTTTCATTCCTCAGGAGAAACATCTGAGAAGCATGAAACAAAAGAAAATCTCTCCATTTATTTATTTCTGACCTCATTGTTGTCTGGGAGAAATCAAGAAGACATTAAGGAGATCTCGGTTTTGATTTTTCATTCCTACGAGGGGTGAGACGAGAGCGTGAGAGAAGCATGGGGGACAAGATGAAAGAATAGCGATTCTGGCTGTGATCTTATTCCTGTTTTATTTACTTATTTGATTTACCTATTGTATATACTTGTATACGTGTATACAAATCGGGTCTTGAAACCCGAAAAATCGATCATAAAATCAGACCCCGACTTATATGCTCGTTCAAAAATGCGACACTTAATTTTTTTTTTTTTTACATCTTCTTGCCTCCTCCAATCTCACACCAGTTTCTCAGACACATCGAATTTTGTTGCAGCAGCGCAGTTACCAATTTCTTTCGCCACTTCAATGACTTTTAATTTAAAACCAGCTTCATATTTTCTTCTGATCGAACACTCCATCATAGATAAGGGATGCTCTTAGGATAAAGGTGTATGAGGGTGTGAGATACACAAAACACAAAACAGTGTAAATATCACTTCGGAATAGTTCGGGTATTACCGTGTGGTCACATAGGCACAATGCATTGTGCTCCGTGGTTACTCTCTTAGGTGGGCATTAGCATATCAGTCTCTTGGACCAATAGCATGAGTTTTCTGCATTCGACTTATACAACCAACATTGTAAAATACCCGAAATTATATGGTAAAATCAAGCCCTGGCTTATCTGTGGGAGAACTTAAATGCGAGTATATATGGTAAGTATTGGTTTGTTTAACTTCCTCACCATTGCACTATTTTTGTGGATTATGTATTGAGACATTTTTGTACTGCAGTTGCTTTAGAACACTGCCTTTGTTTTAATAACACTTTTTGGACCTTCAACTGTTGTGACATTTTTATTTGTCCCACTCTATCCTTGATTATGACTATTGATGTTCCACAAAAAGGAAGCCGCTCATGGATGTGGGCAGCTACTTATTTAGACTTAATAGATCCTCCCATGCTACATACACTATATGGACAAAAGTATTGGGATGCCTGGCCAGTACACCAACAAGGACTTTAATGACGTTGAATTCAAATACATAGACTTTAATATGGAGTTGGTTCCCCAACATCCACTCTTCTTGGAGGGCTTTCCACAAGATCTTGGAATGTTTCTGTGGAAATGTGTGCCCATTCATTCTGTCGAGCATTTATGAGGTCAGGCACTGATATTAGAAGAGAAGGACTGGCTCACAATCTCTGTTCCAATTCATCCAGTTGAGGTCAGTGCTCTGTGAGGGCCAATCAAGTTCTTCCATACCAATCTCATCCCACCATGTCTTTATGGACCTTACTTGGTGTACTGGGGTACAGTCATGCTGGAATATAAAAGGGCCTTCCCCAAACTGTTCCCACAAAGTTGGAAGCATAGCACTGTCCAAAATGTCTTGGTAAGATTGCCCTTCACTCAAAGTATGGGGCCAAACCCAAACCTTGAAAAACAGCCCCACAATATTATCCCTCCTCCACCAAACGTCACAGTTGGCACAATGCAGACAGGTAGGTAACATTCTCCTGGCATCCGCCAAAACCAGACACGGCCATCTGAGTGGCAAACAAAGAAGCATGATTCGTCACTCCATAGAACATTTACGCTGCGCGACAGTCCAGTGTCCGTGTGCTTTACACCACTCCATCTGACATTTGGCATGCATGCAGCTGCTCATTCCATGAAGCTCTCGCTACACAGTTGTCGTGCTTTCATTAATGCCAGTGGAAGTTTGGGACTGTTCAGCTATGGAATCAGCAGAGCATTGGCAACTTGTACACATCACACACTTTTGCAGTTGTTCACCCCTCTCTGTGACTTTACGTGGTCTTCCACATAGTTCCAGAGTTGCTGTTGATCCTAAACGCTTCCATTTCTTAATAATACCTCTTAGAGTTGACCGTGGAATATCTAGTGGGGATGAAATTTCACAAACCATCTTGCAAAGGTGGCATCCTATCACAGTACCACCCTTGAAGTCACTGAGCTCTTCAGAACAAGCCATTTGTAAATGTAGACTGCATGGCTAGGTGTTTGATTTTATACACCTGTGGCAAAGGGTCTGATTGAAACACATGAATTCAATAATTGAGAGGTATGCTCCAATACTTTTATCCATATAGTGTAACATATCGGGCAACATGTGTTCTCCAACATTTTTGGTCTTTGGTAAAGGTCTTGGCCTCATCCCAACTGAGGTTTAGCACCTTCAGGTCTTGTACCATCGTTCTTCTCCAAGAGTTCTGTGGGCGTCCTCTTGGTCATTTGGAGTTTTGAAGTACCCATGTCATTGCCATCTTTGGGATCTGATGGTTCTCCATTTAAAGGCCGTGGCCAGCCAATCAGAATCTTCTGAGGATGACGGTGATGTGTAGTGTGCGCAACCCACTTCTTCATAGAACCTCTTCGTTGTGATTATAGCATCAGATCTTGGGAATTCGGCGTAGGAACCTCGGCTAGAAGACATCAGGCTTCTTGTTGATTCTTGCTGATGCCTTGCAGGTTTCACTGGCATAAATGGCTACAGGAATCACAATAGACATAAACAGGTGAAACGTGATATTCAGGGAGATGGATGGCGAGATTCAGATCTTGTTCTTCATCCGGAAGACTGCTGTTGCCTTCTTGATGCAGTGCACCTAGGGCATCCCATAATTATAACAAATATGAATCTAAACCATAACAAAATAATGAAGAAAATACTCAGAAAAAAAGAAGAAGAGGAGAAAAATGCTAAACAAAACAAGAAATCCCCAAAATGAATGGAGCTTTAGATGGTGGCTGTTACAAAAATACAAATGTTTGAGCCAAGCCACCATCTGAGAACTCCCCTGTTACTATCCCCCCTGCCCCGCCATCTTGTGACTGTCACATAATTAGAAGTTGCTGAACAACAGACACTGATGGGACGGGCCTGGGATACAGGCTGTGAGAGCTGAATTTGAACCCTGGTCCAAAGTGCACCTAGCATGTGTCTGAGTCTCATATCCTAATGAGCTTAGGCTTAAAAGCTGATGCTGTTATTTTATTATTCACTATGATAAATGTATTTCTTGTTATTTTATATAACCCCTTATGAGAAAATGTTATATTTATGGCATAACCATTCTTCTATAGCACTAAGTTTCCTGTGTTTTTTACCCAGCTGGATCATACAAAATTAGGCCATTGTTCTTTTACTTTTTGGAAAACAGGATGTACGTGGAGAAACTCACTCATCTCCTGAAATAAGTATAAAAATAATACATTTGAAATGTAATGTACATCCTAAAAAAACAGGACTATCAATCAAGTTGTGGTCATTTAAGGTATCAACATCTGCCATGTCCCATTAGCAGCTAGGTGTAACCAATCATGTTAAAGGTTTTCTGATTGCGTAATGAATTCCTTTTTTAGTAGTGACTTAATCAATTAATTGTATAAATATAGCACAAATGACACATTTTTCTTTGTAACATGTTGCTAATAAGATGTCTTGTCTCTTTTGAGATTTAGGTAAAGAATAATGATGTGACGCTTTCTCCTGTCTGTATTTTATTTATCTTAAATCGGGGCGTTCCAGTGGGGGGGGGGTGTCTGTATTCATAATTTTCTTCCACAAGGCAGACAGGGGGAGCCCCTGCCACATAACTGCCATATATTTTAGTCAGAAGTGTGGTGCTCTTCTTCAAGATCTTGTATATGTTATAGGAAGGAATAATGTACTACAGGTCCCAAAAATAAGCACTAGTCAAGATTGTCAGCTGAAAATGAAGGCACCTAACGCCGGGTTTATACTTTATGTGATGCAACGCGTGTGCCTGAAACATCCATTAAATTCTGAGGACACTTTGCCACAATATCTCCAGCAAGCATTGGCGCAAGACAGAAACAAAATCCTTAGCTCATCGCAAGGTGAACACAAGCAGACACATACGGTACACACTGGCGTCATTGTAGCTTTACCAAATCCCCAAACCTTCATGGAAAACTGAGGCCACTGTGGAAACCCACCAGGAAAACATGCAAACTCCAGGCAGGGATCACAAGGGATGTAACTTCCTGCGAGACAGCAGCATGACCGATGTGCCACCCCCATATGTGTAACTATTAACAGTATTCATTATTTAAACAAAGTTAACGATTTATCTGTAAAATGTAACTTACATAGTTTAATGCATTTCATCATGAAAGTGATATCAAGTATAAATCTAAGAATTCTAAATGGGCAAAGAGCTGAAATATTATAAATGTAATGTGTTCTGTGTGGCGATGCTGCTTGTCGCTGCTGTCAGGTCAGGAGGAAGCCCCAGAAGCGCATAGCGATTTAACAACTGGGTTGGTTTTAAGATTACGTTTATGACGGTCTGCTTTAATGATAAAGTAAACTACAAGGTTAAAGTGGACATTTCGAGTTTAAAGCCGAAATTTCCACTTTAACCACAATATAGATATTTTCATTATGTCCTTATTTTTTTTTCTCTGTGACTCAAATAAGCTGCTGTACATTCTGATAGTATTGTGAAGGTGCAAAAAAAAAAGAAAGGCGGCACAGAAGATGGTATGTGTGAATTTTAAAATGAATCGTGTCATTACGTTGGGGAATATGCAACGCTGGAATATCAAAGCAACATGAATACATTTGTATGTCAGCATTTTGCTTCACCACATCGAACCATTCATCAAACATCGAAGCACACACATCGATCTGCAAAGCAGCTGGAGTAGCAAGAGATTCATGGTTTGAATGGGGAGAGTTATGACGATATTCCAGAAGAAGATGACATGACTGTATTTGGATAAATGTATATTGTTGTAAATGAATAAATATAAGATATCCCGTGAAAATAAGCCCTAGTGCATCTTTTGGAGCAAAAATTGATATAAGACCCGGTATTATTTTCGGGGAAACACGGTAGCATGGGTGACATACGTTAACATGCTAATGCGGGTAGTTGGACATGACCAGGAGCTGTGACCTGTTAGGAAGCACACAGGTGACAAGAGGGGTGCAGGGATACATGGCATCCTGTAAATAAAATGCTAGTTCAGTGGTCCTGTGGAAACTTTATGGCACTCTCTGACCTCAAAAAGGTTTGAAGCAGGGCCAGAAGTGAACCTGGGATGGACTTTAAATTCACTTTACCAGTGTTTTGTTTTTTGTGTCCTCCCAGCCATCTGACCTTATCACTGGACTCATCTTTAGAAACTTACAGTGATATTGTATATAAGGACGCTTCCTGTATTCATTATATATCTGTGTTTTATAAATTTGTATGGATTTATTATTTTTTTCTTTGTTACTTATTCATTAATACTCTTACCTAATCTTATTTGCTTTTTCTTTTCTTGTAACTTTCTCTGAACTCTTTAGTACTAGAGTATTGTACCGTGTTAGCCATTATGAATATAGTGAGAAGTTAAGCAAAGTGACACCTTTTATTGGGTAACTAGAAAGATTACAATATGCAAGCTTCTGAGGCAACTCAGGCTATCTTCTTCAGGATTATATCTTGCCTGGAGAAGGGACCCGAGTTGTCTCAAAAGCTTGCATATTGTAATCTTTCTAGTTAGCCAATAAAGTGTGTCATTTTGCTTGACATCTCACTTCTTTGACCTCTTGTAAAGCACTTTGAGCTCCGTTCTTTGGATGAAAATGTGCTATAGAAATAGACATTGCTGGATCATGGAGCTGTTGTGATTATGAGTCAGAAACATGGCAGAGGCCTCCAAAAGTGTCACAATAAGGAAGGCCAGATCTTTCACTGGAGAGCCTTGGAGAAGTTCACCCCTGACGAGCTTGACCCCCCTGACCCAGCCACTACCTGCCAGCTTCAGCCTGACCAGGCCTATAATGGAAGAACTATCTGCTATCTCCCAAATGCTGTTAACTATTCTGCTTTCAAAGAGCAGATATTTAATGAAGCAGATCAGGAGAAAATGTCAAAACAGTCAGAACACTGAGAAAAAGTCAAAAAGCGTTAAATTGTTATTACTATGGAGAAAACCAAGATGTTAGATAAAATACTAAAAGAGGAATTAAGAATAAGGAAAAAGAGGAATAAAATCACAAAGGTGCAAGTTTATCTGTGAACTCAGACAGCAAAATAACACTTGAGGAAAATGTTTAACTTGACATAAATTGATTTCCAGTTCTTGACCTTGTGGTATTTCAGCCTCAGTAAACAGACAGACAGACACCAAATGTTGAAGAAACACACGTTTTTTCAGTATATACAGCCCTCACAACGCTGTTCTCTACACACCCAGTCCCTTTCTTTCTTTTTCTTCTTCTTCTCCTCTGTCGTCCTCACTCCTCCTCTCACAAGCTCTGTTTTTTTCCTCCTGACTCCGGCCCGCCTAATGGAGTGAGGTGGCCCCTTTTATAACACCCCAGATGTGCTCCAGGTGCTTCGCACTGATCTTCTGGTGGCAGAAGCACCCCAGGTGTGCCTAGAATTTCTTCAGGCAGCACTTCCGGCTGTGGTGGAAGTGCTGCAGTCCAGGGCTCCATAATTTTCTGGGCCATAACAGGGTTGAGCATCTAAGCTCTGATCCCATGGCCCCGATGCAGACTAGGGTGGCTGCTCTCTCATGGTCCAGGAGAGGTATTGTCCCTCTCCCGGTCCTTCCAGGCGTCCTGGCTGGGCAGGATCCCCAGCCGTCCGCCAGAACCTTCATAATCCTGCTTCACAACCACAAGAAGTCCCTAACAAGTTAAAACAACTAAAGTTGCAATAACAAATGACTTAAAATTAAATCACAAATACTAAACAAGGCACAGAATCAGGTCATTTTGTCTTAGCCACTTAATTCTAAAATAACATCAAGTTGAGTTTGGAACGTCCCTAAAGTCCTACAGTCCACCACACTACTTGGTCACTTATTCCACATGTCTACAGTTTTTTGTGTAAAGAAATGCAATGTTTGAGTGAAATTTAACCTTAACAAGTTTCCAACTGTGTCCCCATGTTCTTGATGAACACATTTGAAAGTCATAGTCTCAATCCACTGGACTAATTCCCTTCATAATGTTACACACTTCAGTTGACAAATGTCAACACTTTATCACTGTGACCACAGTTGTACCATGTTTCCAAATGTGTGTGGGTAAAGCTGTACAGACAACCCAAACAAAAGAGTCATTTTGGACTTAACTTCATGGAAATTGTATTAAAACAAATGAAATGCAACTCAAACAGACACATTATGCATTCAGCTCAGCTCCAACATTATCATCTCCCCTCATCCAAAGAAGAAAAGATTCAAGGATTCCATGTAAAATATCCACTCCATTATTATTTATATTAGAAAAATCTGGATGAGATCAGGCCATCAGCCAAACAAAGCTGCCAGTCCTATCCACTTAATTCTTCAAAAATAATATGTCAAGTTTTGAAGGTCCCTAAAGTCTTACTGTCTACTACACTACTTGGTCACTTATTCCAAGTGTCTGTCGTTCTTTGTGTAAAGAAAAATCTCCTTATGTTCAAGTGAAATTTAACCTTAACAAATTTCCAACTGTGTCCCCGTTTTTCTTGATGAACTCATTTTAAAGTCACCGTCTCGATCCAATGGACTAATTCACTTCATAATTTTAAACACTTCAGTCATATCTCCTCTTAATCTGCTTTTGCTTAAACTGTAAAGGCTCAGCTTTTTTAATCTTTCCTCATAATTCAAACCCTGTAGCTCTGGAATCAGCCTAGTCACTCTTCTTTGGAGTTTTTCTTGTGCTGCTATATTTTTTTGTAACTTGGAGACCAAAACTGCACACATTACTTACGATGAGGCCTCACCAGTGTGTTATAAAGCTTGAGCAGAACCTCCTTGGACTTGTACTCTGCATATCTGGGTGCTATATAACCAGACATTCTGTTAGCCTTCTTAACACTAGAATTACCAAAGCCTACGAAAAAACTCATAAACCCGGCCCACCTTAAATCCGCTTGCATCTCTCCTTTCAGCGTCTTTTGTGTTGTAAATGTGTCGATAAGCGCAAGCAGCCTGCTATCCCAGCCTCCCACAGAAATGGCAAAAATCTCTCTCCCAGTTCAAGCCTTGTTTATCTGTTAGTGAGGTACCTAGAGCTGTATAGTGTAAATAATATATCGTTATTTGGAACACATGCATTTCATGTGTGGTCCGTGTCTACAAAAATCTATGTAAGTGTAGGATGACAGAAATATTGAACACTTTTTTCATGTTTTAGTACTAATGGCAAAATTTTGACATGAAGTGTATAATGTGTGAAGACTGAAGTCCAAATATCAAATAAGCACTTTCACAAAAGGTACAAATATAACAGAAAAAGTGCGCTTCTATTCAAGACTAAATCCAAAGAAAAAGAAATAGGATTAGTGTGGCTTGTTGTTGCGACTTCTTTGGTAGGACAGTGGTAAGAACTGCTGACTCCTATTCAAAAGGTCATGGGTTTGAGCCTCCCCACGTCTCAAAATAAATGTTTTGAGTAATGAGCTGCTCTTATTGTTACTATTATACAATGAAAACATATACAGTACAGGCCAAAAGTTTGGACACACCTCCTCATTCAATGTGTTTTCTTTATTTTCATAACTGAAGGCATCAAAACTATGAATGAACACATGTGGAGTTATGTACTCAACAAAAAAAGGTGAAATATCTGAAAACATGTTTTATATTCTAGTTTCTTCAAAATAGCCACCCTTTGCTCTGCTTACTGCTTTGCACACTCTTGGCATTCTCTCGATGAGCTTCAACAGGTAGTCACCTGAAATGGTTTTCACTTCACAGGTGTGCCTTATCAGGGTTATTTAGTGGAATTTCTTGCTTTATCAATGGGGTTGGGACCAGCAGTTGTGTTGTGCAGAAGTCAGGTTAGTTGGACGATCATTTATTTTTCAACAGGACAATGACCCCAAACACACCTCCAGGCTGTGTAAGGGCTATTTGACCAAGAAGGAGAGTGATGGAGTGCTGTAAATGGTCATGAAAATAAAGAAAACACATTGAATGAGGAGGTGTGTCCAAACTTTTGGCCTGTACTGTATTTGATTTGAGTCTGTAACAGCCGGTGTAAATGTATGGTACTTGTAAAGTTTAGCTTTTTTTTTTTATTCAGTTTTATTCTCTCAGTCACTCTCACCATTATCTGACACTGCAGTTTTCAAATAAAGATGAGTTATAACAGAGGTGAACTCGGATGAGGACGAGGGTTCTACATCGGAGAAAGAGAACAGAAGCCCTCCATGCGAGAAACATCCACTCGCACATAAGAACAATGCAGCTGCACCATGCGTAAAGGCCAAAGATGGCACCGTTTTGATGCAGCAAGAGGTTGGGCGTCATCCTGCCAGTCAGTCAAACGAATCAGCATGGCTTACAGAGCTCACCAAGATATCCTGCAAAGTCCAGTTTGTGATTATGTTTTATGATGTGTGGTCAAAATTTAACATTTTATTAAATAAAGAAACATCCTCTAACAGGACAATTCAGTAATCAGGCTATTGAAAAGCTGTTCATTGCATCTTTTATGGACATTGTAGTTCCAGTAAGAACAGTACGCTGCTATGCTAACAACAAGCAATGGATTACAAGTGACACAGAAGAAAATGGCTTTTAAAGGCGGTGATCAGCATGAGCTAAAGCGCGTGCAGAAGGAACTCTGAGTCCAGCTCAGGGAGGCGAAAGAGCAGTACAGGAGAAAGCTGGAGCTGAAGTTGCAGAATAACAGCATGAAGGAAGTGTGGGATGGGATGAATATCATCACTGGCTGCAGCTTGAAGTGGGGTGCCACCATCGAGAGAGACGTGGAGAGAGCAAACCAGATGAACAACTTTTTTAACAGGTTTGACCACCCTAACCCACGCTCACCTCGGAGTACTGCATCCTCCAACCATCCTTCTGCTGATACCAGCATAGGAGAGACATCCCCACTCACAATTAATGAAGGGCAGGTGACCAGAGAGCTGAGGAGACTTCGTGCCAGCAAAGCAGTGGGTCCAGATGGTGTATCGCCACGACTGCTGAAGGCCTGTGTGCTGGAACTGGGGAGTCCTCTACAGCGCATCTTCAACCTGAGCCTGGAACAGGGGAGAGTCCCAAGGCTTTGGAAAACATCTTGTATCACCCCAGTCCCAAAGGTATTACGTCCTAGTGAGCTGAATGACTTCCGGCCCGTTGCTCTGACGTCAAATGTGATGAAGACCATGGAGCGGCTGCTGCTTCACCACCTGAGGCCACAGGACTGCCACGCCCTCGATCCTCTAAAGTTCGCATACCAGGAGAAGGTGGGATGCCATCATCTATATGCTACACTGATCCCTCTCCCACTTGGACAGAGACAGTGGTGCTGTTAGAATTATGTTTTTGGACTTCTCTAGTGCCTTCAACAGCATACAACCTTATGGACAGCTGCTCCTTAGGGACAAGCTGACAGAGATGGGAGTAGATTCATACCTGGTGGCATGGATCATGGACTATCTTACAGACAGACCTTAGTATGTGCATCTCGGAAACTGCAGGTCTGACATTGTGGTCAGCAGCACAAGAGCGCCGCAAGGTACTGAACTTTCTCCGGTCCTGTTCAGCCAACATACATCAGACTTCCAATACGATTCGGAGTCCTGCCACGTGCAAAAGTTCGCTGATGACACTGCTATTGTGGGCTGCATCAGGAGTGGGCAGGAGGAGGAGTATAGAAACCTAATTAAGGACTTTGTTAAATGGTGCGTCTCAAACCATTTACACCTGAACACCAGCAAGATCAAGGAATTAGTAGTGGATTTTAGGAGGCCCAGGCCCCTCATGGACCCCGTGATCATCAGAGGTGACTGTGCAGAGGGTGCAGACCTGTAAATACTTGGGAGTGCAGCTGGATGATAAATTGGACTGGACTGCCAATACTGATGCTCTGTGTAAGAGAGGACAGAGCCAACTATACTTCCTTAGAAGGTTGGCGTCCTTCAACATCTGCAATAAGATGCTGCAGATGTTCTACCAGACGATTGTGGCGAGTGCCCTCTTCTACGCGGTAGTGTGCTGGGGAGGCAGCATAAAGATGAAGGACGCCTCACACCTGGACAAACTGGTGAGGAAGGCAGGCTCTATTGTAGGAATGAAGCTGGACAGTTTAACATCTGTGGCAGAGTGACGGGCGCTGAGCAGGCTCCTGACAATCATGGAGAATCCACTGCATCCACTGAACAGGATCATCTCCAGACAGAGGAGCAGCTTCAGCGACAGACTGCTGTCACCGTCCTGCTCCACTGACAGACTGAGGAGATCCCACACTATGCGACTCTTCAGTTCCACCCGGGGGGGTAAGTGTTAACATTATACAAAGTTATTGTCTGTTTTTACATGCATTTTTATTACTCTTCAATATTTTTTTGTATCAGTATACTGCTGCTGGATTATGTGAATTTCCCCTTGGGATTAATAAAGTATCTATCTATGTATCTATCTATCTTTTAATGACTACTCAGAAAAATGCCTTGGAAAGAGCATTCTTCAAAAGCAATCTGTTACAGAATGGTCAGAGAAACAAAGGATAGAGGTTCATTTTATAAGCTGTTGAATTTACATACAATGTGTCAATCAATGCATACAATTTACTCTGGGTGGTTCGTTGGTTTACACCCAAATGATTTATATAAAGTAAAAGTCTATTATATTATATTCTGGTTCTTCTTATACATTTTGAGATGAGCCACTACCCTTGAAGTTTCTGTCCATATAACAATTGTCCATTCTAGTTTATAGGACATCTGCTGATAGTCATCCTTCAGGTCATTTTGTATATTATATCAACCTTTCTTCTGGTACATTCTTTATTTACTTGACATTCTCAGTATTTTTCCTAAACCAAATCTTATATTTCAGTGTACATTTTGTTGTTCACTTGTCCTTTATTATGTTTCCCACGTTGATTAACCCTTTATGCTATTTCTTTAAGATGAATGCTATGTTACCCTAAAATTATTTCTCCACAGATGGTCATTATATAAAAACATTTACATGTTACTAATATAAAATTCAGATTGAATGTTATTTAGTTTGATTTATTTACTTATCTTCCTGCAGTGTTAAGTCACAATTGAACTGCAGAGCTTCCTCTGTTTGATCGACATGGGCACGCTAACACAGTACATGTGTACTGAAGCTGCAGGTGGAAGCTCCTGTCGCACACTGCGCTACTGTGTTTGATCTTATTCGGGAATAGATCCCAGTTGCCCCACGGAAGAAAGTCTTTCAGAGTCTGTGGTCATAAAGCTTATAAAACTGTTTCTGGGCAAAGGCAGAACTGTAACAACAGTTGCGTGGAGCTTTTACCAGCAGTTAAAGTATATATATATATATTCAAGGGTGGGCGCTCTGGTGGACTAGGACCCTGTGCAGGGATATTTCCTGCCTTGTGCCTAGTGTTGCCAGGATAGTCTCTGGTTTCAAAAAATGTATTCCATTTGAGAATGTCATTGATAAACGTTCTTCATATTCTACCAAGATTTAGAAAAGCTCCTCTTAAAATGAACCTGACTTTTTTCTAATGTAAGTAAAATTGGTGCCCTTAATTATAGAAAATGACTTACTGCTCTTGAAGTTGAGAAGGACATGGTGAAGTGTGTCAGCTACAACAACAGTGTAGAAAGAAAGAGCAGAACTCCTCTGGGAGGGACAGAACTTTCCTTTTAACATTTAAAGAGTGCACTTTTACAAGGACACTTTATTCCTTTTCTGTGTTAAAACAGCACATTATGTTACTTAGTTACTGAAAAAATGTGCCTTCTCAGATAATGCTTTCGTGTTTGCTTTAGAATTGCCTGAATATTTTCATAATTAGCTTAACTAGCAAGTGTAAAAAGCTCTGCTCTTTAGATTTAGAAAGTATTCATCCTTCAATTTTTTTTTGTACGTTTTGCAATGTTGCAGCCTTGGGCTATAATCATTTATATTCATCTTATCCTTCATCAAGCAACACTCCTTACTCCAGAATGATAAAGAAAAAACAATATTAGACATTTTTGCATATTTCTTCTTCTTCTTTCGGCTGCTCCCGTTAGTGGTTGCCACAGTGGATCATCTTCTCCCATATCTTAACCCAGCCACAGGGGATGCACAAACCAGTGTGTTTCTTCATGCCAGTCCCATGCCCAGATAAATGGGGAGGGTTATGTCAGGAAGGGCATAAAATTTTGCCAAATCAATATGCAGACAACATTTTTGCACATCTCTTTATATATAAAAGAAAATCCTGGAATGTAAAAGCCAGGTGACGAAACGTGATCTTCTCGGAAGTTCTCGAAAGACATTTTAAAAACCCGCGAGACAAAAAAGACTCACAGTGGAGCATCTCGCGGGGCCATGGAACATAAGATTTTTGCAAGACACGCCCTTCTTATCAAATAAGACCACGGGCAGCCAGCAAAATATTCAGTCATGTGGCACACACATATCCTGTGCCTTTAGGAAAGAAGTAAGAGCAGCGCAGAGAAAAGACACCCAAGGCGTGATACATATGCAGAGAAAGGTACAGAATATGAAAGCAGTAATAGGCGAAAGTATTGTAGCGTTCCAGCCAAGCTGAAGCTGGCACTTCCATATATTATTCTGCTGAAAATATCCATTTTATTAAAGGGTTTGTGGGTGCTGCTGATGGAAATATGGAATAATGGTATATGGAAAATTAAAATTGAAAAAGTCCCGCCACATCCTTCTCTTCCGGTTTTATATGTACAGTGCCTACAACTTTTTTGTTTTAAGTAACTGTTAGGTCCACTCGAGGGAGGGCAGAGTACACCACGACAGACTGATAGCTGGGTGCTGATTGATGCAGTAAGGGGGAGGCGAGACCCGTGGGATGAGGGGTTGGAGAGGGTGCTAGAAAGTTGTGTTTGGGGTTACGCAGTCTGCGATTGTTAAAGTAGAACTTTTGTGACACTTTATTACGTCAGTCGCCACAGTATCAAAAAAAAGATAGCACAGATCGCACAAAAGGAAATTAGTTTAAGTCAGAGAATTTCAAAATCGGGGTTTAACTCAAATGCATCTATTGGTTACTTTATAAAAAAAAATTATTAACTGCTGATGATGTGGATCGTTTTGTCTGTGCTGAAATTCCAAACAGAGAAACCTCTCCTAAATTATGGTACAAAGTCATTAAACACAAGTCTCACAGACCTCATTTAAAAGATTCAGCATAGTTGGACACGAAAGATTCCAAATATTATTTTTACAGAAGTTCTGAAATAAAAGTGAAATTAATGAAATAGCAACGGGAGGGCAGAGTACAGAACGGAAGACTGATAGCTGGGTACTGATTGATGCAGTAAGGGGGAAGCAAGACCCGTGGGATGAGGGGTTGGAGAGGGTGCTAGAAAGTTGTGTTTGGGGTTACGCAGTCAGCGATTGTTAAAGTAGAACTTTCGTGACACTTTATTACATCAGTCGCCACAGTATCAAAAAAAAAATAGCACAGATCGTATTGACGCAAACAAAAGGAAATTAGTTTAAGTCAGAGAATTTCAAAAACGGGGTTTAACTCACATGCATTTATTGGTTACTTTGCAAAAAAAAAATTAACTGTTGATGATTGGAATTCTATGAGGTTGCAACAAAAGCATACGATCAAAGTGGAGCATATGATGTTATTTATCTGGACTTTCAGAAAGCATTTGATAAGGTGCCACATGAGAGGTTGGGCATCAAGTTAAAAGAAGTGGGAGTTCAGGGTGATGTTTTTAGATGGGTACAGAATTGGCTCAGACACAGGAAGCAGAGGGTGATGGTGCGAGGAACCTCATCAGAACTGGCCGATGTTAAGAGTGGTGTTCCACAGGGGTCAGTGCTAGGGCCGCTGCTATTTTTAATATATACAAATGATTTAGATAGGAATACAAGTAACAAGCTGGTTAAGTTTGCAGATGATACCAAGATAGGTGGATTAGCAGATAATTTGGAATCTGTTATATCATTACAGAAGGACTTGGATAGCATACAGGCTTGGGCAGATTTGTGGCAGATGAAATTTAATGTCAGTAAATGTAAAGTATTACACACAGGAAGTAAAAATATTGGGTTTGAATACACAATGGGCGGTCAGAAAATCGAGAGTACACCTTATGAGAAGGATTTAGGAGTCATAGTGGATTCTAAGCTATCAACTTCCCAACAGTGTTCAGAAGCCATTAAGAAGGCTAACAGAATGTTAGGATATATAGCACAATGTGTGGAGTACAAGTCCAAGGAGGTTATGCTCAACCTTTATAATGCACTGGTTAGGCCTCATCTTGAGTACTGTGTGCAGTTTTGGTCTCCAGGCTACAAAAAGGACATAGCAGCACTAGAAAAGGTCCAGAGAAGAGCGACTAGGCTGATTCCAGGACTACAGGGGTTGAATTATGAGGAAAGATTAAAAGAGCTGAGCCTTTACAGTTTAAGCAAAAGAAGATTAAGAGGTGACATGATTGAAGTGTTTAAAATTATGAAGGGAATTAGTACAGTGGATCGAGACTTGTATTTTAAAATGAGTTCATCAAGAACACGGGGACACAGTTGGAAACTTGTTAAGGGTAAATTTCGCACAAACATTAGGAAGTTTTTCTTTACACAAAGAACGATAGACACTTGGAATAAGCTACCAAGTAGTGTGGTAGACAGTAAGACGTTAGGGACTTTCAAAACTCGACTTGATGTTTTCTTGGAGGAAACAAGTGGATAGGACTGGCGAGCTTTGTTGGGCTGAATGGCCTGTTCTCGTCTGGAATGTTCTAATGTTCTAATGTTCTAATGTTCTAATGTTCTAATGATATGGATCATTTTGTCTGTGCTGAAATTCCAAACAGAGACACCTATCCTAAATTATGGTACAAAGTCATTAAACACAAGTCTCACATATCTCATTTAAAAGATTCAGCATATTGGGACAGGAAAGATTCTAAATATTGGTTTTACAGAAGTTCTGAAATAAAAGTGAAACTAATGAAATAGCAACAATTCAAAGAAAAAAAAATCTTACAAGTGTGTATCCAGAAAACCAAACACGGGGGTTGGCGAGCGAAGCGAGCAGGGGGCTAAGCCCCCTAGTTTATTAAATATTAAAAACTGAAACATCACATTAGCAAGGTTGTTCAGACTCTTAAATCTGTCTCAGGTGCATCTCATTCTACTGATGACTGTTGAGATGTTTCTCCACCTTGTTTTAAGTCCACTTTTGGTACATTCAATTGATTGGACATGATTAGGACTGGCACATACATGGCTAACAGAAGGTCTCACAGTTAAGTAAAAACCAACCCATCAGGTCAAAGGAAATTCCAGCAGAGCTTAGAGACACAGGCTACAAAAAATTTCTACTGCAATGAAGGTTCCCGAAAGACTAGTGGCCTTCATCTCTGTATATATAAAATCCAATGTCTGTCTTTCTGTCTGTCTGTCTGCTTTTCACAAGAGAACTACTTAATGGATTTCATTCAGGTTTTTATCTATAATTTGCTTGAATATTCCGGTTGATTTTGAGACTTCTTTCATCACGCTAAGTGTCAGAGTTCACTTGCAGGAACAATATATTCACGCTAATCCGAGACAGAGGCTGCGGGCCGAGGGGAGGGGAAAGTGTGATGTCAGGAGTGGAGAGCGGGGCAGGGCCATCCTCAATCACGTGAGAGCCTCTGTTTGAATCGTTCTGCCTCTCGCCACTTTCTGGAGCATACCTTGCCTCCGCTTAGCTAGCGATACCTGTTTGTTTATTGATTTTTAAAGTTTGTCCTGTTTCACTACTACGTGTGACGTTAGGAGTGGGGAGCTGAGCAGGGCCCTCCTCACTCATGCCCCAGCCTCCATTAGAGTCAGTCTACCTCTTGCGAAGTGTTGGAGTGTACCTTGCCTCTACTTAGCTAGCGATACCTGTTTCTTTGTTGATTTTTAAATGTTGTCCTGTTTCACTACTACATGGGCGGAGCCGCGGAGGACAGCTGGTAATTCTTAAATGGAAGAAGACTGAAAACACTTCCCAGAGCTGGCTGTCCAGCCAAACTGAGAAATGGTGGGAGAAGTGCCATGGTAAGAGAGGTGATGAAGAAACCAATTATCACTCTAGCTGAGCTCCAGAAAGCCCTTGTGAATATGGGAGCCAATCTGGCCTTTCTGACAGACTGGCCAGATAGAAGTCTCACCTCAGGTAATGGCAAATTGAGGTCTGCTTGGAGTTTGCAACATGGCACCTATAGGTGTTTCAAGGTGGGAAACAAGATTTTCTTGTCTGATGAAACCAAGATCAGTGTCATGTCGGGAGAAAACCAGGCACCTTGCATTACCTATACAATGGCATTCCATTATGTTGGCAGCATCACATTATGGGATTGTTTTTCAGCGACAGAGACTGGGAGACTAGACAGGGCTGAGGGAAAGCTGAACAGTTCAAAGTACTGTGATATCCTTAATGAAAACCTGCTCCAGAGCAATCTGGACTTCAGATAGGGCCGAAGGTTTACCTTCCAAAAGGACAATCACACTAAGCACAAAGTAAAGAGAAAGGAGTGGCTGAGGGACAAATTAGAGAATGTCCTTGAATGGCTCAGCCAGAGATCAAACTTGAACCCCATCAAACATCACTGGAAAGACCTGAAAATAGCTGTCCAAAGATGGACTTCATCCAGCCTGACAATGTTGGAGAGAATCTGCTGAGGTGAATGGCAGTAAATCCCCAAATCCAGGAATGCAAAGCTTGTTGCATTTAATCCAAGAAAACTTCAGACCCTAATCGCTGCCAAAGGGCCTTCAAACAACTACTAAGTAAATCAGGGGTGTCCAACTCCAGTCCTGGTGGGCGGCCGAGGTTTGCAGGTTTTCATTCTGACCAACTTCTTAATTAGTGACCAGTTGCTGCTAATTAACTTCTTCTGCCTTTGTTTTTATTGAGATGACTCAGACCCCTGAATTGTTTCTCTTTCTTTCCTTAATTAGCAGTCAAACAATAATGAGGCACCCCATCACACAATATCTGAAAATATTTATGTTATTAAAATATTTTAAATTACTATATGTATCTAGATTGCATACCATACATTGCATCGATGTTCATATTGCTTACTACACGTCAATATTGCTGCTACTTCTTTGTCTTGTCTTGTTTGTGTTTTAGTTTTAATTTTAAATTTAATTTTTTATTTTAATTTAAAATTAATTTTTATTTGCACTTCACGTTGTTAAACTGTGGACTCTGAGCTTCTCAATTTCATCGATCTGTATACTTGTATATGGTTGAGATGACAATAAAGTTTGCTTTGACTTTGAATGAAGAAAGGTGAAGGTCTCAGCATGACTGATCTGCTCAGGTCACCAAAACAAGTTGACGGATTTTTTTAGAAAAAAGAAAATCAACAGTTTTGGAAATGTCTATTCTGGCAGAATAAGAGCAGAAATTAAATAACAAGTTTAATTAACAACAAGAATGGGCTTCTAATTAAGAAATTGTTTGGTATAAAATTGGTTGGAATTTAAAGCCCCGACAGGTCATCTGTTGGCTCGTTTCACATCTCATTTCTGTTTGGCTGCCATTTAATGAAGAAAATAATCAAGCCATAACATGGAATCCTTGAAAATGGTGCTATTAAAATGAAGGGAAAAGGATTTAATTAGCAGTGAAAACTGGTCACTGATTAGGAAAAGGGTTAGAATGAAAATCTACAGCCACTGTGGCCCTCCAGGATCGGAGCTGGACATCCTTGAAGTAAAGGGTCTCAACACTTGTGTAATTGGAGTATTTCAGTTTTTTGCTAAACTTTCTAAAATCCTTTTTTTTTGCTTTGTCATTCAGGGGTTTTGAGTGCTGAGGGAAAAAAATGAATGTAAATGATTTCAGTACAAGGCTTTCTGTATGTTGTGAGTCTAAGGTATTCCTTGGCTGTGCGTGTTTTGGTTGATAGAAGACAAAAATTGTTTTGAATGAAATGTATAATGCAGAATTGCTACCATCATGCATGTGGGGTTTCAAAAGCTGTTTCAAAGTTAAGCTTGCAGCATTGCCACAAATGGGGGTTTCCTTTTAGTATATGTACTTTATATCCTGTTCGATGACTGTTATATGTTAAATAGCTGTGTAAGCCTGTACTGTAAAAAGCCCGGCTCCTAGAAACTGTTGAAATCATCAGAAAAAAAATCGAAATGCAGAGTCAGTGGTTTCATTTTGCAGATGTGCTTGCCTCCCTTGTCTATCATTGGCTAAGTGAGTCTCTCTCTTGTTTGTCTTTCCTCGGTGGATTCACTTTGGCAACAGAGTTGCTTTCTTTCAGCTTCATGCTGTACCCTCGTACTTCTTTCTTCTTCTGACTCGTTAACTTGGGGCACCCTTGCCGGCTCTTTGAGTTTCATGCTGTAACCTTGCAAGTTGAGCAGACAGACACAGTCACTTCCATGAGTAGACGTTTATATATAAGATAACAATCCTTGTGTCATAGATACCTGGTTTCTAACATGGGGTCTGTGTCTTTAAACAAGGTTGCGCGGATGCAGAATGGCTTGTGGGAATTGTAGTGTGTAGTTGTAGGCACTGTACATATAAAACCGGAAGAGAAGGATGTGGCGGGACTTTTTCAATTTTAATTTTCCATATACCATTATTCCATATTTCCATCGGCAGCACCCACAAACCTTTTAATAAAATGGATATTTTCAGCAGAATAATATATGGAAGTGCCATCAGATTTAGGAACGGAGGTGGGCATTTCTCCCATTCCTGTCTGCAGTTTTTGTGGAAGTTGCCCGCCTCAGAAGACCAACAACAAAAACATTTATTTCTATAGCTCATTTTCATATAAGTGATGTAGCTCAAAGTGCTTTACTTGATGAAGAAAGAGAAAAAAGACAAAATAAATAATTAAAATTAGGGAAAACTAATTAACAGAATAAAAGTAAGGTCTGATGGCCAGGGGACAGAAAAAAAAAAAAAACACGCCAGACGGCTGGATGAAAAAAATAAAATCTGCAGGGGTTCCAGGCCACGAGACCACCCAGCACCCTCTAGGCATTCTACCTAACATAAATTACCTCAATCAGTCCTTGTGGTACTCAGGGTTCACATGGAAGAATTTGATGATGATGGTCATGTGGACTTCTGGCCTTTAATCCATCAATGTAGGGGCATCATGGTGCTTTGATCAGTGGTGGTAGCGCAGGTCGCCACACAAGAAAACCGGAAAAGGAACAGAAGAGAAAGTAGGGGTTAGTATGGATTTTAGAGCCACCATAAATAATAATGACAATTAATTGAATATACAGAGCATCAGGATTTAACTAAGATGAAGTTATGAGAAAGCCATGTTAAAGTAATGTGTTTTTAGCAGTTTTTTAAAGTGCTCCACTATATTAGCCTGGCGAATTCCTATTGGCAGCCTATTCCAGATTTTAGGTGCATAACAGCAGAAGGCCGACTCGCCAGTTCTTTTAAGTTTAGCTCTTGGAATTCTAAGTAGACACTCATTTGAAGATCTAAGGTTACAATTTGGAATGTAAGGTGTAAGACATTCCGAAAAATAAGATGGAGCGAGATTATTTAAGGCTTTGTAAACCATAAGCAGTATTTTAATGTCAATCCTAAAATGGCACAGGTAACCAGTGTAGTGACATCAAAACTGGAGAAATGTGCTCGGATTTTCTTTTCATAGTTTCTTTCGATTGCAATCGATTGATTTCTTGTTTTGGTAGTCCTGAGAGGAGTGCATTACAGTAAACACCTTCTGAACACTGGTGGTTGGAATGTGTCACATCTTATCCATTTTTCCCTGGAAGTATTTTACAAAAGGGATTATTCCATCACATCTTCTGTTCAAGTAACTGTTGGTTGCATTTCAGGATCTACACCCACCATTTCTAGTAAAGATTTTCAAATGTACAAATCGTCTGGTAGTTTTTCATGGCATTCATTTTATGTTTATTTTTTTAATGGATATCAAAAATGAAGACAAGGATAACAAAATAAAAGCATTTTTCTTTTATAAATTTGAAATATCCACCCAACGGCACCAACACTGAGGTGTACAAAATTAATGAAACACGCAGGTCACTGAAATAGCCTAGAGGTCCACACGTCTGGCTTAACAAGAGAAAACTAAAATTTAGAAAACACTGTAATCAATGACTTAATCATGGAGATAGCGTCTTTTCACTTGCTGATGGTTCGAGTCATTGATCTATATAGCATAAAACTTCTGACAGAACAGAGAAAGTAGCAAGCTAAGGGTTTTTCCATTGGGAAGCCACAAGAATTTTAGCTGCCATTGTTGCTATTGAAGTAATGAGCTGGTGATGCACAGAGAGAGGAAGAGTAGAGAAATCTAAAAGGATCAGAACGCTTGGAAACCGAGGAAGAGTTAGACAGACCAAATAGAGGAGATCACTGAGGCCCAAACAACTGCAATAGTGGGACATTCCCAGATCCTGTGTAGAAAACTGTATTAACATTAGAATTACCAGAGCCTATGAGAAAACTCGTAAATCCAGCCCACCTTAAATCCGTTCGCACCTCTCCGTGTCTTTTGTCTTGTAAATGTGCTGATTAAGACAAGCAGCAAGCAGCCTGCTATTCCATCCCCCCACCGTCGCAGAACGTGGACAAAGTTCTCCCAGCTCATGCCTTGATTATCTGGGAGTGAAGTGCTGGAGTTTTAGAGTGGAAATAATAGATCGTTATTTGGAACACATGCATTTCACGTGTGTTCCGTTTCTACAGTAATCTGTGTAAACACATTGTTAAAACAGAAACGTTTTCATATTTTAGTAATGAATGTTACAAAATGTAGGCATAATCTATAGAATGTGTGAAGCATGAAGTCCAAAGATCAAATAAACACTTTCATAAAAGGTTCACGGACAATACAACAGCTTCCGTGGCGTAGCAGTAAGATTTGCTAACTTGTAATCAAGAGTACCCGGTTCGATCCCAACTGCCTCCTATATTTGCTGTTTTCAGTAGTGAGCTTCTCTTATTGTTAATATTATACAGTACACACATACATTTGGTTTGCATCTGCAACAGACCGTGTACATTTATAGTACTGTACTTGTAAAAGTTACCTTTTTTTTTCACTTTTATTCTGTCAGTCACAATCACAATCCATACTACCGCCCTAGGGATCTGACGCTGTTAGTTTTAATTTGAAACTGGGAGTTACTGTAGATGTGAGTGGTGAAATGCATGTGTTCCAAATAATGATTTACTATTTCCACTCTAAAACTCCAGCACTTTACTCCTAGATAATCAAACAAGGCATGAGCTAGGAGAACTTTGTGAATGTTCTGTGGCTGTGGGGGGATGGAATAGCAGACTGCTTGCTGTTTGTATTAATCGGCACATTTACAGGACAAAAGACGCTGATGGAGAGGTGCGAACAGATTTAAGGTGGGCCGGATTTACGAGTTTTCTCGTAAGCTCTAGTAATTCTAGTGTTAAGGGAACACTGGTGACCGAGTGGTTCAGGAGCTAAACCCACCAGGAAATGCTTTCTAGGGTAATGATGAACTCAATGGATAACTTTATATTGGATGTGTTAATGACTGGAATTTTTTAGAGGAAATTGTGTTTCCATGCAATGGAGTTGAAAGGGATGGGCCAGCGATCCATTTCTGAGTGACTGGGATAGGCGTATTTATGTAACCGCAAAGGCAGGATTACAAAGAGGGAGTGTGCTTAGTGGGAAACGAATATGAGAAAGAATAGTCAAATAGCAGATAGTTGGGTTTTATTTGTGTATTATTAATTTACAACCTTTAAGAAGACTCCACATGAGATGTCGGGACAGCTTAGCCATTCACTGAACAAATGGGCTTTATGAATTGAATGGTCTCCTCTCATTTGTCAAATTTCTTATGTTCTTTATGTTTCTGTGATTGCAAATAGTTGTAGTTGTACTTGGTATTTAATATATTTCATTTAATTTGACATTTTTATGGTGTGTTTTACTAGTGTTTAGTTGGTGTAGTGGAAAATACTATAGGGCTTAAGGGTTGGCCTGATTCCACCCATCCCTCATTTTACAAGCATAGCAGCTCCATCACTATGCAGATCTGTTGGAAATCTCATCCCCCTTCAAAAGTCAGGGTTCTCCACAAGCTGTTTCTAAGATGTTGATTTTGGAAACATGATTTTACTTGTATGAACTTTGGGTAATTGCAAACAGTTTTATAAGATCATTAAAAGAGCTACCTAGATTAAGAGAGAAGAGTTAGTAATTTCAAAGTAGAAAGTAATAATTATGTTTAGTTTGTTTTAAGGAAGAATTTGTTACTTTTGTAACCACAAGGGGGTGCCACTGTGCTCCAATCCACAGGCACAATGACACCCATCTCAACTCTAGGATCAAATAAAGGTTTTTTATTTGTTAATAACACGTTCCAACCAAGCAAGAGCCAAACTCAACACAAGAATGTGACAAACAATGAGTTTCTTCTCTCTATCCTTCCTTCAAGTGAGTGTCACCCGCTGCCTCCAGACTCTGACTCATCAAGAGGAGGATGTGAGCTTCTTTTAAATTTTTAAACTTTTTAATAAGGTGTCATGTAAAAGGTCGTCTGAAGCACTTACCGGTCATGTGGAAACTAGGGCATTTCACCCTCAGCTGTGCCCTCTGGTGGCACTCAAGAACCCCAATAGGGCTGCGTTTCCAGACTCCATATCACCTTGCAGATGTAATGTGGGGTGGTGGTTCTGAGGCTAGGGATCTGCACCAGCAATTGGAAGGTTACCGGTTCAAATCCCGTAACTGCCAGAAGTGATTCCACTCTGTTGAGCCCCTTAACCTGCAATTGCTCTGTCATGGGTGTGATGTTAATCTGCATCCGGCCTTGTAAGCAAGTCTTCCAACTTGCAGGGAAAACATAGGGGTTGGGGGCAGGATTGTCATTCCAGCCACCGTAAAACAACCTCACACTATTCCCATTGGGGCAGCACGGCGGTGCAGTGGTAGACCCTCGTGACCCTCTGTTAGGATACAGCAGGTTGGATAATGACTGACTAACTTACTGACTCATTGTACATTGCTATTTAGGGTATATTATCTATAATGTATTGATACATGTGTAGGTATCTCTCCTGCCTGATCTACTACTAAATGTCTGGGTTACAGATATAAAAAACGGAGAACGTGTGGAACTACAATAGCAGTCAACCATAACTGTGTGGTGAGAGTAACAGATTTGGGTCATTCTATTGTGGTCTACGTGGGCGTGGCAACCTGCTGTATCAGTCATGCACCAAACCTCCTCCTCCTGCGGACCCCTAACTGGGTTCAGCCCAGAGGAACACTGCCACCTACAGTGTGGGGGAATAATAATAATAATAATAATAATAATAATAATAATAATAATAATAATACATTTTATTTATATAGTGCCTTTCCAGAATGAACTGCTCCTGGCACCCATGTTCACCCAGTTCATCAGTTATTCTTCTGCCCCAGCTAGGATGATGATTGTCAGGCATTCTGGCTTGGTTAAGTTTCCACACCTGCTGTCCTTCCAGTATGGCATCATAGCTGGCCAAGAAATTGTCCTCCATCCAGCCCAGGAAACCTGTCCTTCCTCCAAGCCACTTCCAATATACATAGAAAAACTCTGAACAAGTAGTCAAACCACAAATGTACCTGCTATCGGTAAACATAATTATGAGTTTAATAGCACCACATGTTGATTATTTCTTCTGGAAATCCTGTGAAAAATTTACCGTGTCTCCCTCAGTGCATAAACATGTTATTTCCCCAACCATCTCTCTGAAAGAAGCTAGCGGCTCTTGTAAAATGATGGATAGAGGCAATGAATCCCCTGGATCACTTCAGCAGAGAATAATATATTCAATTCAGAAATAAAAACTCTTCAGCTCAACATGACTGCTTCACAAGAGGGGAAACGGAAGGCAGCTAAAGATATTGCTCACATGAAAACAACAAAGCAAAACAAGTTAGAAAATGTCCGCATGGTGTTATATTCAGGTGCGTCTGCACCCATCTAAAATCATCACCCTGAATTCCAAGTTATTTTAATTTGATGCCCACCCTCTCATGTAGAACCTTATCAAATACTTTCTCAAAGTCATGATTAATAATCTCATCTGCTCCACTTTGATCGTATCCTTTTGTTGCCATCCATCCATCCATCCTCTTACGCTTATCCGAGATTGGGTTGCAGGGGCAGCAGCTAGAGCAGAGATGCCCAGGCTTCCCTCTCCTTGGCCACTTCTTCTAGCTTTTCCGGTCAGCCGGGAGACATAGTCCTCACCAGGGAGGCGTCCAGGAGACATTCTGATCAGATGCCCGAGCCACCTCACCTGACTCCTCTCGATGCGGAGGAGCAGTGGCTCTACTCTGAGCCCCTCCCGGATGACTGAGCTTCTCACCCTATCTTTAAGGGAAAGCCCAGACAGCCTGCGGAGGAAACTCATTTCAGCTACTTGTATTCATGATCTCGTTCTTTCGGTCACTACCCACAGCTCGTGACCATAGGTGAGGGTAGGAACATAGATCGACTGGTAAATTGAGAGCTTTGCCTTACGGCTCAGCTCCTTTTTCACCACGACAGACCGATGCAGAGCCCGCATCACTGCGGATGCCTCACCGATCCGCCTGTCGATCTCACGCTCCATTCTTCCCTCACTCGTGAACAAGACCCCAAGATACTTCAACTCCTCCACTTGGGGCAGGATCTCGCTACCTAACCCTGATAGGACACTCCACCCTTTCTCGGCTGAGGACCATGGTCTCAGATTTGGAGGTGCTGATTCCCATTCCAGCCGCTTCACACTCAGCTGCGAACCGATCCAGAGAGAGCTGAAGATCACGGCCTGATGAAGCAAACAGGACAACATCATCTGCAAAAAGCAGTGACCCAATCCTGAGTCCACCAAACCGGACCCCCTCAACGCCCTGGCTGCACCTAGAAATTCTGTTCATAAAAGTTATGAACAGAATTGGTGACAAAGGGCAGCCCTGGCTGAGTCCAACTCTCACCAGAAACGGGTTTGATTTACTGCCGGCAATGCGGACCAAGCTCTGACACCGGTTGTACAGGGACCGAACAGCCCTTATCAGGAGGTCCGGTACCCCATACTCCTGGAGCACCCCCCACAGGATTCCCAGAGGGACACGGTCGAACGCCTTTTCCAAGTCATCAAAACACATGTAGACTGGTTGGGCAAACTCCCATGCACCCTCCAGGACCCTGTTAAGTGTGTAGAGCTGGTCCACTGTTCCACGACCAGGATGAAAACCACACTGTTCCTCCTGAATCTGAGGTTTGACTATCCGATGGACCCTCCTCTCCAGGACCCCCAAATGGACTTTTCCAGGGAGGCTGAGAAGTGTGATACCTCTGTAGTTGGAACACACCCTCTGGTCCCCCTTCTTAAAGAGGGGGGCCACCACCCTGGTCTACAATCCAGAGGCACTGTCCCCGATGTCCATGCGATGTTGCAGAGGCATGTCGACCAAGATAGTCCTACAACATCCAGAGCCTTGAGGAACTCCGGGCATATCTCAACCACCCCCGGGGCCCTGCCACCAAGGAGTTTTTTGACTATCTAGGTGACCTCAGTCCCAGAGATAGGGGAGCCCACCTCCGAGTCCTCAGGCTCTGCTTCCTCATTGGAAGGCATGTTAGTAAGATTGAGGAGGTCTTCGAAGTACTCCCTCCACCTACCCACAACGTCCTGAGTCGAAGTCAGCAGCGCACCATCCCCACCATATACAGTGTTCACACTGCACTGCTTCCCCCTACTGAGATGCCGGATGGTGGACCAGAATCTCCTTGAAGCCATCCGAAAGTTGTTCTCCATGGCTTCCCCAAACTCCTCCCGCGCCCAAGTTTTTGCCTCAGCAACCACCGAAGCCACATTCCGCTTGGTCTGCCGGTACCTATTAGCTGCCTCCAGAGTCCTACAAGACAAAAGGGTCCTGTAGGAGTCCTTCTTCAGCTTGACAGCATCCCTCACCGCCGGTGTCCACCAACAGGTTCTGGGATTGCCACCACGACAGGCACCGACCACCTTACGGACACAGCTCCGGTCAGCCTCCTCAACAACAGAGGCACAGAACATGGCCCATTCGGACTCAATGTCCCCGACCTCCCTCGGGACGTGGTCAAAGTTCTGCTGTAGGTGGGAGTTGAAGCTACTTCTGACAGGGGACTCTGTCATACATTCCCAGCCGACCCTCACAATACGTTTGGGCCTACCAAGCCTGACCAGCATCTGCCCCCACCATCGAAGCCAACTCACCACCAGGTGGTGATCAGTTAACAGCTCTGCTCCTCTCTTCACCCGAGTGTCCAAGACAAGTGGCCGTAAGTCCAACTACACAACCACAAAGTCGATCATCGAAATGAGGCCTAGGGTGTCCTGGTGCCAAGTGGAAATATGAACACCCCTATGCTTGAACATTGTGCTCGTTATGGACAATCCATGGATTTCTATATATAGAAATATAACAATAACAAAACACCACTCGGGTTCAGATCGGGGGGGCGATTCCTCCCAATCATGCCCTTCCATGTCTCACTGTCATTGTCCACGTGAGCATTGAAGTCTCCCGGCAGTACAAGGGAGTCCCCAGTAGGTATGCCCTCTAGCACCGCCTCCAGGGACTCCAAAAAGGGTGGGTACTCCAGACTGCTGTTCGGTGCATATGCACAAACAACAGTTAGGACCCGTCCCCCCACCTGAAGGTGGAGGGAGGCTACCTTCTCGTCCACCGGGGTAAACCCCAATGAACAGGCTCCAAGTTGGGGGGCAATAAGTATGCCCACACCCGCTCGGCGCCTCTCACCGGGGGCAACTCCAGAGTGGTAGAGAGTCCAGCCCCTCTCAAGGAGATTGGTTCCAGAGTCCAAGCTGTGCGTCGAGGTGAGTCCGACTATATCTAGCCGGAACCTCTCGACCTCACGCACTAGCTCAGGCTCCTTCCCCTATAGAAGAGGTGACATTCCACGTCCCAAGAGTCAGTTTTTGTAGCCGAGGATCAAACCGCCAAAGTCCCCACCTTCGGCCACCACCCAACTCGCACTGCACCCGACCTCCTTGACCCCTCCCATAGGTGGTGAGCCCATCGGAAGAGGGACCCACGTTGCTTCTTCGTGCTGTGCCCAGCCAAGCCCCATGAGTTCAGGCCTGGCCACCAGGCGCTCGCCATCAAGCCCCACCTCCAGGCCTGGCTCCAGAGGGGGGGTCCCGGTGACCTGCGTCCAATCGAGGGAGAACGCCGTACAAAATTTTTATTCTTCATAGGAGGTTTGATGAACCGCTCTTTGTCTCATCCCTCACCTAGGACCAGTTTGCCTTGGGTGACCCTACCAGGGGTATAAAGGCCTGGACAGCAGAGCTCCTAGGATCACTGGGACATGCAAACCCCTCCACCACGATAAGGTGGCAGTCCGATGAGGGGCCTTTTTGTTGCTTCCTCATAGAATTCCATCATCTTAGTAAAACACGACCTCCCTCTTCTGACCCCATGCTGACTGTTCAAAATAACTCCTGTCCTTGCCATGTGCTGCTCAATCTTATCCTTAATAATTCCTTCCATTAATTTTCCTGAGATGCATGTTAAGATTACTGGCCTATAGTTGCTTGGATCTGCCCTGTCACCCTTTTTATATAATGGGATGATATTTACCATTTTCCAGTCCTTCGGAATCTCTCCAGTGCACAGTGATTTCCTAAAAAATATGTGTCAAGGGTTTATATCTGTACTCTCTAGCCTCCTTAAGAACATAAATAAATATTATCTGGTCCTGGTGATTTGTTTGATTTCATCTTATTTAATCTCAGCAGAACTTCTCCCTCTACAATTTCCAAATCCCTCAGTACCTCCTTAGTAGTCCCTGTTACTGCTTTGAGGTTATCCACTTCCTCACTTGTGAACACCTCAGAAAAATGTAAGTTTAGCGCATCTGCTATTTCATTGTCCGTATCTTTTAATTCCCCTTTAGTATTTCTGATGCACTTCACGTCCAACTTGACTGTTCATTTACTACTAAAATACTGAAAGAATCCCTTAGGGTCTTCTTTCACTTTATCTGCTATATTTCTCTCCAACTGTCTTCTAGCCTCCCTGATATCCTTCTTAATGGTTGCCCTCATGTTCTCATATGCTCTACGATTCACTTTGCAGTCATTAGTCTTATACAGTATGCCTTATAAAGCAGTTTTTTCCTTCTTTTTTAAATCTTTATTAATCCAGTGTGGAGTTTTTTTTTAATTTTGTATTAATTCCAAATTTAGGTATGTATCTGTCCTGCATTACATGTAAAACATTTTTAAACCTGATCCACTGCTCCTTGACTGTCTCTACACTTAAAGGCTCTCCCAGCCCACCCTCCTTAGACTTTGTCACATCTGCTCAAAATTTGCCCTACCAAAAGTCAACTTAATTTTAGTCTTTGCATCTTATAAAATACTGAGAATTGTATTACATTATGGTCACTTGACCCTAGTGGTTAAATCACCTCGACACCCTCAATTTTATCTTGATTATTACAAAATACTAAATCCAGACAGGCTTCATCCTGTGCTGGTGCTTTAACATGCTGGGTTAACAAACAGTTACTGATGACTTCTAAAAACTCCTACTCTTGTGCTCCTCCATCTGCAAGGTTATCCCAGTTAATATTTGGATAATTAAAGTCCCCCATGACTATAATATCTCCCTGTAAATTTGCCTTTTTGATATTACTAAAAAGATGTGTGTTGCAATTACTGTCTGAATTGGGTGGTCTATAACACACTCCTAAAATAAGACCTCTTTCTCTAATAGTTTCCAGCTGAAGCCACATGTCCTCACTAAGATGGGGCTCATCATCCAACTGAAGAGGACTAACATTTAAATCCTGTTTGGCATAAACAGCAAACCCACCTCCTTTTCTGTTCTGTCTATCCTTCCTAAAAAATGGGCATCCCTTTATGTTACACTCATCCCCATCTTTGTTATTTAGCCAGGTTTCCGTTATTGCTATAATATCATAATTATACTCTGCTATATACAACTCCAACTCACTTACATTATTTTTGATACTTCTAGTATTAAGGCAAGCTATTTTTAATGTTTTACTCCTTCTACATTTAAATTTTTGTTTAGAATTTACATTACTATGCATTTTTTTTTCTACACCATTGTTTGTTCCTCCATGTATAGATCTAAACCTGGCCTGTCCTTAACTCCCTGCCCCCCCAATCCTCGACTAGCCTACTCATACGCCTCCCCAATACTGTACATTGGTGCCCCTCCAGTTCAGATGTAACCCGTCACGGCGGAACAGGTCCCATCTGTTCCAAAAGGAGTCCCAATGTCCCATAAACCTATACCCTTTTACCCTGCACCAAGATTTGAGCCACGCGTTAAGCCTTCTAATCTCATCAATCTTACCTGGACTGGCACGTGGCACAGGCAGAACTTCGGAGAAGACTACTTTGTCAGTTCTGCTCCTCAGCTTGGCACCTAACTCTTTGAATTTGGATCACAGAACTGATAGACTACCCTTATGTATGTCATTTGTTCCAACATGGACAATGACATCTGGATCCACCCCCGCTCTGGCCAAGAGCTTATCCACCCTTCCATGGAGGCAACACACCGTGCGAGACTCTCTCTCTCCGGAGCACACCTCCGCTCCAATCCTCCTAATGATTGAGTCCCCAACTATTACTACCTCTCTCTTTTTGGGAACTGGTTTTGAGGTGGCCCATTGGGGCTTCTCATCCCTGCCTGCCACCTCAGAATTATCAGAGACACCGTCCAGCTCCATAAGGACATGATAACGGTTTGACACTTCTAATTCTGGGGTTGATGGACCTGGACAGTGTGCACCCTTTACCTTATGCCTTGTGACCATGACCCACCTAGTTCTACCTATATTGTAAGTGGCATGGAGGAAGGACGGGCATCATGGGCTGGATGAAGGACGATTTCTTGCCTAGCAATGAGGCCATAATGGAAGGATGGCAGATGTGGAGACTTTTGTTTCCCAGAGAACCTTGATAGGCTACTTTTGAAGCTGCACAGTGCAATACAGCATAATCCAAATCAATAATTCTATCATCTTTCTCTCCATCTGCTGGTCCTTGACAAGCCTTGCTCATCACCTCCCAACTCCATCTCTCCAAATGAGATGAGGTGGCATCTTTCTTTCTTTAACTTGTGCTGGTGTCTTTTTGCAGTTAGTAGATAGATAGATAGATAGATAGATAGATAGATAGATAGATATGAAAGGCACTATATAAGAGAGATAGATAGATAGATAGATAGATAGATAGATAGATAGATAGATAGATAGATAGATAGATAGATAGATAGATAGAT
>JANRMT010062796.1:106232457-106270557 GCA_026402145.1 Polypterus bichir lapradei | reverse complement strand
GATAGATAGATAGATAGATAGATAGATAGATAGATAGATAGATAGATGTTACAGTCACAGTGAGGCATTAGGCAGACATATTCCTTTATTGGATTACCAGTCGCGTTTATTGAAACACTTTTGCTGAATAATTTGTTGGCTGAAAGTCATCGATGTTAGTGTCACAGAGAGGATGTGCTGCCTTGTTCATAATGGTACTCAGTTTTGTATACATTCTCATCTCCTCTACTACCTCCATAGGGTCCAGAGTGCATCCTATAACTAAGTCTACCCGTTTAATTAGGTTGTTGATTCAGTGGGCTTTTTTTGAAGTGATGTAACCAGCGCAGCACATTATAGCATAGAGAATCGCACTGGCCGTCACAGAGTTGTAGAAGATGTGAAGGATGACACTTCCCACATTAAAGGAACACAGTCTCTTAAGGAAAAAAGTGCCTACTCTACTCTTTCTTATATAGTTCCTCTGTGTTATGAGATCAGTGCAAACTGTCATTGATGTTGACCCTCAAGTACATGTATGAGTGGACCACTACTGCCGTACATCCACTCCCTGAATAGTGACCAGACTGTCACTGAGAGGCTGTTTGGTGAATGGCAATAACCAGTTCCTTGGCTTAACTGATGTTAAGGTGCAGGCAATTCTCTTTGCACCAAGAAAGTTCTCCCCCTATATCTCTTCTCTATCTCACCCCCTTATCAATACACCCCATAAGTGCAAAATCATCTGAGAATTTCTGCAAGTGACCTGACCTGCTCTTATATTTCTAGTCGGAGGTGTACAGAGTGAAGGGTAAAGCAGACAGGTCTGTTCCTTGTGGTGCTCCAATGTTTCTCACACATTCCTTGAATCTCACAAACTGTAGCCTGCCTGACCGATAGCCCATCATCCAGGACACCACAGGCTCATCCATCTGTATATCTCTGAGTTTACCCCTTAACAGGGATGGCAGGATGGTACTGAAGGAACTGGAGAAATACAAATGCTCAAATCTTACAATGATGCTAGCTTTGTTCAGGTGAGAACAGGCCTTGGTGAGCAGACATATAATTGCATCCTCCACTCCGATTTAGACAAACTACAGTGGGTCCAGGTGGTCTACCACAGGAGGACTCATACAGTCCAGGACCAGCCTCTCAAAGGTCTTCGTGATGTGAGATTAAAGTGCCACTAGTCAGTAGCCGTTAGGTGAAGAGGCGCCTACCTTCTTTGAAACAGGAGCCTTAGGGATGGACTGATCAGGTGACAGAAGATGCTAGATCTCAAGGATTGTCCCCATCTTTCTTTCTGTGTGTAGCTTCCTCAGTTGTCTCTTTGCATCATCTTCAGTTATTCAAAGTCCACACTGATGGTCAGACATGGACTTGTCACTGGCCATTCCAGCTGATATGTTAGTAGTTGTTGATGTAGTAGAGATGCTGTGGGGAGGCTGGTCATTGGAAGAAGGTGGCAATAGGAAGGAAAATCTATTAAAAAAATTGGTTCAGAGCGTTACATTTGTCCACATCTCCTAGTAGCACCTGAGTCATGGATTGCTTGAGTACAGTAATTATAGCCAGTCCGTTCAAGACATCCTTCGTGTTATTCTGAGTGAGTTTGCTTTCTATTTTAGCTTTGTAAGTTCCTTTCCTTCACTCAGCTTTTTCCTTAGCACATGATGTCTTTCAGAGGCTTTTTATCACTGGATTTGAATGCTTTCTTTTTCTCATTCAGGAGATCCTTTTGCTCCTTAGTAATCAGTATCATATCAGCTATCAGAGGTGAAAGACAGCATAATATACAAAATATACAAGTAGGTATAACAGCTGTCAAGATAAAATTGATACAGTAAACTAATTTGTAACTGAAGTCGGGGAGAATGTTTCTTTGTTTTATGATGGGCAAGTTCACAAATTCGCTGATGCTCTTCAAAGGGAAATTTTGAAATTGTAAACTGTGTACTGTATGATGAAAAAAAAGAACTGTCTTGTTAAATTTTGTTAAAGAGTAAGCATACCACATTTAAAAAAATTGGTCCATAGGGGACCCGTTACAAGTTATTTCATGAGGTTAGACCGATTGAAAGACAGACTGAAATGGGCTATCGCAATAGGTGCTCTTTACATTATATGCCAACCTATGTAAAAAACAAAACAAAAAAATAAACACAAAGAGGCTGATTAACTGGTTGACACAGAGGACTGAGACTGAAGATACAGTACTGTATGGGTCTTGATGGCTTACCAAAGGGAGCTCATGGCTTCATATCCTGTTTGATCTCCCAGTTACCAGTTTAATTCCCCTCAGTTGTAGAATTAATATAGAATCTCTGCATTTACTCTTCTGATTTGCAAATTACAACAAGCACTTACACTTTCATTTTCTGTCTGATCTGGTTTACAAATTATCAGAAAATACTGTAATACCAACGTGGATTCCTTGGTCTTTAGATCCCTCTTTTAGCCAGCTCACTGTTGTCACACTAAATAGAATTAATTTGTGCCGTTTGTATGAGCTCCCCTACAAGCTGGCTCTGAAGTTGCTCATTTATATGATGGAATGCCAACTCATATTGTTGGTGAATCATCCACAGAGTGATACCCTGGTCACCATTAAGAATGGAGCTCAATTAATTACCCACACCTGTCGGTGCCACATTGATCTGTTCATCGCAGCATGTGTGCAGCCCTGATCATCTAAGGGCATTTTTGCTCGGTCTCATATGTTACCCAAGCATGATTGGAGTTTCAGAATTTTTTTTCTGCTGCTTAGAACCTGTGTGACATTTCACTGTCAATCACCCATCTAGCCCCACATATTTTTAGAGTAATACAACGACTACTACAATACTGTTTGCACTCATGTCCACCTGTGTTTTAATACTGTGATATCACTTGCGATTTTTCCAACCTTGGGGCAATGATCTTTATCTGTGTGCTGATTTACAGGATGCAGCTTGATTAAACATTACCTCTCCTCAAATTGTGGTGAAATGTATCATCTGCTGAGCCTAAAACCCAATATACAATAATACAACACATTTTAGAATATAATAAAAGGCATTTACTCTTCCAACAGCACCTCTTCAAAATCCTCCTTCCATTGGCAAGCCAATGATACACAAACATAAGCAATTCTTGCTCCCTTCTACCTCCTCTGAGTGTTGCCCACTGCCTCCCAACTCTGATTAAAATGAAGTGAGGCAGCAGACTCTTTGTAAGTTGGACTCAATAATGCTTCTGGTGCCACGCTGAGTTCTTACAGAAGCACTTCCAGGCCATAAAAAAATTAGGGAGTGTGGAGGAATAAGTTTAGGGTAACAGAGCATTCATCTTAAAGAAATACCATGAAAGGTTAATAATTTTCAGAAATTAGATAAAAGCCAAGTGAACAACAAAATCTACTGAAAGATGACTAAGGGATGACTAAGAAGTCAGCAGATGTCCTGTAAAGAACCAGAATGGACAATTGATGTTGTACGCATTGATTAACACTGTATGTAAATTCAACATAAAATGAACCTCTATTCTTTGTTTTCTCTGACCATTCTGACCACGTTGTAACCGACTGCTTTTGAAGAAGCATTTTGCCGAGGAGTAATTAAAAGATACCATGAACAGGTTTTCTCCTGTCTAATAACTGATTTGTCCTGTTA
Organism: Polypterus bichir lapradei; assembly: GCA_026402145.1. Taxonomy (NCBI): domain Eukaryota; kingdom Metazoa; phylum Chordata; class Cladistia; order Polypteriformes; family Polypteridae; genus Polypterus; species Polypterus bichir. The sequence continues at coordinate 106,266,925 of JANRMT010062796.1, read as the reverse complement.
GAGGATGTTTCTTTCCTTAATAATATGTTCAATTTCTACCACAGGAGATCAACAGCACCCTCTATTGATCCCCAGTACAAATGTATTCCCTTTCCCTGCCAGCCAATCCGCTTGCCTCATTGTACATGGCCTCCCATCCGGGTAATGAAATATCCTCTGATTCGGCTTGGATGCCCGTTCTCCTGGTGTCCTGTATATTACATCATGTGTTGTAATGGCTTTCAAAGTTTTGTGTAAAATTCGAGAAATGCATGTTTGTGACATTTCAAAAGCTACCTAATTTAATATTGGGAGACTGGGCAAGGCTTCGCCATGTAGAATGATCGATCACAAAATGTACAAGATTTGAAATGACTATTGTTCCATCTCTGTATGATCGATATCATTTCATGAGTTCATTGTTGTACGGTGTTTCTTAACTGACTCATTCTGTTGCAAAACATGCATGCCAATCTCTACCTGAATGTTGTCTTCTGGGGCCTCATGCATAACACCGTGTGTATAATTTACACTATAACATGGTGTAAGCACAAAAGCGGAAATGTGCTTACGCACAAAAAAATCCAGATGCATAAATCTGTGCGTTCGCCCACTTCCATGTTCTTCCGCTATATAAATCCCGGTCAGCGTGAAAAGAAACGCACATGCACGCGCCTGCTGTCCCGCCCCGTCTCCTCCTAGAATTATGCCTCTTTGAATATGCAAATCAATATAAATAGCCCTTAAGCTCAGCGTTCTGTTAAAAGGCAATGGCAAAAGCACGTTGGGAAATAGAAGAAGTTCAGCGAATACTGAGTGGAGGAAAATAAAAACATATTATTTGTTTGTTTAAACAGTGATATAAACAACAAAAGGAAGGTGATCGAGTGACATAGCGTGTCAGGGAAACTCAAAAGCTCAAGTTCACAAAGTCTTACAGTACCCAAAATTAAAAAGAAGTTGTCAGATATCAAAGTCACCGTGAAAAGGCGAGTCGTAGCCCACCATCTGAGTTTCATATGAAAGCTTAATAGGGTATAGAGAAAAAAAAATAGGCGCACAGTGGGAAAAAAGCACGAAATGTCAACTTTAATCTCGAAATTTCCACTTTGATCACATAGTTTATTTTGTCTTTAAAGTAGAACATCATAAACTTCATCTTAAAATCGTTTAATTTACTAGTTTCTCAGATCCCGTTGTAACTAAAGTGACACGTGATGATGAGTTAAAGCATGTTATTAAACATGGGAACATGGTGGAACAGTGATTATGCGTGACCTTCGATGAAATACTTTATTGTAGCGGTACTGTCTCTTTCAAATGTACTAACCCCCAATTCCTGTCCTTTCTTTTCTTTCTCCAAATACCCAATCGCCACACAATCAGCTCTGTAATAGACGTTAAGCCATCTGTAAGCTTAGAATGCCGATTCTTCAAAACTTTTAAGGAACATTGAAATATCTTCATAGTACATGTTTAATTATTCTATCCTTCACGCCAGTCCCAGCAAGCGTACAACGCGAGGCAGGAACAATCTGTGAACGGAGCACCAGATCCTTGCTAGCGCTGCAACATCGTGTCCTCGCATGTTTAATTATTAACAATATTGATTATTTAAATGAAGTTAAAGTTTTATCTGTATAATATAATAAACACATTTTTCTACATTTCATCTTAAAAATGATATCATATGTAAATACGCGCTTTATAAAGTGGCTCAGGTTGTGCAATATTATAATTGTACTGCAAGTTTACAGTGAGGTGATTGTACTAATAAGTACAACAGTTCTACAAGGAGCACTTGATGGACTGATTGAGTGCGTTTAGAGCTCTTGGGATGAAACTGCTTCTGAACCGCGAGGTCCGTACAGGAAAGGTTTTGAAGCGTTTGTCATTTGAAAGCAGTTCAATAGACAGCATGGCTGAGGCAGTGTATGATTGATGTTGTATACCAATAATTTCTCGGGCTTACGCAACATTTTTGTGCATACACACTTTTTATACATGAGGCCCCTGGTGAGTTAGGACAGCTCACAAACACTCATAAAATTTGGTGAAATTGGGAGTAGTTTCCTAAATTAGGATAATTGATAAGATGCTTTTACTCCCACTCCTAAGAGTAGTACCAAATTTGCATCACTCTGGGGTTTTTGAGGCAGTTAGGACCAATTTCCTATCCTGAGATATGGGTATTGGAGTCTGACTTCTTCACTCCAGAACATTAACATTGTTGTTTTGAAGCCATTCATAAGCAGCTTTGGCTTTATGCTCAAGGTTGTTGAATAGCTGGAAAACAAATTTTCTTACATGGTGCAGGTTTCTTGATGATTGTAGTGCTGCAGAGGCTTGATTGCGGTGCTTGTTATAAGTCACTCTGACATGTAAGCATAAATATGTGACATTAAATTTGAACTCAAGATGAAACTAGAACTTGATTTCTGAACATTTTAGCGGCATATAGCGTTTTGGTTTCCTCAATGCCCTCTGCTGGCCTTACCATCTAATATGCATGTAGTTACTTTTTAACCTGCTTGTTTTGGAAGTTCTGTCTCTTCTGGTCCTAAACATGTAAATAAACAGAACCAGCTGGTCATTTGCATTCATCATCAGACCTACATCTGCTGGAGCCACGTTTGATTGGATTTAAAACTTCTGTAATATTTATGGATTGCATATGAATTTTTAAATCAAGTTATACATGTTTATGGAGTTTATATACACAGAGAATCCATTTCTAATGTCAATTTTTTGATTTGAAACTTTATTCAGAAAACTTTATGGGACGGATTGAATTAGTCGTCGTACAAACCATAGGCAAGATACAAGCAAAATGGTTTGGACATGTTGAAAGATTGAATGATGAAAGATGGGAAACAAAAACAAAGAGAAGAGTTGAAAAAGAAGCTACAAAAGATTAATAACTCCAATTTGAATTGTAGGGTCTATGAGAACATGAGACAGCCATTAAAAAGGACATTAGGGGGGCTGAAAGGCAGTTAGAGAGGAATATAGAATATAAGGCATACAACGACCCAAAGAGACTCTTTCAGCATTTTCGCAGTAAAAGAACATTCAAGGAGTAGGTGAAGTACATCTGGAATAGCGAAGGGTAATTAAAAAATACAGACAATGAAATAGCGGAAGCTCTGAACTCGCATTTTTCTGAGGTCTTTAAATGTGAGGAAGTGCATAACACCCCAGCAATAAAAAGGGACTACTAAGGAGGTACTGAGTGATTTGGAAATCATAGAGGGTGAAGCGTTGCTCAGATTAAAAAAGCTGAAATCAAACAAATCACCAAGATCAGATAATATTTCTTATATTTATGTTGTTAAGGAGGTTAGCGAGTACAGATTTAAACCCTTGACGTATATTTTTAGGCAGTCACTGCTCACTGGGGGAAATTCAGAAAATTGAAAATATTATCCTTTTATATATAAAGAGTGACCGAGCAGATCAAAGTTAACTATAGGCCAGTAAGCTTAAGTTGCATTACAGGTAAATTCATGGAAATGAATTATTAAGGAAAATATTGAGCAACAAATGGCAAGAACAGGAGTTTAACTGAACAGTTCAGCATGGGCTCAGAAGAGGGAACTCATGTTTTACTAACATGCTGGAATTTTATGAGGAAGCAACAAAAGGAATTGATCATAGTGGAGCAGATGATATTATTTATCTTGATTTTCACAAAGCATATGATAAGGTGCCACATGAGAGCTTGGCTATTAAACTAAAAGAACTGGGAGTTCAAGGTAGGGTGGTTATTGAACTGAATCAGACACGGGAAACAGGTTGATGGTGCGAGGAACCTCAACAGAATTGACCGATGTTAAAAATGGTGCACAGCAGGGGTCAGTGTTGGGGCTGCTACTATTTTTAATATCTATAAATGATTTGGATAGCAGCAGAGTGTTGTACTGTGTTAGCCAGAGATTAGCCCAAGATTACAAATGCAAGCTTTCGAGGCAGCTAAGGCCCCTTCATCAGATTTGAAGATGATACCAAGATAGGTGGATTGGGAGAAAATCTGGAATCTGATAAATCATTACAGAGGGACTTGGACAGCAGACAGGCTTGGGCAAATTTGTGGCAGATAAAGTTTAATGTCAGTAAATGTAAAATATTACACATAGGAAATAAAAATGTGAGGTTTGAATACACAATAGGAGGTCTGAAAATCGAAAGTACACCTTATGAGAAGGAATTAGTTGGACTCAACACTATCAATTGCTAGACAGTGTTCAGAAACCATTTAGAAGGCTAACAGAATGTCAGGTTATATAGCGCCTTGATGTGTGGAGTACAAGTCACAGGAGGTTCTGCTCAAGCTTTATAATGCACTGGTGAGGCCTCATCTGGAGTCCTGTGTGCAGTTTCGGTCTGCAGGGTATAAAAAAGATATAGAAGCGCTAGAAAAGGTCCAGAGAAGAGCGACTAGGCTGATTCCAGGGCTACAGGGGATGATTTATGAGGAAAAATTAAAAGAGCTGAGTCTTTTGAGTCTAAGCAAAAGAAGATTAAGCGAAGATATGACTGAGGTATTTAAAATTATGAATGGAATTAGTCCAGTGTATCGAGACAGTGACTTTAAAATGAGTTTGTCAAGAACACGGGGACAGAGTTGGAAACTTGTGAAGGGGAAACTACATACAGACATTAGGAAGTTTTTCTTTACAAAGAGAACCAAAGATGTGTGGAATATTTGACCAAGTAGTGTAGTAGACAGTAGGAGAATTAAGTGGATAGGACTAACGAGCTTGTTAGGGCTGAACGGCCTGTTCTCCTCTAGCTTTTGTTCTAATGTTCTAATTTAGCATTTTACTTTTTGATTTCAGATTCTGGTTGATCATTTTTATGATTTCCAGTTTAATCCTACTTGTCATTCCTTGAACTACACCTTTTCTCCTCTTCTTGCCTCCTAAAAAAACTTTGACTGACTACCTCCAGTCAGTACAACATAAGCTAATGGAAGCAGCTATGGGAAGCCTAGAACTGCACTGTTTAGATCAAACTGTTTTTTGCTTTGTTCTTTTTTCTCCACATTTCTTGGTACTGTTGCTCTTAAATGAGGTTCTCTGGGAGACCCCAACCCTTTTACATTGTACTGTTCTTTTTATCTCCAGTTATAAGCTGCTTGTGTGGGACATTTTCATGCTTTGTAAAATGCATCAGGATGATGTGCTCTATAAAAGGCATAAAGTAAAATTAAAGTTGACTGATTACTTGTCCATTGGGTCTGAGCAACTATAGGAGATACTTCTGTAGCTCATACATATATTTCATTGCAATGGGGAATTGATTTGAACTTCAGCTTATCAAAGTCTGATGACCTGTTGTGCTCATTTTATTTCTGCTCTAATTTCATTTCCTAATTTTTTTTTTTCTTTTCACAAAGAAAGCAATTCAGAACTGATTTCATAAATAGCAGCTGGCTTCAGTCTGTGAGTCAATGACATCTTGGCTTAGAACGAGACATTCTTGTTTTAGCACAGACACATTCCCCGGCTCTTGCCGCTTACCTATTGAATAGGGCTGTTTGTTGTGATCAAGCATATTGACCGGGTGCCGTCTGAAGGTTTTCTTGCTGACAATTGGTCACCCTGAAGCCTTAATATGTTACCATGCGACAGAAAGTCTCAGGAAGTACTGGAAAAAATCCATTCCTATTGATTTTGTCTATTTCTATTGTTATTGTGAGGGCTGGATTCAAATGAGAAATCAATGTTTAATACATGTAAAATGTCACATCTGGTAGAAATTAACTCCCACTGCACTGGCCCTCTCAAAAGCATAACCTTTATGTGGAAACGTCAATGCTTTTATAAACAATTTTCATTAGCACCCTTCCAAAGTGTCTAATAGTTCTTCCCCTATACTGTGTCTCTTATAGATAATGGTGGATTATCTCCTACATATTAAATAAGATGTCTCTGAAGTTGAAAACTGAAAGAAAGTGACTTGAATATATGGCTAGAATTTGTGCCTAGACTGATGCTTAAATACGTATTTTGTAAATATGTAAATGTTAATTGGGCACTTAAGTAAGTCTATCTTTCTAATACTGAGTTGAAGCTCCCATTTGCTTTTCTGCCTCATTGACTGGGGAAAAAGCTCAAAGCTTTGCATCTTGAAGCTCCCACAATATGTTGTATCTTGGACTACCTGACCAATAAAGAGCAGTTTTTGAGGCTGACGGACAGAAGTGATGGTGTGTAATAGTGAAGCACCTCAGGGGTAAGTGTGACGTCAAGAGTGGGGAGCCGGGCAGGGCCCTCCTCACTCACGCGCCAGCTTCCATTCGAATCGCTATATCTCTGGCCACACCTTGGACTGGAACTTGCCTCCGCTTAGCTAGCAATTCCTGTTTGTTTATTGATTTTTAAAGTTTGTCCTGTTTCACTACTACATGGGCGGGCAATATAAAAATTGAATTAAGATTTCTTTACTACATACAATTTTTGTTCAGTTGGGATTTTCACAGGCAATGTGGAACTCGGGATTTGTCTGTTAAACTCGAGACAGTCCTGTGACATTTGGCAACCCACCACATACCCCACATCAGTCTAACTGGAGGTAATTAGTTTTGACCTCACTGCCATGTGAAAGTTTCCACCAATCAATAAGCGCAAAGCACCGAGGCACCACTGTCCCCGCAAGACAAAGATGGGTCACGTCAATCAGTCAATCAACAACTTTATTTAAAGTGCAAAATCACCCAATGTCCCAGTGCAGTCTACAAATAAGAAGAATACATAGGATAAAATATACAGTAAGCAAGGAGAAAGAGAAATTAAAAATAACAACATCACGTAATGTGCCAGTCGCTTGTCCATGCATTTTGTAGTCACATGATGCCAAAAAATGTAAAAAATAAAAATGAACAAAATTAATTAAAAAAAAAAACACAAATCATAATACAGTGGGACCTCGGTTCACAACCATTATTGATTCCAAAACTCTGGTCGTAAACCGATTTGGTCATGAACCGAAGCAATTTCCCCCATAGGATTGTATGTGAATACAATGAATCCGTTCCAGACCATACGAACTGTATGTAAATATATATTTTTTTTAAGTTTTTAAGCACAAAAATAGTTAATTAAACCATAGAATGCACAGCGTAATAGTAAACTAAATGTAAAAACATTGAATAACACCGAGAAAACCTTGAACAACAGAGAAAACTAACATTGCAAGAGTTCGCGCTATACTGTAGCCTTATGACCCGATCGCTGTAAACACTTTATTTTTTTTTTTTTTTTGAGTTTTAAGCACAGGGAAAAAAAGGAACATTTGAAAAATCAGAAAATTATTAAAAAAACAAGAAAAGTAACATTGCAACAATTTACGCTACGAACTGAAAAAATGAACATTTGAAAAATCCAGAATACAAAAACTAATCATAAACCACCAAGAAAACTCACCTTGCATGAGTCGAGTTCTGACATGAAGGAAGTGAGGAGGAACTGAGTGGAGAGGAGGTTACAGTTGAGGGAGAGTCCGGCTCCGCGATGGAGGGATGTTCTACTTCAGGTGTTTTCTCTGTGATTTCTTGGGTTTCTGGTGTTTTTAGCTGTTTAGCTGGTGGATCAGACTTCACGAAATAGTGGTCTAATGTGACTTGCCTTTTCCTATGCATTAAAATTTTTCGGACCATATCGTCAACCAAATTTGGAGGGTGTGCCGGTGCATTGTCCATCAGAAGAAGGCATTTTTTTAGGCAGGTTATTCTCTTCGAGATATCGTTTCACGGCGGGAGTGAAAGCCTGGTGCAGCCATTCCAAAAACAAGGTCCTTGTGACCCACCCCTTCGTGTTTGCCCTCCACATCACGGGCAGTCTGGCTTTGTTTACATTGTGCTGCTTGAAAGCACGAGGGTTCTCAAATTGGTAAACAAGTAGTGGCTTGATTTTTACGTTGCCACTAGCGTTAGCACACAGCAAAACGGTTAACCTGTCCTTCACTGGTTTATGGCTGGGCATAGCCTTCTCTTCCTGGGTAATGTAGGTCCTCTTCAGCATCCTCTTCCAGAACAATCTGGTCTCGTCACAGCTGAAGACTTGTTGCGGGATGTAGCCTTCGTCCTCCACTAATTTTGTGAAATTTTTCATGAATTCTTTCGCAGCTTCAGCGTTGGAACTAGCAGCCTCTCCATGCCTTACCACACTATGAATGCCACTTCTCTTGCGAAACTTTTCAAAACATCCTCTACTGGCTTTAAATTCCTCACTTTCACCACTCATAGATAGTTTTGCAGCAAATCGCCATGAATCTTCCTGGCTTTCTCGCATAACATCGCCTTGCTTACGCTGTCCCCTGCAAGTTGCTTCTCATTCAGCCACACTAGCAACAGTTTTTCCACCTCTTCTAGCACTTGAGGCCTCTGCCTGATTAACGCTGTAACTCCTTTTGCAACATCAGCTGCTTTAATAGATTCTTTCTGCTTTAGAATAGTCGAAATCGTAGATTTTGACTTCTTGTACTCGGCGGCAAGATCAGTAACACGAACACCACGCTCATACTTTTCAATAATTTCTTTCTTTACTTTAATTTCAATTTTCTGCAAAACTTTCTTCTCACCACTCTTCACTTGCTTAGAAGCCATGGTTAACTGCAAAAGCACACGAAATACTGTAGAGCACAAAGAGTTCACAGATAAAGCACGAACGTCTGACTGAGAACAATGAAAAGGGAGAGGCTCAACATGTGCTTAAATACAGTAATTGGCGCATACGAACTGGAAGGGAAATGAAATAGAGCACAAAGAGTTCACAGCGAAAGCATACATGCACGTGCAAGCACGCACGTCTGACCGAGAACAAAGCAACACGTGTGGAAATCATCGGCGCACACAAACCGAAAGGGAAACTGGCTTGTTCGTATACCGAGTGTGTGGTCGTGAACTGAAGCAAAAGTTTGCAGAACTTTTTGGTTGTCAACCGATTTGTACGTGTACCGAGACGTTCGTGAACCGAGGTTCCACTGTACCATTTCCTTCAGTGGAGCTTTCAAGAGCACCTTCAAATGTTCAAAATATCATGTACATAGGGGACAGCTGAAGGGCTCCAGTGACTTCTACTGCCGCTCCATGGGTTGGCACTGTATTCTAAAGCCTTTTCTCTTCCTCCTTCTGCAGACGAGATGATTGACCATAGACATATATAGATAGACACTGCATTCACTGTGTTGCCCAGTCGACACGATATGTCAGCGCATCCGCCACATTGCGAGTGGCAAAAGTGCCATTTAAACTAATATAGGTTGATGTGGAAATCGGGTTTTCTGATGAAAAAACAGTAACATTTAAAACAGTATTTTTTACATACAACAGATTTTGGCAAATCGTTTAAATGCAATTATTTATATTCATTTATACACTAATAACGGCAATTATTAAATAATAATTATTATTATTAAATTATTCCTCCCATATAAGTAACATTTCTTGGACTGCCTTCTTCAATCTCTAAAACATTTCTAGACTTGGTCCTGTTCTTACGCAACACGGTACTAAAGTATTGGTTAATGCCCGAGTCACCTCACATATAGATTATTGTAATGCTATTCTATCTGGCATCCCACAAAAACATATCCATCACTTACAACTTCTTGTGCTGTTTTAAATCCACTGAACATATTACACCTACTCTCTCTCAACTTCACTGGCTCCCTGTTCACTACTGAATACAATACAAAATACCGCTCTGAACATTTAAAGCTCCCCCCTACCTCACTGATCTCCTACAGACTTACACTCCCTCTCGCTCACTCATATCCTGTCATTTGAGAGTATTCAGTCTGGCAATATGGTGCAGCCTTAGTTTGTGGAAGACAGACAGAACTAAAGACATGAGCATAAAATGATGGTTGTCAATTTCAAACTGTGTTTCCTCAATGTGCTCCTTGAGAAAAAACACATCATCTGAACCAATTTCAGCCCAAAGAAACTGATTGATCAAAGATACACTGAAAGCTTGCCCTAATATCGACTGTCGGATAACCTGCTCAGCTACTTTGACTACCTTGACTGGACCCTCAGAAGGAATCATCAAACCTCCTTTGTTTTTTAATGTGAGCAAGTGGTAGCTTTGATCATATGATGCCGGAACAGCATCTGTTACCAAACTAGCATGGCACACATCACAGGACAGCTTTCTCAAAATCCTGTGTAAGGGCTACCTCCCACTGCTTCCTGAGGTGGATTTCTTTGGGAAATCTTCAAAGTTTGAGAAATGTTAACAGCTAACAACAATCTACATAGTTAGTGACTAAATACGTTTAGCCAAAACGTTGTTTGGAGGCTCACTTGAGCACATAAATGCATAGCTTTACTAGCTTAGTCTGGCGTAGCTAAAGTTAAGATTATAAAACATGATATTCTAATGGCCAAATATAACCAAAACAATTGTTCAGCTTTAGCTATGAAATGTAATCCACCGGGATCTGGTTTGGAGCGTACAGCGGTTTGTACAATCCCAAGCAGCACATGTGTGAGGCATCTTTATCCATTACTTCACTCCACCAAAGTGCCACTCGCAATATGGCGGCAACGTTGACATACGATGCTGCTGGTCATGCGGCGTCTAGTAATTATATGTCTATGTGATTGACGGCTATAACATCTGTGACGTCACTTCCAGCATCTGTCCACCTGGTCCCACCTCTTCCTGATAGCTGCTCTCAAAACTGCAAGTTCAGTTCAGTTGTGAGCTCTGTAAAGATGTCTCCGCAATTATTGTGTGTTTTTCTTTGTTTTTGCAATCCCATCATATGGTGTGTAAACACTGGTACCCCCATCCTTGTTGTGTCATTCTCTCCCAAAGGTAAGCATTCTTTGTAACTATTTAAACAAAATAAAAAGTCTATAGTTACACTCACACAAATTAAACAGATCCCACAGCGTGATACACCACAAGGGCACCTCCATGAAGAGCTGAGTAACAAGAAATGAAAGATATATTACTGTAAGTGTAGTGGAGTATTGTGGACTGTGTTAGGAAAAGATAGCTGGGAGGTGAAGTGGAAGATGGGCAGGATGGAAACAAACTTGTAAGTTTTTTAGACGCATCCCCAAGCAAAGGGCATTGGCAGGACACCGGCTAAATTGATCAATCATAATGAAACAGCAGATGACATTTTTACAGAAAAGTGGCTCCAGGATGGCTCATTTCGTAAGGTCATCACATATCTCACTAAAAAACAACCCCACATCTGCAAGCTGGTACAAATAAAATGAAATTAGATGGACCATGTGCAAAAAGCAATCAGATCTTCTTTAGTTTCCTTGGCATCCTGCAGGCCCACTGTAGGCAATTTTCGCATTTGACAAGAAATATTTTGGCTCGATTTTGCCAGACAAGGTCATACAAGAATATGAAAGCCACATGTGAGGCTCATCGTAAAGAGCCACTATACCCCCAGCCCGATTTGTGAACTCCACCTGTGTGTAGTGGTTTGATTCAATTTACAGAATTTTGTTTTTCCTTCCTGTTCATTTCCTTCAACAACCTCGAGTTCTAATGCCATGGAGACTGCCAAGGTATGGCAAGTGGGTACATATTTGAATCGTCCAGCTTTCAACATAATGTAATGAATACTTAATATGTTATTGAAGGCATCACATCTTTTACTGCATCTGCATTGCAGATATCGTCCAAAAAAAAAAAAAGATCTTTCCATCTGCTTTAATGCAACTGCAAAGTCAAATCAGCCCCCTGAGATGTCTGACTGTCATTCAAATGAAAAAATATTTGCTTGAAAATATGAAAAGAGTAGAAAATTCTTTAACTTTACTTCATGCATTTTTGCTTATTTTATTCAAAATTTGATTAATTCAGTTAAAAATGCATATGCACCTTCTATGCAATACTTTACAAAGCAGGTGCCATGCTGCAGTTTTTGCATCAAGGATAGTCACGATCCTCATTCCAAGCTGATTTGTTGAGGATGACATATTTCATTAACTTCTTAAACACGCGTCGACTTGCTGGCAGGACACCACCATATTTCAAAGTTGCTTGAGTACATTGTAATAAACCCACAAGTCAATCAGTCAGTCTTCTTCTTCTTCTTCTTTATTGTTTCCCATTTCCATGTGGGATTGATGTACTTGATTAATCATCTCCATCCAACTCAGTCCTGCACCTCCTCTCCAGTCAAGTCCTTTTCCTTCAGATCTGCTTTTATTTTACCCATCCACCTCATTTTCTCTTGCTCTGTATTTCTATTCCCATCAGTCTTTTGCCCACATATTCATTTTCTCTCCTCATCACATGTCCATACCACTTCAACCTCCTTTCCTATACTTTCTCAGATTTCTCTCCCACTTTTGTTGTCTCATTTCTTATTCTGTCCTTTTATCGTAACTCCACACATCCATTTCCACATACTCATTTCTACCACATCTAGCTTCTTCTCCTGTGCTCCCTTTATGGCCCCTGCCTCAGTTCCATTCATCACTGGTGGTCTTACCACTATCTTAAAAATTGCACCTTTAACTTTTACTTTAATTCTTCTATCACACAATGCTTCTGATACCTTCTTCCAATTGTTTCATCCACACTGCTCTCTATGCATCCAAATGTCCGTCTTGTGCTACCACTGATCCTAGATATTTAAACAAATTGCTAACTTTTGAATCCTGATCATCCTTGCACTTCATATATCCTGTCTTCTTCCTGTTTATCTTCCAACTGCCTTCTCCATTCTTCCAAATTACTTTCCACTTCAACTGTTCTAATTCCTCATAACACAATGTCATATGCAAAAAGCCTGGTCTCCATTCCCATGACTCAATACATCAATAACCACATGAAAAAGGTAAGAATTTCAAGCCCTCATGCAGCTACCGTCCCTTGTTACTCCTCCCATGTAGTAGAGAAACAGGACAAACTTTAAATATCAATAAACAAACAGGTATCGCTAGCTAAGCAGAGGCAAGGTACACTCCAAAACGCAGAGGTAGAGCGACTCGTACGGAGGCTAGTGCATGAGTGAGGAGGGCCCTGCCCAGCTCCCTACTCCTGACGTCATGCTTCCCCCTCCACCTGGCCTGCAGCCTCTGTCTCAGAATAGCGCAAATATATCGCTCCTGCAAGTGAACAATGATTCATAGCATGATGAGAGAAGTCGCAAAATCAACCAGGATGATCAAGTAAATTATAAATAAAAAAACAGATTTAAATCCATGAAGTAGTTTTCTCATTCGCTAGCTACAAGGAGGTAAGGTAAACCCCGAGGCTGGAGCATGAGTGGGGAGGGCCTGGCAACTGCGTCTCTCTCTTGGATTCACGCAATTAAATTTGTACCACAAGCAAACTATGATACTTAACGGAATGAGAGAAGTCGCAAAATCAACCGGAATGTTCAAATAAATTATACAAAAAAACCTGATTCTAAACCCGTTAAGTAGTTCTCTTGTGAAAAGCGGACAGACAGACAGGCATTGGATTTTTATATATATAGAAAAAGCAAAATAGAAATGTAATTTTGTTAAGTATATAATTTACATATAATATACTGTTATCTAAAAACTGGGCTAAAAGTGCAATAACATTTAGTTTTATATTTAATCTTTTATGTTGTTCTTCATGTCAACTATGTGTTGTAGGCTTTTTTTTGTCACAAAAGTAGTGCCATCTGCTTTTTTGTACCCAGCTGGAGTGGTGCACGTAATTTCATTGTGATTTTTCACAGTGACAATAAAGGCTTTCTGTTTCATTCTGTTCTATTCTGGTGCAGACCTAATCAAATTGGGGTCTTGTCTGTTATCCCAACATTGCCTTTAACCCGAGTCCTCACTCCCTCATACATATCTTGGGCAATCTTCACATAATTCTCTGGTCCTCCTTTTTCTCTCATGCACCTAAATGTATCCTCTTTTCTTAAATAGATATCCCTGTAGGCTAACTTCTGAATTCTGATCATAATTAAATTTATAAATTTTAAATTATTCACAAGTCAATCAAAACCAATAATGTTAATTTTACATGCCCAAGAGTGTCTTCTTTTAATAATAATCATACATATTTCCATGTTGTGTGCTCTCTTTAATTATAAAATTTCTGATTTTTATACAGATATGCCAAAGTGAACAGTATCTCACAGGTTGGTAAATCTGTCTTTATCGAAGGTCCCATTTGTGTTAAGCCACATATATTGAAAGGCTCTGTGACAGATTAGGGCTTCTCTCGCACCCTTGTACCCTCAGACCACACGTCAGACACCAGATAAAAGTCCAAAAAATTGATTTATTATTATAAATAAGTGCACAAAGCACACACCTCTCCACAATTCTCAATAAACAATAATCACAATAACAAATCCTCCAATCTCCCAGACGCTTAGCCACCCTGCTTCCCAACTCAGCTCAGTGTCTGGGCTTTCCCAAAGTCCTTTAATACCCCATCACCCAGAGGTGTTCCTGCCCCACAGTCTACAAGTCCTTACCACTTCCGGTTCAGGGTAAAAGTCTTTCTCGTCAACCTGGAAGTACGTCATTCCTCCCGTTCACGTGACCAGGACGCACTTCCAGGTTATAGGGCACATAAGAGTCTACGAGCCTCGCTACAGCGACTCCTTGTGGTTCCCAAGGTATCCAGCAGGGCTGTGTATAAAAATTACAAAGTCCATGAGGCCCTGCTGGAACTCGGGAGAGCTCCTCCTGGCGTCCTGGGGGTGAGGGCCGGCAACTCTTGCCGGACATCCATCACAGCTCATTACCATAGGCTATCTGAGGTTCAGACCATTCCAATGATACATAGTGGCCTGTGATTCTTCATTCATACTGCATGTCACAGCTGTGCACAAAAGGCATGAAATAATTTGGGTGCATGAGAACTCGGTAGTGCACATTGTTACACACAAAGCTTCTCCAAGTTTGTTTGACGCTGTTTAAGTTTTTACTAAGCAGAATGTTCATTAAAAGAAAAAAGCAAAGATTTATTTGAAGAAGTTCTATAAAAAGTTACAGAATACTAGTGATATAGAATATGAACCTGACTCATATTCTGATCACAGTTTTGACTGTACTGAGAATGGCGCATTTGCTGAAAGACTCAATGCTAAGCTTGATTTGTAAGTATTGCTTGTTTCAACTTAGAGTACTGGCAATGTTACGTTTTACTTGTGGCACTTAATTTTTGACATAAGAACTATGCCCATGCTCTTTAATCAGATGTCACTCTATCATGCTGCTCAGACTGTCATGAGGGACTGGTCTTTGATCAGATATACTTGTACCACACCAATTGAGGGTTTACATAGAGGCCCTCCTGCTCTACACCCCCAACTCACTCATCCATCTAATGTCAATGCATCGCACCTTTCATGATGCAGGACATTATGATGATGCCATGTCTCTGTGGACACCATGAGCTTCTACAATAATTCATCAATACACGGCATAGGGTACGCATCAAACTTGAAAATATTATTTAAGCATCTAAAATCTATACAAAACTGAGCCATCCGGTTTGTGGACTGAGATGATCGAACTCCGCCATTCGGTTTTACTCTCACAAATCATGCCCTATTTGAGTATCTGCATCACCTCATCACGTACCACATTCTTCCTTGCTTCCAGTATACAATATAGGTGCATTTGCACTTTAACACCAGCCTGAGTGAAGGGGCATCTCTTATATAAGTAGGCATATAATCATTTCACAGCTTTGGGTCTCTGTTACTAAAAGCTCAACTTCTTACTGTTATTTTATTAATCTTTGGCATCCTAAGTAGACTGTCATCTTGCGATCCTAATGTGTGCTCTGGTTTGTAAGTAACAATAAGTTCAGGACCTCATAAATAAATTTTATATGTTAAAAGAAAGATTTTGAAATCTTCCCTAACCTTATCTGGGAACCAGTCTAAGAACTGGAGCTATGTTTTCCTGTTTTCTGGTTTGTGTAATAATTCTTGAAGTAACATTTTTAATTAACAGAAAGCTGCAAAAAGAATGATTAGAACAGCAAGTGACTAACTGATTGCAGCAGTCAATCCTACTTGAAATAAATGCATGAATTCATTTCACATTATCTTGCATATTTAAAAAAGTCTTAATCGTCCAACACTTTTAGGTTGGAAAATGCATGTTGAGAATGGGTGGAAGGAATGCAAGATGCCTGTATGAAGAGTTGGGATGCCAGCCAGGTCACCCCTTTTAATTTGTGGCAAACAATAAACAAGACAGCCACTCAACTGAGCGAAACAGCACATAAATCACGTTTATTAGCGTTATCGATAATAGCTGTTATAAGCTGTTATAAGCATAAAGAGATCTCAGAACACCGCCCTGGAAGTCATGCGGGTCCAAATGAGATGCTGACATTCAGGTTTTTATAGCCCAGTAGGGGTGGGGTTAGTTGCTCTCAATTAGCACTTTCTCTCTGCTGAGGAAGAAAAGAAAGATAAGATGATAAGATAATGTTAGCAGTAGCTTCATTTCTCACCCTGCCTGGGTATTGTGTACTTTGATTAAACTCTGAAGGTGTCTCTCAGACGCACATGATAGTTTTGTAATATGTGTTTCAAGTGACATATTAAAGAGTGACAGAGTGTTGTTGTGGTCAACATCATTCTCCTCCAATAAGTAAGATTTCCATTTTTTCTGCATTCACAGACAAGAAGTTCTTATCCACTCACACCTTCAAATCACTGACAATTAATTAAGGACAACATTGTAGAAATATCATTTGGTCAAAAAGAAAAATACAATTGAGTGTCATCTGCATGAGTGAAAATGAATGTGATATTTTCTAAGGAGAGTTTCCAATGGAAGCATGTAAAGTGAAAATAGTAAAGGTCCAAGAACTGAGCCCTGTGGAACACCATATTTAACTTTTCAGTATAATAATATAGTCCTGTTAGCACATTTCTTTATGTACTGGTTATAATCTGATAAATAACCAGGTAAGCACAGCACATATGAGCCCAATGTCATTTTCCAGCCTGTGTAGTAAAACAGAATGGTCAATGGTATTAAATCCCCAGGCATATCTAAGTCAGCATATCCTGGATCTTCCATAGAGTCACCAAACTGAGGGATATGCCTTTTGCACTTCTAGAGCCAGCCACCCAGGGGCATCCTTATGACATACCCAAGCCACCTCAACTGTCTCATCTCAAGCCAGAGGAGCAGCAAATCTGTTCTGAGGCGCCACCAAATCATCGAGCTTCTCATCCTGTCTTGGAGTGTCAACCCAGCCACCTTGCAAAGGAACCCCATTTCTGCTACTTGTACTCACAATCTCATTCTTTCAGTCATAACCCACATCTCATAACCATAGAGGAGGACAGGGATGTACAGCAAGAGTTTTGTCTTTAGAGTCAGCTCCCACTTCACTATTATGGACTGGTACAGCACATGGAGAACAGCTGCCAGCTCTCCAATCTGCTTATCAACCTAACATTCCCTCAGTCATTTATGAACAAGTCTGAGAGATACATGTGCGTGTCCACTAATGGAAGTTGTTCCTCTCTCACCTGGAGAGAACACTCCACTCTTTTCTGAGAGAAACCCATGGCCTCAGACTTGGATGTACTGATCCTTATCCCAGCTGCTTCACATTCAGCCTAAACTTCAAAGTCTTGTCATGCTGAAAAAGAGTGCAGTGTATTCTGGGCAAGCTGAAAGGTGAAGAGGATTTAGAGTATTTTGCTTAGTTAGAAAGTGCATCCCTTGGGAATGTAACCTTGGGCTTATACTACATGATAGTGATTTAGTAATGCTTCTGTATTTTGAGAAACTGAAAAGCATCACAGCATGTTTTCAGATAACTGAGTTGAAAACAAGTAAGCCAGGTGCTCATTTTAGGTGAGTGCGGAGGGAGAGTGTCTGCCTTTTTATTAGACTTCTTTTTTTTTTTAAAGGGTTCTCTTGGGACATTTTCACAGAGCTTTCACATTGCAAAGCAATCAGCTCATTTGCAAAAATGGACACTTACAGCAAGCCTTTCCATGCCTTCTACCAACTGAAAATAGAAACTTTCATGGAGCTTTGTCTCTTAACTACTGGTCTCATGGAAAACTGCCCTATTACCAGCAAGAAATCTTTCTTTTCATTTTTCATTTTCATCCATCCATCCATTATCCAACCCATCATATCCTAATTACAGGGTTAGGATATATAAATTGCACACGAGGAACTAGATCACCTGGAAGGACTCAACTCATTGCTTATTTTTGATGCTGATGATTTTGAAGCAAATGAATATTATTTTTAAGTGAAAGCATAAAATCATCATCTCTTTGCTTTGCTTGACTGCTATTACAGTAGCCAAGAAGCTGGATTGGTCATTCCTTGTCTTACCCCTGTCCCATAAGGGCAGAAGAGGGACCCCTTGTGAAGCCCACTATCAATGGTAAAACTGAGGTAAAGGATTGGAAGTAAAGACAGCTGCAGTCATCAATCAGACTACCACTGGGGTTCCCATATGCGAAGTACAATACAGAGAGTGAGACAAGTAAGAGGATACGGGTAACAAGCGCATAGATGATTTTAACATTTCTTCCTTTCCCTCATTAAGAACAGAGCCTAAGAGGTTAGTTGGTAACTTTCATGTTATGTGAATGTCATGGGTGATCTGAAAACACAATACAATGTTATTATTTTTATTTTTGTTGGCGCAGCAAGCATCTTGCGTGAGGCAGGAACAATCTCTGGATGAGGCACTAGCTCGTCAGTATCACTGTGCCACCGTGTTCCCATGTTTAATAACATATTTTAACACCAATCATCATGAAAATTATATCAAGTATACATTTCAGTATTTAAATTATTCAGAGAGCTCTAATATCACGAATGTAATAGATTCTGTGTCCTGTCGGTGGAAGAGAAAGCCCGTTTAAGAATCATGTAGTGATTCACACACATAGAGCACATAGAAGAACAAATACAATATAAAGCATTTAACAAGCTACTTTAGTTATGATGCTATTTGAGAAACTAGTAAATTAAACGATTTTAAGATGAATTTTATGATGTTCTACTTTAATGATAAAATAAACTACGTGATTAAAGTGAAATTTCAAGATTAAAGTTGACATTTCAAGCTTTTTCCCCATGGTGTCCCTGTTTTTTTTTTTCTTTTCTCTGTACTCTAATAAGCTTCCATATGACACTCAGATGGTGGGCTATGACTCACCTTTCCACGGGGACTTTGATATCTGACAGCTACTTTTTTATTTCAGGCACTGTGCGACTTTGTGAACTTGAACTTTCGAGTTTCTCCGACACGCTATGTCACTCAATCAACTTCCTTTTGTTGTTTATACCACTGTTTAAACCAATAAATAGTATGTTTTTCCTTGCCTCCACTTGGTATTCACTGAAATTCTTCTATTTTCCCCCATGTTTTTGCCATTGCCTTTTCACAGAATGCTGAGCTTAAGGGCTATTTATATTGATTTGCATATTCAAAGAGGCGTAATTCTGGGAGGAGTCTGGGAGTGGCAGCAGGCGCGTGCACATGCGTTACTTTCACACTGACCGGGATTTATGTAGTGCAAGGGTTCCCAAAGTGGTCGATTTGAACTTTCTAGGGGTTGATAGTTTCAATAAAAAAATTGGGGGGTCAACGACAGCAAAAATAGACCCCCTTACTACTGCTATTTGTTTGTTACTTCAAAATATCTATGATTCCAATAGGTACCTAATTAAGAAGTAAAATAATTCAAAAAAACACTTTTTTGATAAAAACACATTACATACCAAACTTGCGAACAAAAAGGTAAAATGTGTCATTAAAAGAGTCACACGTAAGAATGCATGAATGCATTTTAATCACAGGGGCTGTCGAAATTGTTTGTTAATAAAAGTTTGTATTTCTTCAGATAATAATATGACTGAACCAAAAAAGAAATGCAGACAGTACAGCTTGGACTATTTGTACTTATTTTGAATTTACATATTTATTTCATAAATGTCAAAAATGTAAAAAAAAAAAACTCTGCTCGTATTTTTTTGCTTACATTTTTAGTGCAGGTTTCGATATTAAATGTTGCACAAGATAATGCCATATTCCGTAGCCATTTTATCTTTTTAAATCATAATTACAAGTGATTAAAATCTGATATCTAGTGAAATATTTAATATTGAGTACTGTACAAATGTATTAATTTGAGTAAGTAAAGTAAATGACTAGGGGGTCGACGGTTTTAAAAGTTTTTGGTAAAGGGGTCAGCGGCCGAAAAAAGTTTGGGAACTGTTGATGTAGTGGAAGAACGTGGAAATTGGCATACACACAGATTTATGCATCTGGATTCTTTGTGCGTATGAACATTTCCACTTTTGTCCGTACGCCATGTTTAAGTGTGAATTCTACGCACAGCGTTATGCATGAGGCCCCTGGTGACCCCTTGTGGCTGCAGGTTTTTCTTCCAATCAGATTCACAACAAGTGAAATGAATTGATAACAACTGATCACATTTATTTAGCTGGTCTGTTTTTCTCTTCTCCTACTCTACATTCAGAAAAACGCAGTAGTGTGATTTTTACATTATAAGACATTTAGAAATATTTCTACTTTTCGCTATAGCTTTAAATACTTACCTCATTTTGTTGTTTTCCATTTATTTTTCCCTTATTCTGTGTAATCTGCTCTCTTCATTCTATCTTAACAGTGACAATTAAAATAAGAAAAACAGTCACATTGGTGAACAACACTAAATGATTACAGGATGCAACTGCTTCAGCATCAGACTCACTAATTAGTCAACCATGTAAAGTAAGGATGGAAATCAGATTGAACATAAATAAATTTAAAAAGACATATGTTATCCATGTGTAACTGCTTAATTTTTATTAAAATGCATTACCACACTTACTTTTGTAATTTCTTCTTTGACCCTAAAACACAGAAATATGACATAGCACCTGACTTAATTAGGCTAGGAGTCCAATAAAAAAAAAATGGTTGAAACAAAAAGCTGCAGCCCTAGGGGGGTCCAAGTTTGGGGACCACTCATTTAGAAGAAGTAGAAGAAGAAAAAGACAGAGTAGCGAAAAGAAAAGGGTAAATTAAAGGTAAGCATGGGGACACTGAACGTTGGGACAATGACTGGAAAAAGAAGAACCTTGGCAGATTTGATGAAAATGGGGGTGTTCCAGTCCCATAACATTTCCTTCTGTTCACAGGTTGTAAAGTAATCGGATACAGCTTGAACCATAGCATGTCCTCCTTTCCCAAGCTGTAAACCAATTTAGTCCTGGTGCAATAGATGTCAACTCTTCTTTGAATACTAGTACAATTCAGGAAAACAGATTGTCTTTGATGTTAACTGTCCATGCAAGTCACCTGTATTTATGTTTATCTGTTTTGTCTTGAGCAAAATATAATTAAAATATAGACTAAATTTTACACCACAACAGAGGTACAATAAAACTGGAAGAGATATCTAAGAAAGTACAGGAAAGGAGGTTGAATTGGTATGAACATGTGATGAGGAGAGACAATGAAGATGTGGACAAAAGAGTGATGGGAATGGAAGTTCAGGGGAAGAGAAAGTGAAGGAGCCCAAAGCAGAGATGGATGGATAAAGTAACTGATGAGGAGGTGAAGGACTGAGCTGTTTGGAGAAGGTTGATGAAGCACCTTATCCCTACAAAGAAATGGGAAAAGGTGATGAGGAAGAAGAAGAAGTATCCATAGGTTGCATAACAAAAGGAAACCCCGGTTGACCTAATATCATGTTGCACTGATTATCTACGGGTTATGAACCTAGAAGCCACACCTATGTCAATGTGAGAAGTGGTTCCAACAACAACGATAGGAACACCTAAAAAATAGCATTGAGGACATAGAAAATATCAAATAAATGTACTTGAAACCTAATCATGACACTAATTTTTATGTTGCAGTTGTGGTCAAAATAAAGTACTGCAGGTCTCAGAAGAAGCCCTGGGGCACCAACCCAGTCATCCCCATTTAATTATATCTCCACAAATGAAACAAATAGGGTTACTATGCACACCTCTGTAAGAAGTAATTGTAACAAATAAGCCAATCCTCTCTGTCAAATGGTTCTTAAGATACTCGGAACTTCGTCATTCTACTCAGTCATGTCAAAACTGGCAGTGGTGGATTTTAAAGGTGGAAGACCAGAAGGGGCGGAGTCAATTGCCTTTGTTTGGGTGCCTTCTTGCCTCCACAGAGGGAAAAGAAGAGGAGAATGTTAGCGTGAGTGCCCCCTCTTGATCTGGGATGGTATTACCTGTTTGAGATGAGACCGGAGGGTGATCCACAGACGCACATGCATGACACAATCCAAGGACACTTCTCTGTGTCCCTCCCTCACTACTGGTTTCTGGTTGGTCATGAACTACAAGATGCCCAGGGTTTAATCCGTGCAGGGGTTCAAAAACGCAGGGCCTGGTTCTGCTGGATTAGGCTCTGACTTCCCGAAATCCCAAAACAGCACGTCCAAAAAACCGACAAGTGTAAGAAAAATATAAACAAAAATTTACACTCTGAATTTTATTTCATTTTTGAAAAGAAGGTTACTTACTTATTCTTACTTAATAAAATAAAATACCACACAATACAGCTGTTGCACTCTATTTTCTTTCACTTCTATTCTGTGCACATTGTTTCCTGTAGCAGTAAGATATTTTTGTGCATTTTGTTTTCAGAGGCAGGAGTCCATTTTGAAGAAAGTGAGCAATATGTGCCAAAACAACAAGAGGTCAATAAAGATTTTATTTAGAAAGAAATCATACGGTTACCTTTTGTACAGCACACAAACCTCTTGAGGATTTTCTTTTTCTGTTTTTTTTTCCACCATGGAAAAATGCTGCAGCTCCTGAAAGTTTGCGCCACAGGTTCAGATCAATCCCTAGAGGTACAGAGAAGCCACTTAAACAATGCTTTTATCATTAATTGTTTTATTTTGTTCTGAGACAACACCGGTACAGGTTTAAAGAAGTAAATATTTGCCTGTAATGTGGCTGGCTCACTGGTAATGCAACCTGCAGTACTGTAAATATTCCTTTTTTGTGTATTTTTTGAAATAGTAAAAAATGAAATCACTTCTTTATCAAACTTTATTAAAAATATAATTAAATTCATTCATTACAATAATGGCTTGATTCAGAGGTGCATCCTTACATGTGCGTAATAAAAGCTGCCAGGGAGCAAAAACATTTCAGAGACAAGAGAAAAAAATAGCAATAGTAATAATAATAATAATAGCTCAACATAATGGGAGACTAAAACAAAAAAATGGAAAATTTTGGCAATTACATTGTTTGCAGGCAGTGCATTTCAGAACACAAGACACAGGGCTTTTGTATTCAGTCATGATGATGCATAATGGTTGTTTAGGGTGACCCTATTTTCCCTTTTAGTCTCTTGACTACTGCAAAGGATGCCACCCATGGGTTGGTGTCCCAGCTGGAATGGGGCGAGGTTCCTAACCTGGACGGTAGGCCAGCCCTTTCGGGGGCACAAGAAGTAAGCAAAGCCAGGAAGTTAGCTGAAGATGCCAGTCTGGAACTGGGCACTCTGGTGTCCCAGAAGGGTTAAATCGAGGGACAATAATTGGCTGGGAGGTCAGTGTGATAGAGAGTCCCACAACTCTTTGAGTAAAGAAGGGCTTCCTGCCTTCAGTTTCATGATGTCATTGCCTTCATCTTGCCAACTTTTGACAAATGGTTGCATTTGCACCAGTCTACCAATCATTGTATCTCCATTTTGTAAGCTGACTCATCTCCGTTGCTGATGTGACCCACCACTGTTGTGTAATCAGCAATCATAATGATGGTGTTAGACCTACATGCAGCCATACACTTGTGAATTAGCAGAATGAACAGACCTGCCTCATACTATATAGAATTGTGTATAAATCGGGTCTTGAAACCCGAAAAATCGATCATAAAATTAGACCCCGACTTATACACCCATTCAAAAATGCGACCCTTCATTTTTTTTTTTTTTACATTTTCATGTCTCCTCTAATCTCACATCAGTTTCTCAGGCGCATCAAATTTTGTTGCAGCGGCGCAGTTACGAATTTCTTTCACTACTTCAGCGATGTTTAATTTAAAACTAGCTTCATAATTTCTTCTGATCGAACGCTCCATTGTAGATAAGGGATGCTTGTACGATAAAGGTGTATGAGGGTGTGAGATACAAAAACCACAAATCAGTGCAAACGTTGCTTCAGAATTGTTCAGGTATTACCGTGTGGTCACGTAGGTACAATAAAGAGACAGAGAGGTTAGGAGCACACGTTGATACAGCGCATTGTAGCACCCACATAGAAAAAATAGGCAGTGTACTCCGTGGTTACTCTCTCAGGTGGGCGTTAGCTTATCATAATGTCTTGGACCAATAGTATGAGTTTTCTGCATTTGACTTACACGACCGACATTATCAAATACCAGAAATTGGAAAAAAATACTGTAAAAAATACAAAAATACTGTAAATTCAAGTCCCAACTTATCTGCGGGAGAACTTATCAGCGAGTATATAGTGCGCAGTGTGATGGTGCTGGAGGCGGTGTTTTTGACACCGACTTTCTGGGGTCTCTCTGTTATCAAATTCAGTTTAGGTAAGAGAGAATTATTGTTCCAAGGAGCTGGAAATGGCACACTTGTTTAAATATTTAAATTTAAAATATCTTCCACCATCCATCCATTATCCAACCCGCTATATCCTAACTACAGGGTCACCGGGGTCTGCTGGACCAAGAATAAAATTACACTAAAAGATAAATTCATTTAAGGTGCTCTAAAATAATTTACTCCTAAGATGCTGTACTAGTTTTTTTTTAAAAGTATACAAAATTACTTAAAAAACGCAGTGCAAAAATACTTAAAAGCCACAGAGGGTTCAAATAGAGCTCCCCCTACTGGTAGTAATAAAACTGCAAATAAAATATACAAAAAAAAATACTGTTTATATAATACAATTTAAAACAGCATCCATCCCAAGAAATTAAAATGAGCATTAAATTTATACATTAAAAATATATGTCAATGAAGGTATTCAACAAGGTATTCATTTTCGCAAAGGGACCAATCTAGGGTTAGTATAAAAGCCGCTAGCCTATATTTAAGTTAAGGTCCCAGGATAATATTTAAGATTAGGGCTAAAAAGTATACTAACTAAGTTTAGGGTTGTAATGGGGAAAGGACATATTTATATGCATGTGAGCCCCTAGCCTATGTTTAAGCTTGTAGCTGCATTACTGGGGAGTGAAAACTTCAACTCTCAGCAGTCCCTGCAGTGGCTCTGATTGGTCATCTGCTGAGGGTGCAGGGGCTGCTGGGGAGAAGGAGGCCAATGCAAGATTTAAAAGGAGGCCAGTTATACAGTGGAGGAGAGTTTTTTGTTGTTTCGTGTCTTTCAGAGTTACCTGTCTCTTTGCCTTCCCATTCAACGCCTGTGGATTCTGGTTTTGTCCTGGATCGTGTCCTGTTTCGGTGTATGGACTGTCTGGTGTCTTCCTGCTCCATGAGGACTGTATTAGGATTTGTTGTCGACCTGCGAAGAAAGGAGCTCTCCTGATCCTATCACACGTCTTCATCAGGAAATACAGATAGGACTGATCTTTACATTCACATACAGCGAACTGGTCTCTGAACTATCTATCTCCATCATTTCATCACATCAGTTGCCATTTTTCATGGACTTCATTGTGTGTGGTTTTTGTTTGTTGTTTGTTATTATTGAATTTGTGCTTATTGTATATCACAGTAAAGAAAACTGGGGTGGGATCATTTTAGTTTGTATAGTTATAGTTATATTTTGTTTATTATTGTTTATCACATTCTTCGATTTCTGCTTTATTACCATTAGTTTTATGTCTCTGTGAGGAAATGTCTGTGAGTCTGGACAAGGCTGGGTGTGTTCCTGTGATCTCCACTGAAAAAATAAATAAATCGCCATCAAAGGTGGTGAGACTCTCAGATGGGTTTTTTAGTCTGCTACAAGCTTAGGGCTCCAAGATATTTTTTAAAATTAGGGCTACAAGTATATTGACTTGAAGTTTAGGGTTGTAGTGGGGAAGGGACCTATTTATGTGCAAATTAAAATTTGCCAAGAGAACTGTGTATCTATCTATTGTAAGAGCAGATTGGGAGCTCAACCCAGCCAGGACGCCCCGGAGATGGAAGGATGGGGGAAGGCAGCTATTTTTGGACACTGCCTCCCCCAAAATGCTAGATGGCAGCTCCCCTGGACTGCAGCGGTGCCCCGGATTGCCGCAGGGCATTATGGGACATATAGTTCAGAAACACAGCCCTGCTAGGCACTGTGGGTGCCGCCAGGGGATGCAGTGGGAAGATCATTGGAAAATAAATTATCACTCAACCGAGACATACTAATGGATTACAAGGACGGAAGCCCCGAAGTATTTATGGGCTGATTAAAAACATGAATTCTCTGTCTGACTCAGAAGTGCTGGCAGGCCACATGGACAGAAGAGCAGAAGCACTTCTGGGTCAAGGACTATATAAAGGACTGCTGTGAACCCAGCAGCTTGCTGGAAGGTGTGGAGGAGATAGAAAGAGAGAATTGTGAATATTATTGTGTTTATTTGATTGTATATTGTGGCTGTGGTACTTGAGGAGCACTGTACAAGAAGAAGAAAAGAATTAAACAACTTCTTGGTGCTTTGAACTTGTGTTGTCAGTGTCTGTCTGTTGGGTTAGAGGAGTGACAGAGCCCTCTAGTGCTACACTATCTATCTATCTATCTATCTATCTATCTATCTATCTATCTATCTATCTATCTATCTATCTGAGTACTTGTGGCTAAATCTAATAACAGAAATCTGATAATCACAAAAGATAAAATGTCTTTACTGCAAAGTTAGCAATTTGTTGGGAACCATTCTAATACTTTTGGTGTTTAAAATTTGTTTGTAAAAAAATCTGGATGAGTGAAAAACTTTGAGGGATTGTGAAATGTCCTTCTCCTAAACACACTTACCTATGTACAACACATTGATAGAACACCAGAGACAGCCTTTCCATGATTATTTTACAGTATAAGAATTTAAAAATGACATAAGAAATTCCTAAAAATAATCTGGTTAAGTGATATCTCAATTTTCTGAACATTCCAGTGCAGGTACCTTCTAAAGGTGGCAAAATGTTTTCAATTCAAGTACATAACTTAGTTTCCTTCACATTTCGATGTCTGTTTATATTAAAATGTGCCTGCTCATTTCACATTTCAGTGCTTCTCTCCTTAATGTCCCCAAAGAGATGACTCACTAATTACATTACAGAATAGTGCTGGATCAACTTTATTGATGCCTTTGAAAATTCTGATGATCTGGATAACCTCCCAAAGTAATTTCCTGTGTTCAACAGTCATCCGGGGCCACTTCAAGCTCAAGTCCAGCAAAGCTAACTTGAACATCTGTGGGACATGGGTGACCATTACGATGACCATGACTTATTTTCAATTTTCTGGGATGCTGTTTTGTTTTAGCACAGGAACTGCCATTTTCTGTAGTTTTATGTATCAGTTACCTTGCAGTTGCTGTTGGGGGTCATGAACTGAGTAACATCAGGAGTAATGGAATATATATGGTCGATCCCTGGGGTCACTTTGGAACAGTGTGACATTGGGGTTGTCTTCAGTGTTGTCGTGTCCCCTTACTGTTTGTCTACTCCTTTGATCTTCCAAAAATGGAGGTAAGAAGATTCGAGGTTCTTGATTTGTCACATACACGGTTATACCAGTACAGCATGTAGTGAATAGTGCTTTGAATCGGCCATGAGGCCGTGCAATAAATTTAACAAATAGATTAAATTAAACTAAACTAAATTAAATTAAGGAATTAAAAAGACATTTAAAAAGAAGCCTATAAAGGTAGAACTAAAGTGATACAATATATATAAAAAGGTATAGATCCAAATAAGCATTATAATTATAAAAAAAGATCTGCGCAGTGTGCAAACGTAATATAATAGAATAGCTGTGTATTGTAAGAGCAGTGTGCTAGATTGCTGGTTAACGTACTCCTCTTAGGACCACCCAAAAAAGACATCAATCGAATGTAACTAGTGCAGAATGCAACTATGAGAATCTTAACTAGAAAGAGAAAATCTGGGGCCATCACACCAGTTTTGATGTCACTACACTGGTTACCTGTGCCATTTAGAATTGACATTAAAATACTGCTTATGGTTTACAAAGCCTTAAAAAATATCGCTCCATCTTATATTTTGGAATGCCTGTCACCTTACACTCCAAATCGTAACCTTAGATCTTCAAATGAGGGTCTGCTTATAATTCCAAGAGCTAAACTCAAAAGAAGTGGTGTTATGCACCTAAAATCTGGAATACGAGTTTACCGATAAAAATTTGCCAGGCTAATACGGTGGAGCACTTTAAAAAACTGCTAAAAACCCATTTTTTTTAACATGCCTTTATCATAGCTACATTTTATTGTAATCCTGATAAACTATGTATGCATTGAATTATTTCTTTCATGGCTCCACAATCCATACTAATCCCAACTTCTCTGCTGTTCTCTTTCCATTTCTCTGTGGTGGCAAATGTATCCATTTAAAATTAAATTGCAACACAATAAAATGTACAGAAAGTGAATGGGTCTAAACACCTTCCAAATCCAGTGTATGGCATTATCAATATATATATATTGTGATGGACAGCCGGGTCTCATGCCCGGCCGGGACGCCCCTGCTGCATATGTTCCGGGGGAGCCACCATGGGCAGCTCAATACCTCCCCCGGGACGCTTGGTGGCAGCCTCCCTGGCCGATGTTCGTTTCCCAGTCTCCCACATGGCTCCATGGGACATGGAGTCCTCCACAACCTGGGAGGGAGCTGGGGTGGCCTCTAGGGGGTGCTGCAGTGACTAGAGAACCCAGCTGGATGAGTCATCAGCCCCACCCGGAGGTGCAATTGGGACCAGGTGGTCAAGCACCTGGATCACTTCCGGGTGGGCTATAAAACAGGCCAGCCTCCACCACTGAAGGGCCAGAATCAGGAGTAAGAGGACAAGGTTGCCTGAGAGGAGTGGTGGTGCCAGCGGAAGGATTGCTGTATTTAAAGTAAGGTGCTTTGGGACTGTGTTATACTTGTGGGGTTCACGGGGAAGAAGTGCCCCACAGGGGAAGAGTGTTTGGACTGTGTAAGTGTTTGGGACTGTGTTGGGCCTGTGGGACACGGGGAAGACGTGCCCCACGGCTGAAGAGAAAATAAAAAGATTTCTGTTCAATTTACACGTGCCTCAGTGTGAATCTGTGCCAGTTCGGGCGCTTATATAGCGCCTTATTCACAATATATATAATTGAAGCTTATGTTTTTGTTATTTATTTTGAGCCATTTTCACTGTGATTCTTGGTTATTCACAATAACTGCTATGTTGATTTCCTGTCGTTAGGGCAACCTCTTGTGGTGTTAGTGGTGTGTCCTTAACACTAGAATCCCTGAAGCCTACAGTTGTAATCCCAGGCCACCTTAAATCCCTTCACACCTCTCCATTAGCATTTTTTTTTTTTGTAAATATGTTGATCAGTGCAGGCAGCAAGCATAATGATGGAGCTGAAGTTCTCCCAGCTCAAGTCTCTTTATCGTAGTGTAAGGTGCCTGGAGTTTAATACAGTGCGGTAAATAATATATCGTTATTGGAATACATACATTTCATGTGTGTTCTGTGTCTACAATGATTTATGTAAATATAGGATGACAGGAAATGCAAGGCAAGAAATGCTGAACACATAACTAAAACAGAAACATTTTCCGTGTTATGCTAAAAATTACATGAAGTGTATAATGTGTGAAGACTTATCCAAATACCAAATAAATATGTGTGTTTTTATTCAAGAATATAACCAAAGAAAAAAAATCATTCAGTTTATATTTTGCTGTCAATGAGTTACAAACTCACTGTCAACCGACAGAAGTTCATATGTCTTCTTTGATGGTGCAGAGGTAAGAACTGCTGACTTATAACTAAAACGTTGCGGGTTTGAGTTCAGGTGCTCCTCATTTTGAGTAGTGAGCTGCTATTATTATTACTATAATATAATAAAAACATACATTTGATTTGAATCCGTAACACCCAGTGTAAATTTTGGCTACTTCTACTGGGTTGTAAATCAAAACACAGTGGGGGGATAGGATAGCTGGCTGCTTGCTGCTTGCGCTGATCGACACATTTGCAAAGCAAAAGACGCTAATGGAGAGGTGCAAAGGAATTTAAGGTGGCCTGGGATTACGACTTTTTTCGTAGGCTTCAGGGATTCTAGTGTGAAAGGTCATGTCCTTTAGTTAATAGCGCAATGTGTTAAAAGGTCGTATTTGGAATTGCTTCCTTATCCGAGTTTACATTTTCAAATCAACCCGTTTTGTGACTTCATTTCCAATTACTTCTTCTCCTGTGGTTTTTGACTTTGATTTTCCCTGTCAATTTGGCCTTGGCAACAATGCAGCTGACTTCTTGGTTTTCGACTATTTTTTTTTACATTTGACTTTGCCTTTCTCTGGGTTACTGCTCAAAAAAATCTTGCTAAAAAAGCCAAGGGTAACAGTTTGCTATGCGGTTGCTATTGCCAACATCAGTAGTCACAAATGGAGTGACATCAGGGGTCAGAGGTTATAAAAGCTGATCTCTGGAGTCTCTTCCTCATCTGAAGTTTTTTTTTTTGTTGCTGTTCTTTATTTTTCCTTATACAATTTCTCTTATTATGAATTTCTTAGTTTTAGCATGCCCCTTGGGGTCAGAGTGCAGGGCCAGCCATTGTACAGCACCCCTAGAGCAAGTGAAAGTTAAGGGCCTTGCTCAAGGGCCCAGCAGAGTAGGATCTCTTTTGGCAGTGACGGGGATTCGAACCTGCAATCTTCGGGATACTGGCCCAGATCCTTAGCCTCAGAGCCACCACTGCGCACCTCAAATTGCAGATTGCTGAAAGAATAAAACACAGCTTGTTCATGTTCATCCTTAAGCTCATGCTTCTCGAAACCCCTTCTGTTTTATCTTCAAGTCTGAGTTTGGGTCATGGGTATTTTGTGATCTCTCGGTTGTCGACTTTAACTTTGTTACTCTGACTTTGTTACTTTTCTCCCGGCCCTTTCATTTTCTGGTGGCACATCACCACTTCTCACATTCCCAACGTTATTTTAACAAAGTTCCAACTGAAAGTCTGTGTTAATTCACAGTCCAGCTTGTAGATTCCACATGGGCTAGATGAGCATCCCAACCACAAAAGGGGTTGCTTCCTTACCCGGATGGGAGGCTCCTAAGAGGCAGACAGGTATCCTGGCCAGGGAGGAGAAGGGGATCAGACCTGGAAGGAAAGACCATAAGGGATGGACGGACAGCCCACTGGAAAGGAAAGATGTCACTGGGTGTTTTTTACTCCCCCACCATACTAAATTGCAGCAGCCCCCCCAGATATCAGTGCCCAGTGGGAAGCCAGCAGGGCATGCCAGGAAATGTAGTTCTGGGGTCACTGGGTGCCACAAGAGGGCACTGCAGGGAGAGAAGCTCCCTGCTGTAATGGACTTTCACATGACCTGGAACTGCTTCCATTGGGCAGTGGTCCTGGCACTAGGGTCCTTAATTAAAGCGACCACACTCTCTTACCCAGGTAAGTCAGAGCTGGGAGGAAGGAAGGCAAGACTCAACTGGAGGAGGGCATTGTGTTGGTAAAAGTATTGTGGAGAGAGAAATTGTGATTTGTAGATAGAGAGAGAGTGCACTTGTGCTTTTGCTACTTGTGGAGGATTTGCTGAATAAACCATCCTTTATTTGAACCCAGGACTCTGTCTGTGTTTGTGTTAGGGTGTTTGGGGTTAGCTGACTCCCTGGTTTCCAGCACAAGCTTCAGAGTGCGTCCAACGACCTATGCCCTAGCACCAAAAGTGCTCCCAGGTTTGAGATCAAAGGAGCCACTCAACCTCATCCAGGCGAGTTGGAATCGGGAATAGAGGATGGGCAAAGCCTACCAGGGAGGAATGGAGAAGCAAGCGAGAAAGAGAGAGAAAACAATCAGGATTTGTGTTGGTGTTTATTAAAGCCTTTTGTAAAGTCATTTATAACAATACATCCTGCATTTGCACCTGGGACTGGTGTCTTTGTGTTTGTGTCTGGGATTTTGGGTGCTGCAACACTCCCTAGTGGTCATACCTGAAAGTGTTATATTGCCATTTATTGTTTGCATATTATTCCCTTTACCCTGTGGACATTCAGGACATGAATCAGGGCAACTCTCCAACTCTTCAACTGACCCTTTGTGGTTCTTTTACACTGCAGAGTATAAAAATTAGCACTCGATTCCATGTCATTATTCACCTACAGTGTAGGTTCCTACTTATGTCATGAAAACAATAGATTGGGACATTTTTTAAATTTAACTAGGATCAAATGTGGAGTGTAGTTTAGTATATTGGGACACATACTGTATGTCTTACATGTGAGGAACAAGATTCTCTATACACCAGAGTGATAATATTTTCATAGAATAAAATTTCTACGGACAACACCAACATTTGTGCAAGTTACACTATAAAAAAGGTGGCTGTCTGCCTGACTACATTTTTATACTGAACAGACTGTCCTTGCATCCCTGTTACTATGCAGAATTTGTCTCTCTCTCTTTCTCTCTCTCTCTCTCTCTCTCTCTCTCTCTATATATATATATATATATATATATATATATATATTATGATCACCCTGGGAAATAATTTTAACAAAGCACATCTAAAAAAAAAAAGAGCTAACCTCATTATTTCATTTTTAAAGAAAAGTTTTGTTTTCCAAAGATTTCACTTCCCCTCATCCACTGATAAATTACTCCTAAACCTTCTGGGACCCGACTTGAAACTCTTATTATAGAAGCTAGTTGATGTAACATTTCCACAATCCAAACCAAACTCCAAACTCTAAACAGACTGCTTGACTAAATTAAATTGTACACAGACAGCAGACATCATTACTGGAAAATGAGAGCGATCAGTGAGTTGTGAAACGGTGCTGCTTTCTCCATTCCCTTCCGCAATAAGTTCAGTCTCAGGTGGCTCTTTCCCAGTAGTTCATCTTTACTGTTTTAAATTTGTATTTTGATAATGTTATATATTGGCCAATTTTGTATTTCATCTTGTTCATTTCAATGGGCTTTATGAGGTGCCATGTGATGGAGTACTCTGTGAAGGCTGCCCTAAAGATTGATTGTTTAATTCATCAGCTTCTGTTTCTAGAAGCCTGTGGTCGTGTGAGGTACGACAATTGGACTAAAGAAATACTAGGGCGCCAACTGGGTCACTCCATTTGATATTAATTGGCACAATAATGAAACAAAAATTCCAATGGCAAGGAATCTTGGTTAGAGCGAGCCTGGTTGGGTGCTCCTTCTGTCAGCAGTGGGAGTCCAAAATGAGACGCCACCTTCCGTGGGCATCTCGTTTTTATGCTCCCCTGACCAGAAGAGGTGGGTCAATGGCCCTCACTGGGTGTTTTCTCCTGGCTGCTCGAAGAGAAAGAGATGATACCATTAGCGACAGCGCCCCCATCTAATCCTGGGGTGAGACTGCATACCAAAGATGGGTGAGCAGGGAGATCCACAGACATGTGTGACAATGCCTATAGTGAACTATTCTCATTCATGAATCAATTGCCTGACCCTTCTTTTATCATTATAGATTGCAGACAACCAGAACCTATGTGAAAGAATCAAGTACAAGGTATGTACCAGCCATAAAAGGGACCTTTCATTTCCTTTTCCGATTATTTCATTATATGCCTAAAGAAAGAATCCATCATGGAAGTAGGGTTGCATGGTATATCAGTACCCAAAAACCTAAATTGTAAAATGGTACAGTACCAGCATTTCAAGATTTTCAGTACCAGAAGTAAAGTCAGCTTTTCTCTTAATTCCCTTACCCTTGACCATAGTTGTTGCAGTTGTGGAAAAATTTATGTTTTGTAGACTTTATAAATTGAAATTACAAGCTTCAACTCGACTGGGACTCCATGACTTTGATGGCAATTGACACTTCATGGGGCAATTATTATTGCTACAACAAGATCGAGTCATCACAGAGTCATCACCCCCTCTTTGGCATGATCGAGACTTCAAGAGGGAAGCAATGCATAGTGCAGGATTCTGAAGATATCAATTACTTGCATCAGTACCATTTTGGTACCAGCACTGAGATCTATAAGTTGGTATCCGTACCAAACTCAAACTTTTAGTACTGGAAAACCTGTTTTGTAGATTTCATGAAACAAACTTACACTTTCATGGGGGAACCCGTGACTTTCACGTAATTGGAACTTCATGGGGAAATTATTGTTTCAACAAGATTGAGACTTCACCGGAGATGTTTAATACTATTGTAGTACAGCTGCAGAATGGATTCTTCGCTCTTTACATGGCTCTTTTCATCATATCTTTAAAAGGACCACTCACTTTTCTACACTAGTTGGTATGTATGAATTTCCCATTGGGATTAATAAAGTATCTATCTATCTATCTATCTATCTATCTATCTATCTATCTATCTAT
>JANRMT010062796.1:106213024-106225401 GCA_026402145.1 Polypterus bichir lapradei | reverse complement strand
CTATCTATCTATCTATCTATCTATCTATCTATCTATCTATCTATCTATCTATCTATCTATCTATCTATCTAAAATGAAAGAAAATAACTTAGTTAGCAGTCAACACTGGCAACTGATTAAGAAAGTGACAGGATGGAAAACCTGAAGCCACTATGGTCCTTCAGGTTCAGAGTTGGACACCCCACCATACAATAAATAATCATGAATATGTGGTAAGAGATTTTTTTTTTTTAGATTTCACGTTTTTTTAATATATTGGGAATTTTTTCAACGAACAAAGAGCCAACTTCTTATGCCAAGAACCCATCCCAGAATGAAATGGTGATTTGTTAAGCAATTGTTCTACGAGGAACCACACAATCCAGTAAGGAACCATGTAATGCCATTAAAAAAACATTACAGTAATCCCTCCTCGATCGCGGGGGTTGCGTTCCAGAGCCCCCCGCGATAGGTGAAAATCCGCGAAGTAGAAACCATATGTTTGTATGGTTATTTTTATATATTTTAAGCTCTTAGAAACTCTCCCACACTGTTTATAAATATTCTCCGCACAGTTATACAGTAAACCCTCGTTTATCGCGGTTAATCTGCTCCAGACAGATAAGTGAATTTCCATGAAGTAGGATTCTTTATTTATAAATATAATATTTTCGCAGTTAGAGCATTGAAAACCTGTTTACGACCTTTTAAATACGTTTTTTAACATTATTAGAGCCTTCTAGACATAAAATAACACCCTTTAGTCAAAAGTTTAAACTGTGCTCCATGACAAGACAGAGATGACAGTTCTTTCTCACAATTAAAAGAATGCAAACATATCTTCTCTTCAGGAGCGGAGAATGTCAGAGAGAGAGAGAAAAGTAAACAATCAAAAATCAATAGGGCTGTTGCGCTTTTAAGTATGCAAGCACCGCGCGATAAAGCGGCGCAATGAAGGGATCAATATGAAGGTAGCCTTTCAGCATTTTTTTTACAGGCGCGTCCGTATCTTCTAAGGAAACAGCCACTGTGCAAACAGCCCCTCTGCTCACACCACCTCTGTCAGGAGCAGATAATGGGGCCAATCATACGCCTCCCTGATGGTATTGCATGATGGATAAGTATCTGCCTGTATTTCTCAGAGAGATTGAGAGACAGAAAAGCAAACAATGAAAAATCAATACGGGTTGTTAGAGCTTTTAAGTGTGCGAAGCAGCACGGTGGAAGCATATCGTATATTATTGAGTTTTAGTTAATATGTAATACGTGCTCTGATTGGGTAGCTTCTCAGCCATTCGCCAATAGCGTCCCTTGTATGAAATCAACTGGGCAAACAAACTGAGGAAGCATGTAACATAAATTGAAAGACACATTGTCCGCAGAAATCCGCGAACCAGTGAAAAATCTGTGATATATATTTAGATATGCTTACATTTAAAATCTGCGATGGAGTGAAGCCGCGAAAGTCGAAGCGCGATATAGCGAGGGATCACTGTATTTTTAAGAGTGTATCTACTATCACAACCCTGCTATCCTGAACAACGGCCTACGCACATCTGTTACTCTACTCTCTAAATCTTGCAGTCTGCTGCCATTAAAGCATATAGCTACACGCCTCTGCCATTATAACCCAGCTGGCCAGAATACCTGCCTCTGCACATAATACACCACTGTCTAGTTATCCTGTTACATTTCTTATGCAAGGTCTGCTACAGGTTTTTTATTGCTGCATGTCAGTTTTGTTTTAAGAAAATAGAAAGGATTTTAGTTAATTTGGAAGCAACGCAAAACAATAGACGCTTAGTGTGCGCAGAGAGATACAAACAGGAAAAGAGAGCGTTTGTCCTTCTACTCCATAGAAGGTTTCCTTTCTCCCTGAGCCTGCCTTAGGATACCCGTGTAATGATATGACACGTGTAACACCCCAGTCAAACTCCTCACTTGCCACCACCCCTAAGCAGGTTGCCCAGCACCTTGATGGGCATTTGATGCCAGGATATAGAGCCCAGTAGGAAAGGGGATGCATGGAGTGATTGATCGTAAGGTGGTATACCTCCTATGAATTTCCTTGTCTCTTCTGGCACTGAAAACTGTTTTGAAGCAAATAACTGAAAGGTGCAGTTTTGGAATTAGGTCTATACAATGAATGATACAAAATGATAATAACTGGTAGACTGAGAGAGTGATAGGGCTAGATCTGTAATATCAATCTGTCATTATAACATTTTGGCTTATCATAATATCATATAATATAATATCAAATAATAAAGTGTTATACTTTTAAAAAATAAAAACTTTTATTTGTGAAAATTGTTGAAAATCTCCAGAGTTATAACGCTGCCGAAATGCTAGGAAATACAGCATTCAGAGGGTCAAACGTTTCTCAGCAGCAACAGTCAAGTCTGTAATCCTCTTCTTTTGGCTGCTCCCGTTAAGGGATCTCCTGTCTCTATCTATCCCTGTCTTTTACATCATTTTCTGCCACACCGACTGAGTTCATGTCCTTCCCTCACCACACCCATATACCTTCTTTTTCCTCTTCCTCTTTTCTTTTTACCTGGTGGTTCCATCCTCAATATCCTTTTCTCAATGTACCCCTCATCTCTCCTCTGCAACTGCCCAAACCATCTCAATCTGGCCTCTGTCACGTGGTCACCAAGCTGTCGTACCTGTGTTGCCCCTCTTATATCATCATTCCTAATGCTGTCTACCCTCACTACTTCAAGCGAAAATCATAGCATCCTCAACTCCACCACTTCCAGCTCTGCCTCCTTTGTTTTCATCAGTGCCACCACCTCCAAACCTTACAAAATAACTAGTCTCACTATCATTTTATAGATCTTTCCTTTCACTCTTGCGGGTACTCTTCTATCACAAATCACTCCTGCCACTCTTCTCCACCCAGCCCACCCTGCTTTCACTCCCTTCTTCACCGTTCTGCCACACGCGCCATTGTATTGGACTGTTGAACCCAAATATTTAAATTTGTCTACCTTCACCACCTCTGCTCCTTGTAGTCAGACCCTTCCACCACTGTCAATCTCATTTAAGTCTGTAATGACACTCCATAAATGCCTCTTGGGCAATCACTGAAATTAACAGAAAATGCTCCCGGTAATAAGCAGGGGATGATGTACCCCAAACTTGTTCTGTTTTTACTTTCTCACCCATGTACCATTGTCCCTTGCTAATAAAAGTTTTATTTGAGGGATACACTTCAATAACACTTCATTATGGTCTTACATTATTTGAATTATAATAGCATGGCATTCAAATCTTCTAACAATTATTAATCATCACAGCCGATATGCTACACTAGTCTTCTTGTCCGGAAACTTGACCCTCCATTCTGATGAACTGTAGTTCTTTTCCCTTCTACAGATCTTCTACACAACTCTTTGGCTTTTGTATGCTTCAGTGAATAACCTCATCCCACATTTTGCTAACAAATGGCTGAAGAAGCTCCTGAATGTGAATCACAATTCTTTACTTATCTCTTGTCGTTTTATAACAATTCTATTAGTTATTTGAAAAGGCTTGGAGACCTCTATGAGTCAGTGAAGTGTGGTGTGAATGGAATTAAGCAATATCATAGTCTGGGCACCGGCACAAGCTAATGGAATTTTGTGACCTTTATAGTTTAAATGGCTCTCACCTCAGAGAAGCCAGCATAATTACCTGCTTAATTACAGACTGTCAAGCTTATGCTGCAGCCCCCTAGAAAAAATGAGGATTACACAGATTGTATACTTACACATTAATACCAGCAGGCAAAAAAAAGGCAGCCCAAGTGACTACTGATTTTAGGTTTGCTCATATTTACTTGTGTTTCCTGCTGTCTTTTAACAATAAATGACTTGGAGCTGCTACCGCGACCTGACTTTTTTCATTTCTGCTTGATATTGCATTTTTGTCTTCAGTGTAATATGTTATTTTTGCATAACACTAATGGAATACACAGTCCATAACAATTAATCTTTACTGTTCCTGTCACTTTTTAACTCTCACTTGTTACCTCTAATTTTATATTGAGACTTATTCCACTTCTCTATTCAGTGTTCGTTATAGATGAGCCATAGTATACATTTGAAAAGATGTAGGAATATAAAATGTTGCGGTCCCAGGTGGGAATTCTCCATTTATCT
Organism: Polypterus bichir lapradei; assembly: GCA_026402145.1. Taxonomy (NCBI): domain Eukaryota; kingdom Metazoa; phylum Chordata; class Cladistia; order Polypteriformes; family Polypteridae; genus Polypterus; species Polypterus bichir. The sequence goes on along the minus strand of JANRMT010062796.1, from coordinate 106,221,277 downwards.
ACCATCTGACAAGGCTTGATAAGAAAAAAATTAAGTTTAAAGTCATGTGGTTGATACCACCGGTGTGTCCTCTGGTGCTTCAGGCTCCATTCAACGTACTACTTTGTCATTTTGAAATGGTATTTTTATATTTAAAACATACTCCATCCACACTAGAGTTTTCACATTGTTCTGCCAAAGGATCTCTGTCCATTTCACAAGTCACTTGCAGGAGCAGATGGCCTGCTAGTTAGTTAGGACCAACCAGTACCAAGGGGGTTAACACTAGAATCCCTGAAGCTTATGAAAAAACTAGTAATGCCAGGCCACCATAAATTCCTTCGCACTTCCTCATCAGCATCTTTTGTTTTGCAAATGTATCGATCAGCACAAGCAGCAGGCGGCCTGCTATCCCATCACCCCCCATTAATGTAGCTCAAGTTGCACAGAAGATTCTCAGAGCTCAAGTCTTGTTTATCAGGGTGTGAGGTGCCTGGAGTTGTAAAGGGTAAATAACATATCGTTATTTCATGTGTGTTCCTTGTCTACAACGATCTGTGTAAATGTACGATGACAGGAAATGCAAGAAATGTTGAACACCAAACTAAAACAGAAACTTTTTTCATGTTCTACTAATAATTGTCAAAATGCTGACATGAAGTGTATAATGTGTGAAGACTGAAATCCAAATATCAAATACACACTTTCACAAAAGACACAGATATAACAAAATAAGCACACTTTTTTTCTATAATTTAACCAAAGTAAAAGAAATTTGGATATGTTACACACACACACATATATGTCTGCTCGGAACTGCTGTGTCGAGAAATTGCGGGTTTGATCCGGTGTGTTTCATGCATTATATTTAACTGTGTTGAGTAGTGAGCGGCTATTATTATTACTGTTCTAGAATAAAAACATACATTTGATTTATTTGAGTTTTTAACAGCCAGTGTAAATTTATGGTACTTGTAAAGGTTAGAGTTTTTTTTTTTATTCAGTTTTATTCTCTCAGTTGCGTTCACGCTCGCTCCGATCTGACACTGCTGTTTTCACATAAAGACGTGCAATTAACAGAGGTGAACTCAAATGAGGATGAGGGTTCTACATCGGAGAAAGAGAACAGAAGCATCCCCCACAAGAAACACCCACTCACACATAAGAATAACACAACTGCACCAATCTTAAAGGCAAAAACATGCCACTGTTTTAGATGCAGCAAGAGGTCCGGCGTCATCCTGCCAGTGAATCTGCCACATACGAGTCCTTCAAGAACATGCAAGCAATTTGCCCAAAAGGAAGAAGTCTGTCTGTCTTGCTTTTGTAGAAAAGTATATTCTTAAAGTTGATGATTTGTATATACTGTGACTGTAGATGGCGCTATACCAGCACTTAACCCAACACAGACAGATGCAGGAGGCACACAAATAAAACACAAAAGTTTTATTTCATTTTCTTCGCCTGGGGGCAATGCTTTCCTCGTTTCCCACAGGCACAACAAAGTCCCAATAAGCACTACCACAACAATACAAATAACTCTTCTACTTCATTCTCCTCCACTCCTCTCCAGCAAGCTTAGTTCCTTTCCTCTCGACTCTGGCTCCCGGAGTGGTGGCTGCTGGCTCCTTTTATAGCCCATCTTTTTATAGCTGCACTTCCGGGTGTGATGGAAGAATCGCCCACACGGGCTCAGAAACAACTGCAGCGCCCCCTGGCGGCAACCCCAGATCCCAACAGGGTTGTAGAGAGTTTCATCTCCCATTGATCCCTGCAGGAATCCAAGGCACCACTGCCACCCATGGGGGCTGCAGTCTAGCATCCCAGAGGAGGTAGTGTTCTCTCCATGCTTTTCTCCCCGGTCCCCTCAGTGAAGAGGCATCCCTGCCGGACAAGGACCCCGGCCTTTTGTGACAATATTCAAAGAGAATCATAAGAATATATGAAAATAAGTATTATATTCAAATGCACGCTACTATAGTAAGGGTTAAACTATAAAAAGCCCTTTCCTGCATATTTTATTATTTTCCTCTTTGCAGCTGTAAACCACCAATATCTTGCTGCCGGGCTTAAAAACTTTAGTCGAGGATGGTGTGTACTTTTAGAGGATGTAAGAAATGTAGTTACTGAGGCCTTAACTATGAGAGAAAAACCAGGTAGGCTGTTTCTTTCACTTGTAGTGGCTGGGCCTCTGCCTCCCTGTCTGCCTGCCTGCCAGCCAGCCTGCCTGGACAGGTGATGACAAGTCAAGGAAAATGTAGTTTATAAGAAACAGTTATTGTTTTAGGGGCACAACTGCCTAAACCTCTAGCCCAGTATCTAATGTGTGGGTTTGCCTGATTCTGACTTACTGGTGGGAATCGAATGGTAAATAAGTTTCGGACACCTGCACAGGGTATGAAGTAATGATGGCAGTTTCAGGTCAAGTGATGGACATTAGATAATGCGGTTTTGAACATTAGGTTATGATGGGAAGAGCCAGAAGGAAGAGAATATGTTGCATAAGTGATAAGAATTGTAATAAATGTAAGCTCACTGAATTTGCTAATTGCTCATCTCACTTGATTTGAGTCCGTGTATGCATCACGCAAGAATGCTTGATTCTGCTGCCTTCCTGAGACACTTTGTGCCTTCTTTGAGTAGCGTGTTTCTGCCACAACACTTTGCTCGTGTACTGAAGTGACTTTAGCTGCAGGTGGAAGCTCCTGTCACACTTTACACAACTTTTGTTACGGTTCTGCCTTTGTCCAAAAATGTCTCCATAAGCTTTATGACCACAGACTCTGAAAGTCTTTCTCACATGGGGCGACTGGGGTCTTTTCCTAAATAAGGACTGGCATTGCACATGTACTTTGTCAGCATGCCCATGTTGATCAAACAGAGGAAGCTCTGCATTCTACTTGTGACTTGTAAATAAATCAAGGTAAATAGGTAAATAAGTTTTGATATGGCTTTTATATAAGTAATATATAAATATTTTTTTATATAAAGACCATCACAAAACATAATCATAAACAGAATACTTGCTGCTTGTGCTGATCAACGCATTTGCAAAACAAAAGACACTGATGAGGAGGTGCGAAGGAATTTAAGGTGGCCCGGGATTACAAGGTTTTTCTTAGGTTTCAGGGATTCTAGTGTTACTAAAAATATCATTTTCAGGCCCAAAACCGCAATGCTTTTTACATTTTTTTTTTGAGAAAAAATGTAATGCTAAGGTGGTTAAGGGTAAATTTCACCCAGACATTAGGAAGTCAGAACCACAGACACTTGAGATAAGTGACCAAGTAGTACAGTAGACAATAGGACTTTAGGGACCTTCAGAAGTCAACTTGATGTCATTTTAAAAGAATTAAAGAATTAAATGGCCTGTTCTCATCCAGATTGTTCTAATGTTCTGACAAGCTCATGTAGGAAGGCAATATTCAATGTGGCTTTTATATAAGTAACATATATTTTTTTTCTTTTGGCAGGATGACACCCGATCTCTAGATGCATTCAAACGGTGCCATCTTTTGCCTTTACACCTGGTGCAGATGTGTTGCTGTTATGTTTGAGTGGACGTTTCTTGTGGGGAAGACTTCTGTTCACTTCCAGTGTCTCTGTAAAACTCTCCTCACATCCACACTGTACTGCAATAATGTGAACTGGTCCTGCAGTGAGTATCACCTCTTTTACTGCTTTTTGGAACTTTTTTTTTCCAATCCCTAGACTCCTTTAGACTCCTGCTTCTGATGACTCTGGGGACTGTGAGTTCTTCATCCGCCGAAGAAGCTGGAACTGTTGTGGAAAACTTCTTAGGTGCCATCTCTATCCCTACTAAAATTCTTCCTTCTGGTCCCCTGGTTGATCCCACTTCTCCCACTAGAAATCTCATAAGTCACCTGCAGGAGCAGATGCCCTGATTGTAGTTTTGGGCTGACCACGACAGAGGGTGTTAAAACAGAGGCAGTATAGATGCATATTTACAAAAACATAGGTAGATTTTATTCCATATGGTCAGTTTAAAAGGAACTCACAGTCCTGGGAATAAAAATATTTTCAGTGAAAAAAATTGGTTAAGAGAAAAATATTCCATAAATAAAAAAAAAAAACAGGAACAGGAATAAAAATAAAATGAACAAACTTCAAGGCTCTTACCAAAGATGAACCTTTTAAAAATAATCAAAATACCCCAAAACTGGGCTGTGAGCCAACCCTTCAATAAATGAAGCTCTTCCAAGTTTACAATTCATTATCACTGCATTCTGTGGCCAAAGTCATCCTTATAAAGCAAGTCCTGTTTCCCCAAACTCACCTGCACTTGTATAGAGAGGGTCTCTTTGCATGGGAATTGAGCACACATGCCAAAGCCCTAAACAAAATAAAAAATAACTCAAACAATAACCAAACACAAACAAACTTAATCAATCATAATAACCTTGTAGCAGCATTACTTAACCTCTTTGAAGCATCACTCGGGCAAAAGTATAGACACATCTCGTGTAAGTGTTAGACCCGGGTAGTACTCGGGCTGTAAAAGTGCCAACAGTGTTAGTGCCAAGCTTTGCTTGGGAAATGATATATATTGTGTGTTTCAAGATATACCACATAAAGTAAACATTTTGACAGTATATACGGTATTAGCATTATTTTTGTTATTATTATTCATTATTATGAATATTTGTATCATTATTACGCTTTCTACACTTCTGTCTTTATACTATTAGTGTTTTGCACATTTTATAGAAGTAAGATCAGATTTAATAAATATGTAATATTTTATAAATTTAACACCAAGGAGGTTAGTTGGACTGCAATTCCCAGCAGCCCTGGGTGTACTACAGCGTTGTATTTGCACTGGTTGCTGGGAAGAAACAAGGTGAGGTGCTGTTTTCACAAAGGAGCCACAAGGCGCGATCATCTTTTTGACGAGACTCCTGGCTATTTGTCTGTCAAAACTTCTTAAATTTGCTGATGGCATAACACTAATAGGCCTCATTTCAAACAATGATGAGTCCATGGTCATAACTTAATAGACTTTCCACCCCAAAAAGAGTTGGGGAATGACACTGTGTATTGTCCAGTGGACAAAGTAAAGAAAATAAATGCAAAAATGATCAAAATACTTCAAAAAAGCAATTGACAAATGGCAACGAAAAAATGGCATTTTTATACAGAACAAAGATGGCTGGAGGAAATGATGTGGCAGGAGATGACATCATAATGGATAGACGGAAGTAACGTCATCATCGGGAGACCAGAAGTGATGTTGTCATTGATGTGAAGGAAGTGACATCATCAACGGGCGGCCGGAAGTGACGCCATTTTTGATAGTTGGAAGTGAAGTCATCAGCAGAGGACCGGAAGTGATGCTTTCATCCCATTCTTCCTGGCAGATCCTCACAAGCTTTGGTAGATGAGATGGGAAGAGTCTGTGAACTGCCATATTCAGATCTTTTCGCAGATGTTCCGTAAGGTTTAAGTCTGGCCTTTGGATGAGTCACTCGAGGACAGTTAGAGACTTGTCCCCAAGCCGCTTCTACGTTTACTTAGATAGACAGATAGATGTGAAAGGCACTATATTATAGATAGATAGATAGATAGATAGATAGATAGATAGACTTTATTAATCAAAAGGGGAAATTCACATATTCCAGCAGCAGCATACTGATAATAACAATATTAAATTAAAGAGTGATAAAAATTCAGGTTTAACAGACAATAACTTTGTATAATGTTGACGTTTACCCCCCGGGTGGAACTGAAGAGTCGCATAGTGTGGGGTCTCCTCAGTCTGTCAGTGGAGCAGGACGGTGACAGCAGTCTGTCGCTGAAGCTGCTCCTCTGTCTGGAGATGATCCTGTTCAGTGGATGCAGTGGATTCTCCATGATTGACAGGAGTCTGCTGAGCGCCCGTCGCTCTGCCACGGATGTCAAACTGTCCAGCTCCGTGCCTACAATAGAGCCTGCCTTCCTAACCAGTTTGTCCAGGCGTGAGGTGTCCCTCTTCTTTATGCTGCCTCCCCAGCACACCACCGCATAGAAGAGGGCTCTCACCACAACTGTCTGATAGAACATCTGCAGCATCTTATTGCAGATGTTAAAGGACGCCAACCTTCTAAGGAAGTATAGTCGGCTCTGTCCTCTCTTGCACAGAGCATCAGTATTGGCAGTCCAGTCCAATTTATCATCCAGCTGCACTCCCAGGTATTTATAGGTCTGTTCCCCTTTGCTCACAGTCGCCTCTGATAATTGTGGGGTCCTTGAAGGGCCTGGTCCTCCTAAAATCCACCACCAGCTCCTTTGTTTTGCTGGTGTTCAGGTATAAGCGGTTTGAGTCGCACCATATAAAAAGTCCTTGATTTGGTTCCTATACTCCTCCTTATACTCTATACTCTATACTTCTATACTTAGCTGAATGTTTTGGGTCATTGTGGTGCTGAAACATTGTAACTGTTGTCGTGTGCTTGTTGTCATTGTCTAGCTGGATCTTTTCATCAACAGAGTAAAGAATCTGAATAGCTACGAGATACCTAGGAATCATCTGGAGAGGAGCACTGACTTGGAGGGCCAATAGAAGCTAAAAGGGGAGGAGCTGCCCATACCTAAAAAAGGGGAGGTGCAGTATAAAAAGAGAGAGGAGAAAATTGGCAAGGATCAGCAGCAGAGGGTAAGTTGTGGATATTACTGACAAAACTACAGGAGGAGTCAGGTAAATCCAGGTTCATCCATGGAAGGCAAGAGGACCGGGCAATATAGAGGATCTTTTTACCATTTTATGGGGATCATGGGAACGGGTCTGATATGCCTATGTGAGGAGGTGGTGTGGGATAAACATTTTGCAGTATTGAGATATGACTAAGCATTACCCTCACAATAAGAGAAATAAATGAACAGTATTTCTACCGATAGACTTTCAAAGGACCTTTTTTTCTCACTTCTATTTTATCCTTAATGATAATTGTTATTTGTGTATTTGTGTTTTATTAGTGGAGTGTCTTGTATTGTAATTCATCAGTGTTGGGTGTGCACTGCAGAATGGGATTTGTATAAATTGCGTTTTTTTGTTTACAATAATTTTTACATGTTGCTTCTGTTGGTGTATTCTGTACTTGTTGTGTAGCTAATAGGGGCGTACTGTTGGTGACTAGTGCTCTGCATCACTTAATTATTAATTTTTTGATTTTTCTGCTGCTCTAAGGATTGGTATCACATATTATTATCATACCATCTTGGTGCAGGAAAAGATGAACCACCACCCCAAATTGAAATCATGTGCATTTTGGAGCAGGTTCTCTTAAGGACTTCTCTATAATAAGATGCATTCATCCTTTTCTCAATAATGCCCATTCTCCCAGTCCCTGCGTGGAGAAGAACTGAGAAGCACCCCCGGAGCATGATGCCACCACTACCATGCTTCTTAGGCAGGAAATAAGTCGTGCCTGATCTTTGCTAGACATAATGCTAGGAGTTCTGGCCAAACAGTTCAGTTTTTGGCTCAGTGGTGAAACGGGACAAACTTTAAAAACCAATTAAAAAAATTTAATAATTTGTATTGAGAAGAATTTATATTTATAGCTTTCGTATCTGTGGGCCTGTTCATATACATTTTTTTTGTTTTGCTATCAGGGTGAAAATGTAGCTGTGATCTCTTTGCCAAAAATGTAAAAAGTTGGCAAGTTATCTCTGGCCAAGCGGAAGGTAGGTATGCTCCAATGTGAAACGTTGCCACTTTATCTGATCAAGTTCAGCTCTGATTTGAGAGCGTCCCCCGAGTGGGGAGAAGGACATATGGCTGTGATATCTCTGCCAATGAGCAGGTACCTTCTGAAACACATGTATTTCTGATCTCGCTCTCAAAAATGTCAAACCTTAATCTTTAACGATCTCTAGATGATAATGTCTGCTGAGCAAACAGGTATCGCTAGCTAAGTGGAGGCAAGGAATGCTCCAACACGTGGCGAGAGGTAGAACAATTCCAACAGAGGCTGGTGCATGAGTGAGGAGGGCCTGCCCAGCTCCCTGCTCCTGAGGTCCCGCCTTTCCTTCCCCTCGTCGTGCAGCCTGTCTCTTGGATTTGCGTGAATAAATCATTGCTGCAACCGAACTATAGTACTTAGCATAATGAGAGAAGTCACAAAATCAACCAAAATGTTCAAGCAAATTATAGAAAAAAATCATCTAAATCCGTTAAGTAGTTCTCTTGTGAAAAGTGGACAGACATACAGACAGACAGATGTTGGATTTTATATATATATATATATATATATATATATATATATATATATATAG